>JALRMK010000008.1:546395-1079767 GCA_026119845.1 Pezicula carpinea
CAACTCATCAGCTGGATTCACCCCAAAGACCCCTACGACCACCACGCCGGAGAGCAAGGCCAAAGCAACTCCAGACGCCTTCAGTGACCCTCGACGCAACTCATCAGCTGGATTCACCCCAAAGACCCCTACGACCACCACGCCGGAGAGCAAGGCCAAAGCAACTCCAGACGCCTTCAGTGACCCTCGACGCAACGCATCAGCTGGATTCACCCCAAAGACCCCTACGACCAACACGCCGGAGAGAAAGGCCAAAGTCACACAGATCCCAACGGGACACAACCGAGAGAACCCCGGCGTGATGAGCCACCTCTTTAAGGGCAACGAGAAATTTTCCCCCCACAAGCGACAAAAGTTTGACTAGGCGGATAAGAAGAGCTGGGTGATGGATATGACGAAACGATGTTATGAGCTCTCGTCTATTCTCATTCATTAGCGAGTAGGAGTATGTCAGTGCAGGAGAAATCATGTGGGAATTGTTTATATCTTGTTGAGATACACCTTTGGATGGATGGATGCAGTTACCTAGCTACCTTGGTATTCAACGAAACGATGGTCGCTAAAGTTAGCGAGTGTACGAGTAGAAGAAAATCACATGTTGGAAATTGTACAGTACACATTTATGGACTTCAACATTAATGACTTTTAGTGCTTGCCTCTCAAAGAAAACTTTGTGATTGAGAACGTGGAATCCCGCTTGTTCCAACTACTTAGGTATTTTGAGTTGTAGGCGAACATGTTTAAAAGTCTGGTGTTGGGAACTGACTACTAAGTCGTTATCATGCTTGGACAGATGCATTATTTCCCCCAGCACACCGTATATCTTTATCGGTGAGCCACACACTGATCTACTGGGCCAATCCGTTTTGTCAACAGATCTGATACAAGCTATACAGGTACTTCAATCATGTTGAGATAGAATCGCGGGTGATACGATAGTCATTAACATGTCCAATTAGGCTGACGCTAATCTAATGCAATCATTGCTTTCATTGACCACCTTCACTCCTTTCGTCTTCCCTATCTGTAGCTTCGCTAGGCGTACCATCAGTATCGATACTCTGTCTCACATTGTCCTTCCCCTTCCCTTTGAACCCGGAGAACGGGCGACCCCAATTAACACTTCTCCTTCCGCCTTCTCGGCCCTCGTTACTTCCTAAACTGCCAATATTCGGCGAGCTTGTGAAGCTTCCTACGCTGTGAGCCGTATCTTCATGGCCACCCTCGTCAAAACTTCCTTCTCTGTCGTTGCGATCAGAGTTGGCAGCAGAACTAGGTGCTTTCTTGCCGGCAAAGTCTTTACGGATAGAGGAAAAGCTGAATTTACTAGACGAGCCTTTGCGTAAAAGCTTTTGAATCGACGACTCTTTTTCTTTGGTGCTTGCTGCCGAAGGCGTGGTTGTGTCCGAGTGCGTGTTGCTGGAGATACGCTCGAGGCTCTGGTTCTCACTCTCGCGGGATTCGGCAAAGCTGTGCTGTGTGCGAATGGAATGTGTGTCGCGCGATTTGCGAGAGTCAGATGGCGAGATGGCAAATGAGTTTGAAGTGGTCTCTTCGGGTGAAGAAGAAATATCGATCGCCTTCTCTTTGCCCTTTCCTTTTTCGGACTTGGAGGCTCGACCGAATATCGGAATCTTTGCTAAATTTGCTTGGAAAGTCGGAGCGGCCGGATTGAGTTTCGGAGTGACAGGTTTGGTTCCAATAACACCAACCGCTGATGGACTTGACTGTCCAGCGTACGGATGTTGCCACTCAATGATTTCATCTTCCTCGGTGGCAAGACCAGTTGGCAGGTGAGAACTAGAGCCGTGGTGTTGAAGGCTTGGTCTTCTGGAAGGGTTTCTTGAATATGTGGTGGGAGCATGAACCGACCAGTTTGTAGCCAGAGGACTGTTCCTATTGATCAATCCACCTTCGGCAGCTGGCCAACCGAATGGTGCGCTGTCGGTTGAGGGGCGAGGCAAGTCAGAAGACGCAATAGACACAGGACGGGGACTGCTTGGGTCGCGATCAGTGTATATGGCAGTTGGGTCGTCAATACTCGACCCAAACATGTTAAAGCCTCGACGGCGTTTCGCACCAGCATTGCGTGCAGGCGCAGGTGCGTTTCCTTCGGTGGTAGCATCTCCTGTTGAGCCTCCTCTCAGAAGACTATGCAGACCCCAGTTCGAGGAGAAACTGATGCGTCGGTGCTTCGCAAGAGCATCCGCATGCTCCTCGCGAGGAAGCGACTGACTCTGAGCTGGCTTGAGGCTTCCCAAGGCAGGCCCTTCCTCTTGTAACGTCTTGCCTCTCTTGGGAAAAGTGAATATGCTGCTGAAGCCTTTGTGAGACGCACTGTTGTCAGAACCTGCTGGTGTGCCAATAACTCCGAAATCAGTGCGAGGCGAATGTATGGAGCGCCTGTCGTTCTCGGCGCCGAAGTCACGACCAGCCGTACCGAATACACCTAAGTTCTGAGAAGACGCACGAGGACTAGAGATTAGGCTTGATGAGCGGTTGGATGAGCCAGGGGACTGTCTTGGGTCATTTGCGTCATATGCCGGGGGAAGTGCACCGCCGTATAGAGCTGCGCCAAAAGACCCATCGAAGTCGGCATGAGGGCTAGGAGGGTCGTCATCGTTTTCGAATATGTTTGATGGCAATAATGAAGTTGCAGTAGGACTAAGAGGGGCACCTGCGGTTAGGGAATGGATTTCTGACTCGCTCATTCCACTCGTATGGTTCGAGAGAGGCACCATGCCAGTAGTGTCATTGCTTAAATCAACATACGGCCCTGGCGCGAAACTAGGTGATGCTGTATTGTTGATATTATTGTACGCGCTCGCATTTGGGAACGGCGAGTCAATGATCGGATAGCCAGAAATTGGAGACGATATTGTGTTTGTTCGGCTTTTACGATGCCGGCTTCTACGTGACTTTGCCTTGCCTTGGCCAGTCGGATCAAAGTCTACTCCTGAAGAATTGCCATGGTACATAATGGAGTTGCTGGCTTGTTGTGCTTGAAGGCTTAAGAGAAATTGCTGTCCTTGTCGATACTTCACCTGTAGGTCTCGCAGGTATGACTGCTGCTGGTTGAGCCCAATAGTCATGTCTCTTTCTTTCTGTTCCCATTCCAGAGCGCGTTGCCGGTCCGTGGCATCAGACAACCGCGATTCCTCATCATCTGTTGCTCCAGGTAGACTCTGACGTGCCTCTTCAAGGTCTTTTATTTGCAACCCCTTGACACGAATTTCTTCTTCCAGGCCGCTCAAAGAATCTTGTCGTTTTCGTAGAGAGCAACGGATCTCTTCTGCCTCAACCTCCTTTGCCTTGAGTAGATCCTCCCTCTCCCTTTTCCATGATTCCCGTTCTGCTTTCATATTTTCTATTTCTCGTCTCCATCTTGACATGTCATCAAGCATCTTAACTCTCTCCGCCTGCTTATCACGTAATACCTTCTCCTTTTGTGTTTTGCGATTCTGGGCTTGCCTATTTTGACGCTCTGTATGCGTAGCTTCGGTTTTCAGGCTCAAACTTGCCGCCTCCTTCTCTTTCAGCTGTTGTTTCCTCTCATCCCTTTCCTTGTATAATTCTTGTAGTTGGATCTTGCATTCCTCAGAATCCCTAGCCATCTGTCCCATTACTTCCTCTGTTTCTCGGCGGATCGTTTCGAACCTCCCTGTTAACTGCTGCATTGTTTCCTCGGCATAATTTGATTTCACTATATTAGCCACAGCTGCTTGATCCGCAGCAGCAGTCGACGGAGAATGCCTCCTACCTCCTCCAGTATTCCTTCTCTGACCTTGGCTACTTGCCTCACGCACCATTTGTGGGGGACCTTCTGGTAAAGCTGCAGATTCAACGCTAGCTCCATGGCTACGCACGCCGGGAGCTTCATCGCTACTATCTCCAGGAATGCCTTTTGGCTGGTCGTCCACTGGTAGATTTGCAGGTACGCGTCCGTTGCCCAGAATTGGACGCCCATCGTGACCGTACGTCCTCACCCGGATCACATTGCTCAGAGCCTGGAAATTACTTGACCCGACCGCGATGACTCTGACGTTGTAGAAATTACCTGCCTTTAATCCGGTAACTGTGATTGCCGTGTCCTGCTTCGATGATTCTCCAACTGTGGGCCATACGTCAGTCGACTATTAGTGTGTATCAAGGTTCTACGCTTACCATTTACACCATTCACCTGAATTATATATTTGTTCACAGGCTTATTTGGTTCGGGGCGCGCCCAGTGGAGAGTGACAGCATCGGCTCTGATGCCAGCGAGTTCGACTCGAGGGGAATCCGGAACTTCAACACCTAGAATATCGATAAGCTCTGGGACGGGTTTTCGCAAGGTCTGCCATGACCGCCAGCCTATCCTGCATGCCTGTCAGCGCGTGGGGAGCCTCGAGAGAAGGGAGGACATACCAGACCGCCGCTAGGATTGTCGCGCAGTGCAGCACAAGAGACATTCTATATTCCGTCCCATGGCTCAACATCCAGTCGATAAACTCGAGGGCGGTGGTGGGGGCATTCATGCAGAGTTGGCAGAGGGTAACCAGAAGGACAATAGCACACTCCTCGTTCTCGATGGCCTGGTCGTTCCCCAATTGTACCCAGGCAAAGTTGAGGCCGGCGGCAAAAGCGAAGAGGTAGACCAAGATAGCACCAGCAACGTTGCCGAGGGAAAATTCGCGATTTGACTTTGGGACTAGGACCGGTGCTGGCGGTGGTGCTGGTGCTGGGCGTGGTTCTGCTTCTTTTTGAAGTTCGACGACGTCTTCCGCTTCGTTCTTCAGCGGCGGCGCATCCTCCTCTGCCTCTGCCAAGCCTGAACCACCACCCATTTTGTAGTGGGGGCCGAGATCGACGGCAACGGCCAATCAGTCGTGTTCCTCTCAGTACTACCGAGCACACGACGTCCTGAATGCCGAGGCCCTGGTCTCCCACAGTACCGTGAGGACTTGACCGTGGTGGTGAGCTTGTTCATCTGAGAGTCTGTGCTGTGCTGGACTGTCCTCGATTGTGTACTGTAGGGAAGGGAGCAGAGTGGGGAGAGACGGTGTTTGTCCTTGCATGTTATTTATATGGCCGGCGTTTCTTCCTATCGTGGTACCTACAGAAACAGATCACAAATACGTTGCGGCGCCATGGCAAGACGCCCAGGCTAAACAACATGATGTCGGAAGGAGGAGATGATGCATGAGGCTTTGCTTCCCTTGTACTTCTATGGATGGAAGAAACGGCTACGGTATACGGCTGTCGCAGGCCGCAGAAAGTCAGATGTAGGACTAAAGAACACCCACCGACTGTGTGGGACGGAAGCCTCTTGGCTCCAAAGTACCTTTCGTACCTTTGGCTAAGCTTTTGGTATCCATGCGGTGCTCCAGAACCCACCGTCTATCCATCTTCACGGAAAGAATAATTTGATCTCATCGGGCCTGATTGTCCTGACCTCCTTTACCATCTCTACCAACTTCCGATTGACCCCACACTCGATCCCAAGCTCCTCTCCCCTCCTGACAAAGTACCCGTTGATATAATCGATCTCGGTCGCTTTCCCAGCCCGCACGTCCTGTAGCATCGAGCTGGTATTCTTACCCGTCTTGATAGCCATGTCAAGAACGACCTTCTCCAAAGCCTCCTCTGAAAAGTGCTCTTCCCTACTAGGATCATCCTGTAGTTCTGGCAATGAGCGAATAATTCGGCTTGCTTCGGCAAGCAGACGTCGCATGAGCAAGAAGATGAGTGGTCTGCTGAAAAGTGCATCATTCCGACAGTCGAAGATTACCGTCAGTGGGTTCATCATAGCGTTGACTACCAATTTCTGCAATTGAAGGCGCCTGAACTCCATGAAATCGACTTGTCTAGCTACGAGAGCCGGTGCGTTGACAACCTGTTCTAGGAGATATTGAGACTGAGAGGCAGCCCAGTTCTGATCTTCAACTTCTCCAATTGAGATAGTGCCAAGCCCAGCGTGAACAATTCGAAAAGGTGCAATGCCATATACACCATGGGAAACCACCGATGTGAGGTACTTCGGCCTAGAAGAGGCATCTGGAAACATCACATCGTTGACTTCTTCAATTGTACCCATGCCATTTTGTGCAAACAAAATCGTAGACTTGTGATTAAGACGATGTTTGACGGCCGAAAGGGCGCTGACGGTAGTGAGCGTCTTAGTAGCCAAGATGAGGTTATCGATATTGTCCTCCTCTATGTCTCTTCCTGGTCCAGACATTAGCTCAACGTCACACGAAGAATCCTGCACGCTTTCGGTGTCGGTCATCGAATAGCCCGTGACCACCCTAATGCTTCCGTTCCATTCCGCCAGGAGATTCTTTCGATGGAGTAACAATGTCACGGGTGGATGAGATGCCGACTGTCGCAGAGAATGCGCGAACAGAAGGCCAAGATTTCCAACACCAAGAACATGGATACGGGCTGAATTTCCAACCATGTTCTCTGGCTGGGACTGTCTTTTCGAAGCGTTTGTCAAGGTTCGGATCGTAATGGCACGCTGCGGCTTTGCCAGGCAGCAGCGTGGAATTGGAGCCCTGGCGTGAACAATACAGTGCGGCGCTTTCATCCTTGCATACACGCGCTCTGCTCTCCTGAGCTCTGTCTGTCTGCCTTCACATGGAGGAACGAGACGCGCGATGCAATGCGGCCGACAGGCAAGGCGAAGAAGCAGACGACATGCACTTGGTAGTTCTGCTCTTGGTTAGCCCTTGACCAATCTATTGCCCACCAAAGGGATGCAAGTTTTGCAGATGACCAGGGTCTCCCGTGCAATATCTGACATGTGCTTATCCTGGAGGCCAAATGGTGGTGATTGAGCCAACGCGACATGACTACAGCACAGCACAGTGCAAACACGTGCCATTGAATGATATGCGGTGCTCCGTCTCCATGTATATCCCCATTTCAACGACTTGGATCGCATGGGAGCATCTGCAACCTCTCACATCGGCGGGCACAAAAACGTTGAGTTGCTTGTCTCTCCAATCCCTCGGCCATCGGATTAGAAAGTGGGTGCATGACAGGGGCCTCATCAACGTCACAAGATTCCCGCCCGATTCCTCCAGCACTGACGACCCCAACACGAGCAGCATCTCACCAGAACCTCTGCTCTGCCATATTTTCTCCGTCCTTACCACTTCATTACTTTCTTTTGCCCATCGACCCGTCTACGCGTCAATTCTCTTCCTTTCACACGCTCTCCATCCAAGCAGCCCTTTTGTCGAACACTGCTACCGTCCTGCGACCTATTTACGTACGAGCTGCCCGTACTCCACAAAACCATCATTGCCCCTCTGCATTACCGGCACCCTACCTTACCCAAGAACTAAGAGCCACCAACTTAGACAGAGGGCTAGGATTTCAAACGGAACACATCTACAGGAGCTGGCCTGGCGTTCACGAGCCCCAACACGATTTCTAAACATCACATAAAATATCCGATACCATAGCGCAGCCATACCCGCGTCCTGTCGTTATCCTCCACCTCGATTGTTGGCTCCGGAAGCTGCGATGCAGTACGTGAGGAGTATCAGCGACTCTGTCTCGAAAACATGGAATTCCATCAACCCAGCGACCCTGAGTGGCGCCATTGACGTGATAGTGGTCGAGCAAGAAGATGGCTCTCTGGCATGCTCGCCCTTTCACGTCCGCTTCGGAAAGTTCTCCCTCCTTCGACCATACGAGAAGAAGGTGGAATTCCGGGTCAATAATGCGAAGCAGGACTATGCTATGAAGCTTGGGGAGGGCGGAGAAGCCTTCTTCGTTTTCGAGACGAGCGACAATATCCCCGAGTCTATGCAAACCTCACCATTAGTTTCTCCTACGTCAAGTCCTCCCTTGCACCCCGACGGCCTGCGACGAGAGGGTTCGCAACTATCGACCTTGTCGGAACCTGACTTTCTGGACCTCGATACAGGCTCTGGGAGACCAAGGGCGGGCACTCTAGCAAGGACGGATAGTGAAGCGTATACAAGTACACAAAGACGACCCAGCAACCTAAGTAAGATTAAGCAAGAATAGTAAGTATTGGGACTTTACTGACAGCTGCCAGACTCCCTAACTCCCTTGTCTGGATCCCCAGGATTTTCTAATATACGACCTGTGTCTGGAGATTGGGCAGGGATCGCTGATGGGCGACATTATACAGACGAGATCTTACCTACGTCTGCGCGTACGAATATCAGTGACGAGACAGAACGCGAACGACAAACTCGATCCCTGACACCGGAAGTCACTGAGAGGTCAAATAGCCCGCCTCCCTTGCCAACAACTGATGCGATACAACGTGCTATGGCTCTATCAAAACAACTCTCCGCGTCCAACATCCCAAGTCAGGTCACAGATACGGGAGATTTGATGCTTGATATGACAGGTTACAAGAGCAGCGACGATGATGCCCTTCGGGCGGAGGTGATAGCGCGTAAAATATTGTCGGAAGAGTTGGAGGGCAATTACGACATCGGCGCTCTTATTGGAGCTGATGAGCATGGAAATTTGTGGATATACAGTAGTGAGGAGGCGAAGGAGGCTGCATCTCATCGAGCAGTCATGGCTGGGATTCCAAGATCTCAAGTCTTGACTAGCGATGCGGCATCAGACCCAGGCTACCACAGCGATGGAGAGAGTGATACACTCCCTGGGGCTGTTGTTCCCACTCACCGCCGGTCTGATTCTGAAGGCCGCCTTCCGGGCTTAGAAACTCCTCCCCATACGCCACCAGAGTCTGGAACAGCTGGTGACCCCAACCGGAACTACGCGAAAACGCTGCGCCTGACAAGTGACCAGCTCAAGTCATTAGGACTTAAATCTGGTCTAAACCCAATGAGCTTCACAGTCAATCGCGCAACTTGCACAGCAAATATGTATCTCTGGCGTTATGACGTCCCCATCGTCATTTCTGATATCGATGGTACAATCACAAAGTCTGACGCCCTCGGCCACGTGCTCAACAGGATCGGCCGCGATTGGACACATATCGGTGTTGCAAAGCTCTATACAGAGATTGTTGCGAATGGCTACAACATCATGTACCTGACATCTCGCTCGGTAGGTCTAGCAGATAACACACGTGCCTACCTCAATGGTGTAGTGCAAGAAAGCCACCGGCTACCTAAAGGCCCCACCATCATGAGTCCCGATCGTACAATTGCTGCTTTGCGGCGCGAGCTCTACATCCGCAAACCAGAAGTATTCAAGATGGCTTGCTTGCGTGACATCAAGAATCTCTTTGGTCCGAGTCGAAGTCCTTTCTATGCTGGTTTCGGTAATCGCTTCACTGATGCTTTGTCGTATCGCAGCGTCGGCATACCTAGCAACCGTATTTTTACCATCAATTCCTATGGTGAAGTGTCCGTTGATATGCTTACCCTCAATAAGCTCCGCTATACGTACATCAACATGCGCGAAGTTGTGGACCACTATTTTCCACCTGTCAATTCACTTGTCATGGGTGGCGGCGAGGAATATACTGATTTCACATACTGGCGTGATCCTGTTCTTGATCTCGATGAGTTCAGCGCGAGTGATAGCGACGATGAGGAGGAGGAGGAGGAAGAAGAAGAAGAGGAGGAGGACGATGATGATGCGGGTGACGCCATGGGAGATTCCTATATCTCCCGGGGCTCGATTGATGAAGGCATGGAAGACAGCATTTTGTCCGAAAGCGCAATGGATGAGGATGAGAATGAGTATATGACCAACAGCATGCTTGAGGAAGATGATGCCGGAGATGAGTATGAAGACGATGAAATAACTCCCGGCATCGAGGACATGTACAACGGTACAGAGGATAGACAGTTCAAGGGCGTTGCGGCAGCTTCTGCATCACATTCAACAAGTAGTCAACGGCTGGCAAACAAAGAACGCAGGCAACGCGATACAGATGCGGAGATCATCTCTGGCATCAAGGACTTGAGTCTGGAGAGGGAGGACTCGGACGACAAGAAGGTGTAGGACTTGTAGGGTGTGCAGGATTGTTTTGATGGTCAATGGAGTCACGGAGGGGGGATATTATACCAACGGTGTTTGGAATGGAAAGGGCTTCTTGTCAAAGATATTATTTCTGCATGGTAGAGCATCGTGGCTGTAGCATAGCGAGGTGTTTTGATGTCAGAGTTTCAAGAGTGTTTGTTCTTTGTAGTCTGAGGTATCTTCTGTATTCGGAATTCATAGTCAAAAATGCAACTCAAGTAAATTTCTATCCTAAAAAGCTAGAAACCACAACCATGCGCTACATATGACGAAACAATTATCTGAAACCGAAACCATAGAACGGGCCAAGAAGAAGAGCAGCTTTTAAGATGTGACTTTCATGTTCTGGTTCGGTATTGTCAGTCAGTTGTCTTTTAAAAGAAGTACTTCAAGCCACGTTGGCCGCTACTTCTATTCTTAGCTTAACTTGTCCTCATCCGTTCCCCCTGGCCCCATCCTGCCCCTCCGTCTTCCCCTGACGATAGGTAGTAAATTCAGGCCGCTTATTCAAGTCACCAATTTATCTTGAGTAACTTGAACATGTAAGGTATCGTGATTGAATATATAGGTATATTCTCAAACTAGGAGTCGAGTCCTCGGGTGTCGCTTATTTCAGAGCATGTGTCGTTATTCCCGAAATTAAGCGAGGAGATGTAATAGGATCAAGCATGTAGACGGCGACGGTCAGGCGTAACAAAGACGTAGCCGTATATTGCGCTCACTAGACAATAGTGCTTATTATAGGTAGAAGATCCGCGATATCAACAACAAAGGAGAGTGGAGTATTCTTACCTTACTAAGTGATGGTGGTGATGCTCTTAAAATCTCAATTTTCGGAGATCGAGTCAAGTTACTGGTCAAGTGTAATTTGCATCGCGCTGGAAAGAACTAGATGTAATCTGATGCTCTGAGAAAAGGGCATTCGTAATAATCCGTACATTCAAAAGGAAAATTTCTAAAAGTACAACATGATGCCAAGTCTGATGATGGCTACAAGTCCTGCTCATGTGTTCTCACTGGTAAAGGAACTCGAACACGAGTGCAGGGTCAATTCCAGGTCGAGACCAGACGCAAGACCGCAATTTCACTGAGATGTGATGAGACGTGACGACTAGCAATGGCGTAAGATGCAATTCGAAATCACTTCTTCTGCTTCTTGGCTGGGGTTGCTGTTGCTGTTGCAAATGAGATAGGTGCAAGAGTATCACTTACTCGTAGCTTCTCCGGGCTTTTCTTCAGCTGCTTCCTGCTTTGAGTTGCTTGCTACAATATTGTTGAGTATGTTGGAACGTTCATGCAAGGGGCTGAACTTACAATTCGTGTCTTGCTCCTTCGGTTCTGATGTCTCTTCAGCAGGTTTCTAGTCTGGTTTGATATCACGCCTCAATTGTTCCCGTACTCCGCGCAACTTCATTTCCATCTTCTCGCAGTCCTTGAAAGGTGCTCCGTTAAGTTGCTTGAAACACTCCACCGCGTTCTTTTCTGCTTCTAATTTATCTTCTCCGTCGAAGAGAACATACAAACCATGTCTCGTACCGTGGACGGAACCTGTCAGGATCAGATGTTAGTAATTCCCTATGATACTAAAAGGAGGTAAGATAAAGGAGCTCAAGATAACTAACATGGGTTGTAGCGGCGGCAGTGAAGGTGAAAAGGTACTATCCATTCCGCAGACATTAAAACGTCTCCCACATCCGCAAAGATATATGGTGCGGTAGCAAGCCATTCTTCTAGACTCGCAGTCTGTTCTAAAGTGACGTCTATCGGCTTTTCGCCGTATCTTAAGACTCCTGCGAAATCCTTATAGCGTCTTGTACCCACATGGCTTGCTACGGTCTCTTTGAGAAAGACTCGCTTGCCGTAAAAGCGATCGGGTGAATGCGAAGCCCTACGCTTCATACTCCGCAAGCGCTGGGAACTTTAGCAATACTCCTGAATGTAGAATGAACTGCAGTTGACATAGACTTGCCTCTTCTTTCTTCGCGGCTTCGAGCTGCGCGGCCTCCGCCTTCGATTTTGCCTTAATATCTTCCGCCTTCTCTTTCTCTGATTTCTTAGCTTCAGCGATTGCTTCCTCCTCCGCGGCCTTCTTCTTCCTCAATCTATTCTTCTTCTCAGCGTACTTGCTGCGGGCCTCGTTCTCTCTAGCCTCCAATAGCTGATCGGCTTCAATGGTCGTCTGAAGGTGGTCAAACCGAAAACTCTCCAACAATTCCTCGAGCTTATTGTCCATTGCCCTTTCTCTCGCGTCGTAGTCCTCCAAGGATATCGGTTCCAATTTGGAGGCTTGCACGCTTTTCTTATATTGAACAACTTTCCAAAGTTTTCTCATGCGTTCGAGCTTGGACACTCCTTTCTCTTTGATGCCATTGTAACCACATGCCTTGGAAAGATCGTGCTCATCAAATGTAGCTAGTTGGGCGACTGTGGTTGCAGGGCCCACAGCAGAGTATGGCATGATTGAGATATAATGAAAAGGCTTTTGTTGAAGTGGTTTCGAAGGTCGATTGTGGACGTTTCTTTATGCAGAGTATGGGAATGGATGTGGTGAGTTGAAGGTGAAAAGATCTGTTGATTTTGAATGGTCGGTTTCACCTAGATCGCGTTTGCGAGAAGCTCATATAGATGGTCAGATATAGAGATGTTTTTAAGACCGGGGTTTGGAGTGAATTTACCTTTGATCTGACAGCTGTTAATCTTGCTCTTAACAAAGTTTCATCTGCTGAGAAGAAGAGCAAAATGAAGATGATTTCGTTGCAAGCCAATGTCGCAGCCCAGATCGCGTTATGGATTGCAGGCTCTTGACGAAGTTTCTTTCTGCTGAAGAGGGTGCTGAAGAATTGAGTTGTTACAACCCAGCCTTACAAACCGAATCCAACTTGGGGTGGGCTGGAATGAAAGTAGAGGTTACAATGCGATGAAGTGACTGTGTACTCCTTCTGCGTAGAATGAATCTATGAACACATCCGGAGAGGCTGTTGATCTAAGCTAGGTAAGCAACGCGACTAGAAAAGGCGGCAAGTCACAACTACGTAGATCAGTTCTTCATTGAATGCTTATAAAGACACACAATTACAACTCAACGGCATATTAATGAGTGTCATGAAATCACGAGAAATATGCTTTCCGAACAAAGTGATAAGTTCCAACGCAACAATACTATGAGCTGCAACTTGAACAACGCCGACAAGCTATGATGTTGTGTGGATATAGCATAATGGCCAGACATCCTGAGTCTTCAAATGTATTGGGGGTGTAAACTTGTATTGCTTTGGAGTAGTAGTGTGACATGTGTAGAGAGCCAGATACTGCTTTACATAAGCAAGGGCAGTTTGGTATAAGTATGATTTTAAGGAAAACGCAGAGCAAACAGAGCAAATTCGCTAACTTCTAGCAGGTACAAGTATTATAACTCGATGATTCAATTCGTTAGTAACTCTTCGTAGCTTAGCGAGGGTTACCACGCGACGTTACATAAAAAGGCAACATGGGGAGTTACTGATGGTTGATTAACGATTGGTCGTAGTCTAACCAACTACATTCTAGCAAGCTGTCCACTATGGGAGTAGTGCAGTGTACCTCCAATAAGGTATCGGGCCAGCCCGCTGTTAGTTATATCAACGAACCGGTGCCGAGGGAAGACCTAAGATGGGTTCTAGGATACTGGAACATGCCAAGACACCCAGTAGCCTAGGATTGGTGGAGGGCCCCTACCTCCATCTCAAGAGTAACCGGTACTCTTGAGCAGATTATTTTTTTTTGGTCTTTTTTTTCTTCCGGCCCTGTTGTTCTGTACAGTAGCATTATAAGCGAGGGCAGTTTACTATCTTATGCAACCTAGGTATGGGTCGACCTCATCTTTTTTCTCTATTTTACTTTTCTTTTTTCGGTCTGGTTCTCCTTGACGCGCCGAGTATTGCAAAGCTTCTTGAGCCACGTTCGTACATTGCTTCACATCAGTGGAATCTTTTCATGCCCAATACAATACCTTGGGGGCCAGAATCAAATTCTCCACTTGGTTTCTAGGATATCCATTCGGCGGCAATGAAACCTGAAGTCGTACAAACCAGTGAATATGTACATAAATATGAATCTGCTATTCACTCTGCGCAGCAACGACTTTCTAATACAGAGACACTGGACAAAACAACAAACACACCATCCAGTTCTGCCATATTCCATATCGATGGCGGAATTTTAAAACACGTGCTAGATGCCAATGAAGAAAATATGGTTTCCTTTAGATTCATTCTTGTACCAGGAATCAAGACTGGACAGCACAACACGCTCTTCAAGTCCACCAAAGCATCTGACGCGAAACAGACTCCTTTGTACATACACAACGCAGAGCCATGGGCCCCGTGAAGTTTTGGTTCAAACGAACTTCAAGTGTCAAGTTCAAGTTTTTGATCTTGGTGTCTGTCCATTCAAGCAATTTCTTCCTGTATGCCGCCTTATCAAGTCATTCTTTCAAGGGCCCAAACATCTACTCGTCGAACTCATTTCCATTGCCTTTTAATCATGAAATCATAGGATTAAAACATTAAAACGGCCGGTTGCCCATACGCCGCGACCTTCGAGAAGAAACCCGCCGAGGAACACCCGAGATGCTTTTCAAAGTTCGCCAACCCAATGCCAACCTCCCAAAGTACCAGTATCCAAGAAATCTTCAAAACGTTTCCAAACGCTGATGTCACACGAAGCAAAAAGTCCACCTGGCTCCAATACAATGCTCAGATGATCTGATAGCTATTTGTCGACTCATCAAAAGGGCAAACAAATGGCCCCGGAGGAAAGGCAACAACAGGCACCATATTATCCCTACAGACATTCTGCCATAGAGCCCCAATATTCGGCAGGACATCACCGCATCTAAAGTAACCGTGATCAGTTCAACTCATACCACTGCATATATGCCAAAAGAACTCACCTGAGTTCATTAATAGCAATAACATTCTGCGAGACATCACCACCGTCAATGATATTCTGTAGCGCAGTAGGCACACCGCCAAACATAGCCATCAGATTAGCGCTATTAGCTTGGCCGGCGGAATCGCTGTCTATGAGGAGATTGGTGAGGATTCCGAGTTGGACAGGCTCATTTTGGGCGATTGGGAGGACGATGGCTGCGAATGATGTGGGGTCGTCGCTTGAAAAGACGGTGTTGAGAAAGTTGTTGATGGTCTAGGCGAGGAAGTTGTTAGTGAAGGAATGAGTTTTGAGGGCATGGCGGTACTACGTTGATATCGGTGAGCCATTGGTTTATTGCGTTATTGACACCATCTTGCCGGGGTTCAAGTGTTGGAGAGACTGCAGTTGCGGCGGCGACACTGGGTGTGAGTGTTGGTGCAGCAAACGTTGGAGCGGCCATAATTGTGCTTGTGAATGCAAGGAGAATGCTTGAAGTGAACTTCATAGTTGAGTCCTGGTTTTGCTTTGAGTATCGGAAAGAAAGAATAGAAGACCTATTGGAATGTTATGAAGGGAATAGTTGGTGCCAAGGAGTTCAAGACACCGTTGAGTCTGAGCAATGATGAACAGAAACGAAACTACCTCCCTTGTGTCTTCTTATATAAAGAGGCCCATTTTACAAATACCTCTTGCCCAACCATCAACTTAAGACAAGCAGCTATTCATAACTTCCCACTTCCTCCAGCAAGGGATTGTTGCTGCACTTAGGGGTGCGTTCTTCCAATACATGGCGCCTTGGATAGTTGAAAATAAACGGTGAGATTCCACCCAACAAATCAGAACCTTCAATCGCACATATCTCAAGAATAATGGATTCCTCGAAGGCTACCATGCCCCACGGAAAGAAATGTTCCCGTCAGTAGTTCGAGAGAGGCGAAGCGAAAATAGACCAAAAGCTTCCTCCAGACCAGTAGCTTCACGATACTCCGTAAGACAACTCAGCACCATTATCAGCAACAAGAAACGTAGAACGAAGTTCACCAAGCTAGGCAAGGATAGCACGTTGTTCACGATGTCAAGAGGGATCGGTTTGCATCTAAAGCACATCACGTGGCACTCGGAGACTGAACTCGAATCCGCAAGTATGCTCAAAAGTATGAAAATAGATTGCTGCGACATATAAATATAACAAAATAAAGTCTATGTGGTGCTGAAACACTTACGGACTAGCACCTTCAGCTGAATGGACGGCGGCAATTTCGAGGCACAGCAGCTACGCTTAATGTATGCCAGGCCCAGGGTTCATTAGCGAGGAAGCACTGCCTGATGAGGATGAGGATTTATGACAGTCGCCAACGACCAGCTACGAGCCCACCGTCGCTCGTAATTGTTGTTTCGGTGAACAAAAGCAGTACTTAGTAAAGGCCGGAAATTTCATACCTGCTGTTGTAGCTTTACCATGATGCTCTGGTGTCTCCCTCAAGTGTCCCTACCTTATGATCGCGGCTTATAACTCGCAAGCTTTGCGATCAAAGAGCCCGACCATAGTGACAATAACATATGCGGAATTTGTCGAGAAACTACTCAATTACGCTGAATGGTTGTATTTAAATGCTCTTCAAACCTTTGAAGTCCACGGTCTCGCCAGCCTCACCAGCCAAGCAGCAGCTTCAACATCGACCTTCTTATCTATCGACGAGTCGGTATGTTGAAGTTCTTTTCGGGCGTGGTTGTATTTGAGGTCCATAAGCGTCCAGTAGTGCGGTTGTGGTTGGCCTTGGCAGCAAGCTCCATCACATTTCCATGGCTGAGCAACTCCAACGGGTGATTGCGTGAGCCTCCGCCAACCTATATAATGTTCACAGCTAACGGTAGTAATGACCTGCATAAAATACCTGGTGTTGAAACAGAATCAATACAATAACAATAAGCATACGGGCAATCTTCTCATATCCGTGCCAACCTTAAGTACAACTACCTCGGGACAGCTATGCAGTCCAGATCCGCTTGATCGCTTCCGTAACACCAACATCATTCGTCTCAAATTCGTACAATCCAACGCCTACCACCACCGTAGCGAGCTTTAATCCCCAGTCAAACACCTTCTTAGTCTTCGGTAGTCGGTAGTGTGGAACATAATCCGTTATGATAGCCTCGAAACCAATATGCGAGTGGATCAAGATAGCTCCGCAGAGAATAGCATCCGTTGTTGGGTTAAGTGATCCTGCTGCGAAGGGTGCGATCGTGAGGGGGACGAGCCCAGCAGAGATAAGGCGCTCAAAGGTCCAATGGTAGGAGCCGTGACTTGGGTCTGACTTGGGTATTTTGGCAGCATCATTCGCTGCAGATGTGTTAGTGAAGCCCGGTGTGTAGGTGGTGTCTGCACATACCAGTTCCATCAATGGTTTCTGGGAAAGTCATTAGCTATATCGCCCAGAACATGGAAGAGACTCGAGCTCACGAGGAAGAGGGGGTAGAATGGCCTGTCTGCCACTTGCGTGGAATGCTGCTACTCGAATGGATCTTGGAAGGGCATCTTTGGCAAACGCGCTGCGTGCTGCCTGTCTTGAGAGGATGGAGGGAGCTGCGGCCTTCTTGATGGCGGGGGAGCTGGAAGTGAGCTTTGTCGAGAACGTGCGTGCCGAAGCTGCTGCACATGTCTGCCGGAGCAAGGTAGGTCGAACGATTGAGGCCATGGTGAGAATTCTGCGATTGATCTGTGATGAGGGACAGAAAGTGAAGTTAGACGTTCCTAAGATCTTGACGTCCTTCCGGAACGACTTCCCTCGGCTACAAAACAGCATCACGTGCGCCATGCCCGTTCCTTTCCGCTGACATTGACAGCCAAAATTTATCGCAGCGTTGATTGGTTGGACTAAAAGAGCTCGATTCGACAAAGTTGAGCAACGACATCAACTCAACTCCGGCCATTCGAGATTCCACCCCCAATTCAATTCCATCCTCAACCCTCACCACCTCCCCACCCCACCCATTCACAACTCCATGGCGTCCCGGCGGTTAGCATTGAACCTCACGCAGGGACTGCGCAGTCGCGCCTCTCTCAATGCTGTTGCCCCGTTGAGGAGAGGATTTGCGACTCCTGTCGTCAAAAATGGCGTCAAGACTGAATCGACCACGTTATCCAACGGCCTGACGGTGAGGATGCTCGACAATACCTCCGGGGGGCTTACTGACATCTAACAGATCGCCACCGAGCATTCGCCTTGGGCGCAGACGTCAACTGTGGGTGTATGGATCGATGCAGGATCTCGAGCCGAAACCGACAGAACCAACGGCACAGCACATTTCTTGGAGCATCTTGCCTTCAAGGTACGTTCCAATTGAGAAGGGGCCTGTATACTGTCTGCTGACTGTCTATCTAGGGTACCAGCAACCGGACACAGCATCAATTGGAGCTCGAAATTGAGAACATGGGTGGACACTTGAACGCCTACACATCTGTATGTCTGGATAAACCGGATCAGTAGACATTCGACTAATATGCCTATATAGCGTGAGAACACTGTATACTATGCAAAGGCTTTCAATGCCGACGTGCCCGCAACGGTCAACATTCTTTCCGATATTCTCCAAAACTCCAAGCTCGAACAATCAGCAATTGAGCGCGAGCGCGATGTGATCCTGAGAGAATCGGAGGAGGTTGACAAGCAGCTGGAGGAAGTAGTGTTTGATCACTTGCACGCAACTGCATTCCAGGGACAGCCATTAGGACGTACTATTCTGGGCCCGGCTGAGAACATCCAGAGCATTCAGAGAGACGACTTGGTTAACTACATCAAGACCAACTACACTGCTGATCGCATGGTTCTTGTCGGTGCCGGTGGAGTTCCCCATGCGCAACTGGTCGAGCTCGCTGAGAAGCACTTCTCGGGTCTTCCATCAGAGCCCTATACCGCTGCCTCGGCCGCCGTTGCTGCTGCTCAGAAGGGAAAGCCAGAGTTCATTGGATCTGAGGTCCGCATTCGTGACGACACAATCCCAACTGCGAACATCGCTATCGCTGTAGAGGGTGTTAGCTGGAAGGATGACGACTACTTCACTGCATTGGTTACGCAGGCCATCGTTGGAAACTGGGATAAGGCTATGGGCAATGCTCCTCACATGGGCAGCAAGCTTAGTGGCTTCGTCCACAAGAACGATTTAGCAAACAGCTTCATGAGCTTTTCAACAAGTTACAGCGATACTGGGTAAGTTTGATTGACATGCTTTGAAAGATAACAGCTAACATGGCCAGACTTTGGGGTATCTACCTCGTCACCGACAAACTCACTCGCATCGATGATCTCGTCCACTTCACCCTCCGCGAATGGTCTCGTCTTTCATACAATGTCACCGAGGCCGAGGTTGAGCGGGCCAAGGCTCAACTGAAAGCATCTATTCTCCTCTCCCTGGACGGCACTACTGCCGTAGCAGAAGATATTGGGCGCCAAATCATCACAACTGGTCGCCGCATGGGACCAGAAGAGATCGAGCGTGTTGTTGGAGCAATCACAGAGAAGGATGTTATGAGCTTTGCCCAGAGAAAGCTGTGGGATCAAGATGTGGCTGTAAGCGCGATAGGCTCAATTGAGGGTCTCCTAGACTATAACAGAATCCGTAACGATATGTCGAGGAACGCGTAGGCTGGGTGATTGGGTGGTGGAGCTGTTGAGTTCATAGAAGTGTATGATGCGCGATACCGCAGTTTATGTACACATAGTCAAAACTCGCTTATTCTCTTTTGTGATACTTCATACCTAGATTACACCAGAATCCAAAATGATATGAGCAGGAACGCGTAGATTGGGTGGTGAGGGTAGAGTTGTCGAGTTATACGGCAGCTGATTTGTACAAATAGTCTCTAGAAAGCTTGTTCATTAATTTGACTGCTTCTCAAGCATAGGGTCGTTTATGAGTCAAAGCCTTCCCCTTTGTTTCTTGCAATATAATTTCGCACTTACGGAGACTCCACTTCTACTCTTGCTCAACCACCTACGCAGTGATACAATAGTCGTTAGATAGTTTGCGTACTTTAAAATGCCTTCTTGCTAGGTAGTTACCCGCATCTAGTAGCCCAAGTTAGGCTTATGAAAGAGCTATGATGTCGTTGATACTTCCGTACTATTTCAAGTTGCCACTTAGGTAGTCACAAGTCAAGGACTTTTTGTTGTCGTATTAGCCTGTAGCTTCAAAGCTTTACTGAAGTTTACAGTAAGAGTCATTCTCACGATCTCTTGGCTTATAGTAAAACTTGTCGTTACCCGTAAAGAGGATCTACGAATTGCTACTAGCATAGCGCTTCTAGGGCTTAAGGCACAATATTCACTCCTTCCAAGCCAATTCCAAGATTACGAAGTAGTGCTTCCACAGCAATGTTGGAAACCCCGAGATACGAAACCCTTTTTCCCAGCCTTCAGCTCTCCAATGGCCTAGATTGGAGGACATTTTGTAGAAGTATACAAGATGCTCCCCCATCTTCCTCGGTAGGCTGGACTCTCGAGCACGGAATAAATGGACTTGTTTTGACAAGGGGAAATATCTGTAGGTCCATCACCATCTGAACAATGTCTTTTTCCTTGTGCCTTGACTGGCTGGACATGAGATGTCTAGGATTGTCAGTGATGATGTAGAGGTCATTGAGATGGTCATATAGATCTTATACTTACAGAGGTCTCTAACTAGCAGAGAGTTATTTGTGAGATTCTTTAGTATTTGTAGACAAGTACCTCTGTCTATATCTAGGACACCGGCACGGTTTATCTCAAGTAAGTGCTTGTGGATGGTGCTCCTAAATGAAAGTGATTGAATGGGTATAATTTGCGTACTAGTGAGCCGTAAAGTCCTCTCTTTTGGATACAGTATTCGTGAAAACTTTTGACTTGGTTTTCTGACAGAGATGTGTCTCTGCGTCCTTGCATCCCTACTTTCTATATTGTCCCTCGTGCACAGAAGAGGATATAGAATACAGAGTAAGCAAATCAACATGTTATTAGGAGCATGCTTGACACAGTATATATTTAACATTCAATACTGCTTTTATATATTCGTTATTTACAAAGACTTTTAACGCATATAGCTATCCATTCCATTTATTCATATCTTCATAATGCAACTCTACCAGTTACTAATTATACTCACTTGATCAGGGTGATCTTTACTGGAGACAGATCAGTATACGTTTGCTTTTACAGGATGGGAAATTTGCCCACCACATCTGAGATCTTGAGAACTGCTTTGCCGAAGTTCTTTCCTTCGAGCATGCCCACAAGTCCCTCCGCTGCATTGTCAATGCCTTCCGTAACACTGATCTTCGACCTATAGGACGGAGTTAGCAAATTATCTAAGTAAGAATTTGCAGCTGGGCGTACTTGAAGGTTCCCTCAGATAGCCACTTTGCTACCTTCTCATCCCGGTCCTTGAAGTACTTTGGTCCCATGTCCGGGTCATTAACGATGAAGCCTCTCATTGTGAGTCTCTTGGCAACGACTTGCATCATGTTCTTGATGCCATAAAGCTCATCGGGCTTGGCATTGTACTGGCTGATCATTCCACATGCGACAATTCTGCCGAAATTGTTCATGGCATCTATTGCTGCAGCTAATTGCTCTCCACCAACGTTCTCGTAGTAGATGTCAATTCCCTTCGGTGCCACACGAGCCAATGCATCTGATGGCTTCTCCTTCTTGTAGTTGAACCCCCCGTCAAAGCCCAATTCCTTGACGATGAAGTCCAGTTTGTCGTCGGAGCCGACGGACCCGATAACGGTTAATCCCTCGTGCTTTGCCAGCTGGCCAACAATCTGACCTACAGCCCCCGAAGCCGCAGAAATAAAGATGGTCTCGCCCTTGACTGGTTTGCCAATCTCGTACAAAGACGAATAGGCAGTCAAACCGGGCATTCCCAAAGCACCAAGGAACTCCTTCTCGTCCAACTTGTAGGGGTTGTTTATTTTCCTCATGCTATCTGCGTTGTCCTTGGGCAACACAGAGTACTCCTCGATGGGAAGCATGGCCGCCACAAGGTCCCCCTCTTGGAAATTCGGATTGTCGGACTTGAAGATCTTGGCAATTGCCAGGCTGGTAATGGGCTCGCCCAAATTGTAAGGAGGAGAGTAGGACTTCTTGGAGGGTTCGCGCATGCGTCCACGCTGGTAGGGATCGAATGATGCATAGTGGTTCTTGGTGATTACACCACCGGAAGGAGGAGCTGCATCGAGGTCGACTTCACGGGCCTCGACGACCAAATCTTTGCCTGGCACTGGAAGGCCGGAGGGAACAGCTTTGAAAATGAGGCCTTTGTTTTGAACCATGGTTGTGGGTTGGGGGTATGCTTGCTCGTAGGAGACGGTGAGGAGGTATCTGTAGGTACGGTAGTCAAAGTATATCAAGGAACACAGAGAGCTGGACGAGAGCAAGGAGACGGGACCGGGCAGTTAAGAGGTATTGAGCAGGCAAGTCCTTCTCTATGACGAAATGCAAAACATGCTACCACCAGTACGAAACTTTTCGATTTTCCTTGACAATTACAAAGCCAGTTCCACCAAGCCCCGTTCTCGTTCTTGTGCGAAAGGGACTATGTCCAAATGGAAAGGCTTGTCCGGAGCTTGGTGAGTTGTGCGAAAAAGAGGAGAGCATCGTCGTCCTCTTAAAAGGCTTTTTGGGAGATACCGAGGCAACTCGCGCCAACACGATTCAGTCAACCTGAGGACTTTTGGAGAACAGCCCCTCCATGCGCCATTTTGCCCAGTGCCGACTAGATGCCGTCGAAGCTTGCAAGTTTCACGGCCGTGATCTCGATATGGAAGTATATCCGTCTGCTGGATCGGCAGTGGTGTCTCTGGTGTTTCTGCTCCATCTTTGCGCATTGGGTGCGTGTCCGAGCATCGACGACGGCATGACTACCGGCATGGAGAGGCCATTGCAGTGGTCGCAGAGGCCGGAGTCTGGACGAAGATGTAGTGGCCGCCGAAGGATGCAGGTCCTCATTGCACTCGCATTATTTGGAATTGGAGTGCGAGGGTTGTGCTGTCGAGGAGAGGACCGAGTCCCGGACACTGGCGATACAGCAACAGAGACCTCAGCAGGATATCGTACGAGAGAACCACAACAGCAGAGACGACCGCAGCTGATAGATAGACAGTCGACTGATGGTGTTGGCACAGCAAGGTGGCCATTCATCGTGAAGCAGGCAACACAGTACAGCTCTTGGCTTGTGTATGTATCTCTTTCTGATATGTCGCATCCAATTCCGCCCTGATACGCCGCCCTATACACCATCTCTCAATTTCCTCGTGGATCCAGCAATTCTCACGGTCACTTCAACCTCGGTGGGCTGCCAAACTAT
This sequence comes from Pezicula carpinea, assembly GCA_026119845.1. Taxonomy (NCBI): domain Eukaryota; kingdom Fungi; phylum Ascomycota; class Leotiomycetes; order Helotiales; family Dermateaceae; genus Pezicula; species Pezicula carpinea. Next base: position 569,622 of record JALRMK010000008.1, read on the forward strand.
TGATGCAGGCAGCATCGCCGCACCAAATGGGTTCTACCTGAGGCCAGCTCCATCGTCCTCGCGATCTCCTTGCTGTTTTTTACAGGTCGTTTTGAGAAGAAGTCCTCAATACATTATTGAACCTCTTTCCTGTCTCAAATCAACACCAAACCGTACGGAGACAAACTCCGGGAGATCACCCTGGAGCTTCGTTACAAGACATGCTACTTCTATCTCGCAGATTCGCAGATTGTGAGGGCCAGCATGCATCTTCCCCTGGTGCTCACCTGGAAACAATCCGACATATCCTCCTGACGTCTACATGGTCAATCATGAATCAAGAGACGAAATGGCTCGTTCTATCTTGGTACTCGATTTTCCAGTCCGAAAAGTTCCCTACCACACCCAATCCGAATATACCACCCAACTATGCTGTCCTGCTGGTGCTGGTGCTGCTGCTATGCTCTAGCGCCTCGACTGCTGGGCGAAGCACTGCTGGCTGGAAACCCCAGATGGATATCAAGAGGGAATCAGTGCCTGAACATCGGCAAAGACTATCTTTTTCGATAGAGCCGCAACGAGGAAACTAAATATTGAATATGGGCACGACTTTGTCCCAGTAATGCCTTTCGCCCTGGATACAGTGCAACTCATAGCACTCTCTTATGAACTGCTGGCAAAAATACAAGTCGAAATGGCCTAGGGTCCTGCGAAACCTGCGCGCTCTGAAGGAAATCATGTTTTTGTGAGAGCATACCGGAATAGGCGACCTTTTTTCGTCTTGGAATCGGATATTACATTTTTATAGAACTTTCGGAGATAAAGCAGCTCGATTTACATGGATTTAAACATATTAGGTATGGAAGCTCAGAATTCCGGACAACTTGAGGAATGCGAAGAACTTGTGGCCGGATTGTGTCATGCCAAAGTTTGCGTTCAGAGGTGTGCAAAGCTGCAGAAACCGCAGAGTAAATGAGACGTTCCGCTTCATGATCTGATAATCGGACAAGCCACCAGATCATATTCGCTTATCTGGATTCTCTATCTGATAAGCAGTGTCTCTGGAGGAGGTGATTTGCTATGAAGTGGTGAGGATGAGAGATGCATAAAAGAGTCGGGCGAGATCAAAGAGAACCCAGATTACTGTCCATGAATCAGACCAAAGGAACCATGGGCCACTTCCGTATCAGACATGTTTTGCCTCCAGAGACTTGGCCTTCCTCCCACCTTGAACAACATACGGCTGCCAGATGTGGTTCCGGAAAGTTCAAGGAGGTCTTAAGGGTTATGAAACGTCACGGCCATTGATAATATTACAGCAACCCAGGTTCGCATCGGAGACTTACAAATTCTGTTATTACATCAGTCCACCTCTCCAGAGCAGCCGAAACAATGGTCACAGGTTGACTGGACTTTCGACATGGTTGGGAAAGACTGGGAAATCAACAACCATTGAATTATAAGACTCAATCTTAGCGGCAATAACTCAGTTATTTTGAACGTAGGCAACAATACCTGCCGTACCGCAAACCTCTATTTTCCCCCCAAGGCGCAAAAAAAGAATCCCTTGATGCAAAACCATTGTATTGCAGAACTACATTTGTGTAGACACAAAGAGGCTTTTAACCTCGGCCCTGTCGCTAGCTACCTGGTCGAGCTGACGATAGCCGACAGCGAGCTGAAACATGTCAGCCTTCTACTGGTTAGAGAAGCACAAAGGATGTTTCTTGTTAGATGCAGTCAGACAAAGAAGAGTATCTTCCCTCTTGTAGAGCAGGATTTGATAGCTTGCTTGAGTTACTTCAGCCGTCAAATTTAAATGGACAAAGACCGCCCCGCCCACTGATGTACTTCATGGAGCACCAGAACTGTAGATCACTAAGCATATGAAGACCCAATGAGCCACAAACAAGGTAACAACCAAGCCATATTTACAAGTGGCGACATAACTCGATGCTGACAGAACTTAACATGTTCCAGAATTTTTCAATTCCGTGCCCGAGATCAGGCTCATTTAGAGTAACACGATTGATCCAGATGCGATATGGCGGGGGCTGGCGGCGTGTGTGCACCACAAAGGACGCCTGTCTTCAGCACCATAAAGACGCCTCCTTTGACGCCTCTTTTTTGCCAAGAGGTCAGCCCATTGTTCCAATTGTCGCCTAGACTACGCCGTCTTCTCAAGAGTCGACACAATCTCTTGAGGTATGGTAAGAAATTGTGCGGTGATCGCTCCTATCAAATTTCGGACCAACTAGACTGAGTTGGCCAGCTCCACCATTGATGATTGAAGTGGAGTTGTGGGGGAAGATCACCTCGCTGCTCAACTTAAGAGACACTTCTCTTCACTAAGACCTGATTTCTTTTCAGAACCACATGTATTGGCGCTCCGCTTGGACCTGCATTTAGTGCACAGGTAAAGCAGGTTCTGCGAGACTGTCCACGTTGCTAGAGTCCATATGCCATGCATGGCTTGCCACTTAGACATGACAGTAAGCATAGCGGACTCGTGATGCTTTGCGAGCAGACCGTGGCTCCACATAGTATGTGGTCATTCATGGTGGCTTGCAAAGAAGAGGACGCTATTTTACCCATTCCACCACACTCAAAGGTCTACTGGGCTTGGTCTGTTTTTTATTCATGATACAGGCCTTGGACCTCGCTTGACAGCAATAGCACTGGCGAATACCAGCGTGTGGTTGAACACCTACGGTACGTCGACCTTCGTTCACACTAATAAAAAGGTCAGCAATCTGAGGCTCTGAGACTGGGCCTAGAGGTGAGTGGAATCGTTATATGCTTGTTCTATGCCATGGGCTTTTCATAACTCCGCATTCCTCTGTCTCTTCTGACTTCATCTGTATCCGCTCTCCGTTCTCGTTCTATAGCACTGGCCATATAACATACCACCGCAAACTTTACTCGCATTCTTCAGCTTTCCCAAAAACGCTTTGTCAAGAGCTACCTTTTCATAGGTACTCGAGATAACCTCGATACTCCGCATCCTTCCATATTCCGCCTTCCTCACGTCAGAGTCATTCTATTTGCTTTCGCCGACATCGCTGGTCTCTACAATGATATATGCCAACATGAGAGGCTTTCCACTTCCCAATTCTCCCGAAGAAGCAAGACCTCGACGCCGTACCAGAATCTGCTCTCGGATACGACAGGTCTTTGGCTGCACTTCAAGACCTGCAAAATCTCAGTCTCAAATACAAACATGGCCGAAAGAGAAGCCATATAAACATACACCGACACATTCGGGGGCATCTTTCCTCAAGACGACAACAGCAGCAGTCATGATCGACCCAATATTGTCTCAAGAACGTCATCGGAGAACCATGAATCCATTCGGATTGAGCGCAAGCCTCATCTGAAGATACCAATTATGCGGGACTGCTGAAGGGCGTTATGAGGGAGAGGTGCGAAGGAGTAGAAAGAGTTATACAGAGGATCATAGCGAGCATCGTCGATAGTGGCCACCCACAACCTCGGGCAGTTAAATGTGTGTATTGATCAGCGCAAAGTCGGCACAGAGGAGCACTGAAATCGAAGGATTTCCTGTCGTACATTGGTTTCACCGATGGCCCCGATTCTTCTGGATGGAAGTTCTTCAGCATGGCGACCAGATAACAAATCAGGCGACAAATGGACATTCATTATACCCACTATCGAGTATCCTCTGTATAGCATATTACGAAGGAAAATTCTGGAAGGAGATCAAAGCCTTTTTGACACTTCACAATATGCGAAGGTGTTACGATGATATTGGTCTAGGCTCTATCAGGGAAATCAATCCAAAAGACATGCTTTCACGTCGAGCTCTTCATCAAAGTAGGGTGTGCGCAACCTTCAATCCATGTTTTTGTCACTATCTATATCCTGTTATAGATATTCCAGGCAAGCATTATGTGAGTCGAGTGTCTTGTTTCAGGAGAATTAACCTGGTACTGTCCCGTCGATATTGGGTCCGAGTGACTCTAACATTTTGGGGATCAATGCTACTGGATATTTGTGATAGAATGTCCCAATTTTCTGAGTAGGGTGGACTATGAGAATGGTGTTGCACACCATATGCTTGTTACATGATCCCTTCTAGTTACCTTTCAATCACTCAGTGTCGCGAGACCCTTGACTTCTACAGCGAGCACATGCATCCTAGTGTAGGAAATGCAAGTTTCTGGAAAGACATCGTACTTACTTGTGAGGGTATTCTAGTATATACCAAACTCACAACAGCATTGTCTTTGCAATATATATTTCTTTAGCTTTGCCACGATGATGGCAGATCACGTGAAGTGCCCCGGGAAGAAGCCCAGCTGAAGAACCGGCATTCGGCCCTTCTCCTCTCGGGGTCTGATCCCATTCTTTCTCCCGAGTCCTGAAGGCAAAGCATTGCCATTGAATATTGTCTTTGTCCAAGTCCCATCTCCGAGTCTTTGGCAGCAACTGACGGGGAAAGCCAACGATCCTTGTCCATCATCATGGTTGCTTACGACGTTCGAGCCATCATCCTATTGCAGATCAGATCGATCCATCTCCCCAACGCCATGAATGACCGCGCCATGCTTGTGTCACCCATATGTACAGACCCAAGTCTCCCAACTTCAAGCCGTGTACAATAAAGGACGGAGAAATATCCCTACAAGCACCATGTCTTTGCAAAGCACCCCTGGACCATGGCCCAGGAACTGGAACGGATTTTCAAGCCGTACTTAAGAGTATCATGCCGGGGCAGGAAATCATCGCCAGGATATATGTCCCGCGAGCCATTCTCTGGTCCGGTCCCCTCACTTCACCTACCGGACAGACTGCCAGCAGCCGTTGTCGAGCCATTTTTAGTACGACCGTCACGAGTCACGAGCATTTTATACGCAGCCACCCGTCATCTGCGTATTTCTATTGTACGAACCACAAGGTGGGTGCGAAGCGAACATGGTAGTAAGCGATGAGGTCGTGTACTCCGTACTGCAGTGCAGTTATTCATATCCAGTTATTGACGGTAATTCTTCGCTCGTGTTTCCGGTCCAAGTATTGACTATGAAGGATAGGTTAGACTGTCTGGCATGTTGAGGCTGGCACGGAAGTTGACAGCTCGCCTTTCCACTAAAACTGTTGCGGCAAAAGTCTTGACTAGAAAACTGGCCATGCAGGTCCTGCGTCTCGGTACCGACGGTAAGCAGAAGCTCTCTCGCCTACCAAAGCTGCGATCAAGCTCTACCAATTGTTTCAATAGATTGATTGGAAGTATTTAGCGGCTGGTTCAGCCGGGCAAGAAAGGATTTGACATTGCTTTGCATATGAGCACTGGTGGGTGTGCCTGGCCATCTTGGGATTTGGGGGCAATTTAGGTTTGACGACAATGACAATGTGCATCCATCCATGACAGTGTCGGTTACCGTGCTGCAAGTGTCAAGCACGCAAATAGAGACAGAGCGAGCTGATCAGTAACGCCATGTGCGAGGGTAGCAAGGCTGCTTTCTCTAGCTGTCCATCCCAAAGGAGCCTGCAGATGGGATGGTGTGACAAGAGCTCTCCAGCGAATGCGAATCATGGTGTACGTTGTCGTGGTGTGTCTTTCAATATTCGGGGCTCGTGGTCGTCTCCAAAGTGCTTTAAGTATCCTTCAATAGTACTTCTCTGTCTTACGACGGGTCGCCCCGTGATATACATGCACTCATCACTACCAAAAGTTCTATAATCGTGTTTCATTCCCTTATTAAACCTGTGTCGGTCATATTTGCCTTGTTCATGCATCACTAATGACCTACCACCTTGATAATGCTTCAGAAGACTGGTCGGCGTATCAAACAACTTATTTCAAGTCGTGGAAACCGAGATGTCGAGAGTCGGGAAGAGAGCCTACAAGATGACAGGATCGCAAAGAAAGCGTCGACGCCAAAACCAGTACAGAGGCAATCATGGTCGTCGCAAACGCCCTCGCACGAATTAGCGGTAGCTCATCGAAGAACAACAAGTAGCTCGGTACGAAATCGTCCATTACTTCCGCCAGACCATCCTCCAACGAGCACGACATACTCATCCGCCAGCTCTTTGTGTAGTTGTAATTGTGGGGTACACGTTGACTGCGATGCAGATGTTTCGGGAAACAAACATTCTTTGCAAACAAAGGCCGGAGGACATGAACCTCGACAGCCCAACCCGAATCCAGATATTCTTTATCTGCCGCCGCTGAAGTCTTCAACATCACTCGGGAGTGATGCGAAAACATGGAAGTTTATTTTCTCAGGCAGCCCACCCAAGTCGCCAGCATACTCTTCACAAAGGTATATGTTTGGCTCGCAGAAGTCTCCTAGCGCTCCAACTGGGTTGGATTTCCTCGAAGCGCTCGCTATAGATCCTTCGGACGGTGATACCCTCCGCACACCGACTCCAAGTATAAAGAGCATGGCTGATTCGAAAATGGAGAGTGTTGAAGATAATGTCGAGCAACTCATCAGAGAGGCAGATGCAGCCTTTGAGGCAGTTGGGACTGCACTCGCTGATGCGAAAGCCGCCACTCAAGGATTCTATGCCGCTGAGGACAAAGCAGCGTCTTCACCTTCAGCATCGATATCGCGCAGGATTTTGAAGAAGCATCAGTATCAAAGGGCCCCTTCGCCTCTAAAGGCCCGTCCATTGAGATCTGGCTCAGTATCGAGAGTGAAGCGGAAGAAAAGTACAAGAAAGCAGTCCAATCAACTTAATAAAGCTATGCCAACAGTCCCTGATCTTTCTGCACCGTCCAATCCACGATGGAATCTGACGGACATGACATCAAACATGGCCGATGTCTTCAGTACGAAGAGGTTTAGAACCGAAGTGGATGAGATGTTGACTCCCGGTCGGATACAGCAGCTCAGAGAAGAGAATCGGCTGGAGAACGAGCGTAAATCGTCCTTTGATTCGACTTGCAGTTCCAACACGGCAAGTACTCAGTCTGCATTTCATCTCGAGGGTGTGGTTTCTCGTCTTGATGCTGCGCGGGCCAATGCTTCACCTTTCCCAGAGCCCATCCTACCGCCGCCTGCTCCTCCAATTCCAGAGAAGAGTAGCTTGCGTCAAAGGGCCAAATTCGAGGAGGAATTGGTTGAAGACATCGACATGATGATAGAGGACCCGAGCTTTTCGTCTCTCGCACCCGTTCAACAGAGCTCAAGTAGAAATGCCCTTCCTCTTGACACTATCCCCGAAGTATCTCCTCTGAACAAGTTTACATCACCACCGCTACCAAGTCCTGACAAACAAGCTCAAACATCACCAGAACACATTTTACTCCCTTCCACGAATTTCAGCCTAACATCGCCGCTCTTCCGCCACGGCCCAATCCGTCTGGCGCGTCCCCTCGGAAAACCCAAAGGCTCATCTCCCGAGGAAGAGGGATTGGATTGGACGGCCTTTCAGATGGCCATTCTAGGCCGTGTAGATGAAGACGAGGACAAAGGGACGATGGAAAATGACGAGTGGAAGAAACTGAATGAATGGGAGGACTACGAGGCTGAACTTGATGATATAGTAGAGTGGTGGGCGGACTTTGGATTTCAGAGCGCGGGTAGGCTCATAGGGGATTCGGAGGAAAGGATTCGGAAGAGAAGAAATAGGCTTGAGGAGCTGCGAGAGATAGATAGAGGAGGCAAGCATGAAAATACACGACTCCAAGTACTCCGAACGCACAGGGAGCAAAATCTCCATCCTCAAAGAGAAGAAAGTACCGAGACAAAACAAGCAGCCGCGTATCTGCAGCCCGCAAAACAAAAACCAGCACAACGAAGAGAGCCTTCCTGGCACACGGACAAGGATGAGGATGAAGACGATGATGTTGATGCTGATGCTGATGCTGATGACAGCGAATACGAGGGAAGTCTCCCCCCGAGTCCCATGCTCGAGCTGCATGTTCCGAGCCCGAGTCGCAAAGACCAGGATATCATTCCCATGGGTTACAACATGAGCCATGATCTAGGCGATTTTCTGCGTTGGGAATGCGAGCATAGACAGAGTGTTGTGGTTGATGATTGATGATTAATTAATATGGGTGATGGATCGTGGGTGGATGGTCGGACGGATGGGTACCTACATACCTACCTACCTTACCTTGGTTATATAGGTAGGTATATTTATATATACTGAACTTACCTACCTATTTGTAGTATTTAATGGATGGATGCATGGTTATATAGTATGATCTATTGAGTCACGGTGTTTCATGTCTCACGATGATATGTAACATATAAATGCATGCTGATGGAGATTTTACAAGAATGATATGGACTACATGGCGGCATGTATATTAAAAACGTACCTATATACTTGAACAAAAAACATAACTTGTTTGTATTGTTTAATATCAAATGCGATCGACTGACTTTCTTATGCCACTGAATACTGCAGTAACTGCTTCAATAAGTGCACTCTGCAGAATACATGATCATTCTCCCACCACCTTCCCATCTTCCCACCTTCCAAGTACCGTATATCCATCCGTAGTACCGTACCTAAGGTACGCAGAATATAAGCGGCTAAGCCCCAAACCCAGATGTCGATAGTCGCAAGGCTCAAGTAGAGCATGCAACCTGCAATATGACGAACAAACAAACGAGCACCAAAGAAACCTCGCTCCCTCGCAAGCCACATAAATCATAGACGCATGTCCAAGTCTTACATTGCTGTTCCGGTTTCACAGACTAGATATCACAGTCTGAATCCCCTGGTTCCTAGTCTTTTCTTTCTTGGGGCTTTTCATCGACCGACTGACTGATTGACTGATTTACTGATGTAGTACAGATTGTACTGTTGTACAGTGCGATAAATACCTAAGGTATACATACATACTTACCTATCTATGTCACTATGTGACGCTGTTTATGGCGTTGTTTGTGGCCTGTCGCCTGTCGCTAGGCAACTAAGTAACTCGGTGAGTGAATAAATTCTTCCAAGACAAAGGCGAAGACCATAGTTGATAGATAGGTTAGGTGGTGAACTGTAACTGGTATGATATGTATGATATGATTGTATGGATGTACGGAGCAAAGTTTAAAGTTGATGGATTATGGATGTCCTGTTTTGTGGGAATGGGTTCGGGAATAAAGCTTCTGTTGCATCGATTTTTATCTATAGATATTGGGTAAGGTTAAGTAAGTATCGTGAGAAGAAAGTCGAACCTCTCCCGTCGAGGTTGTGGGAATGGGACTATCACGTGATATATATGCTTATGTCAATAAGGTAGGGATCTAATACATGTCAATAGGTATCTGCATAGGTGTAGTAGAAACCTAGATATGAAAGCTTAGTAGTAGAAAGGCATTGTAGACAGAGTTATAGATTAGAATAAGATACCTACCTTGTAAGCCGTCGTGACCTAAATTCCGTTCTCGCTTAAGCCCCTGAGGTCTTGGCACGATTGTTCTAGAAGTTCTCTTCGTCCTCGCTTCTTCTTCTTCTTAGGTAGGTAGGTGTAGATACCTGAGATTCGTAGTACCTATAAGGTCTCTAGAATTATACATTTTACTGTTCTTTTGTACATCTAAAACTAACGAAGGCTGAGAAAAGGAATAAGCAAGAAATTCGGTTCATAGGTCCTTCCTTTTATTGGTACTCAGAAGAGTATAGTAATCGAAAGAATAGATTCTCTACTTGCTTACTTGCTTGCTTACTTGCTTGTTTACTCAAAGCTAGTCTCGCAGTCAACAGAATAGAACCATAGTCGTGATCATATAGCTTGAAGGTATTAATTCTACAGCGGCAGTAAATATCCTACAAGCACTACCGACTGACCCACAAAGGCTTCTTCCTGAAAAGTTTAAGCTAACCATTTTAAGGTAGTAGGTGGTTCTGAAGAATCTCAAACAGCAGCTTGCGCATTTTGCTTTATACGCTTCTGTTCCTTCTGATGCTCCCGCGCATACTTGACTCCGAAGCCATGCTCGAACACGACCCGGATATCCTCCAACGTCATGCCCTTGACCTCCGGGTAGCAGAAGTAGACGGCTACCCAGCCGAAGAAGCAGATGCAGGCGTAGAAGGCGAAGGTTCCGGAGGGAGTGGTGTTTTCCATTTGGGTGAGGAACGTTGATGCTCTTTAGATTAGATTTAAAATTAGTACTTATTTATAATGCATCGTATTGCTTTAATTGTGGATCTAAGAGCGGTAGCATAAGACTTACACGATAATATTGGGACCCCAATTGGAACATGTCATCATCATGGTTCCGTAGGCGCGCACTTCCATGGGGAAGAATTCAGACGACACCCATGCTAGGTTTCCGACTCCTGAGGCGTAGAATGCTACGAAGAGGATCATACAGACTAGGACGAGATAGGCGGGCCAGCCTACTTTGGTCGTGGCGAGGGAAAGGTCGTGATTAACGGGGATCCAGTGGAATGCAACAGCAGCTAATGCTAGGAAAAATGCCTGTGGAAAAAATATTATTAGTTCTTCTTTTGCTCTCGCAATGTGTTCAACTCAAGGTCGGTTCATGGTGAGAGGTAGCTTACCATTCCCCACATTGTGGAGAGGAGTACACGACGTCTTCCAAAGCGATCGACGAGGTTGAAGTAGACGAAGGTGAAGAAGAAGTTGGTTGCTGCGATGATGGTTCCGACTGCGACAGGGTTCGAGAAACCAATTAGGGCAAATAGGGTGGATGAATAGTACATTAACGAATTGAATCCGCTAAGTTGCGATATAGCCATTAAGCCACAAGCCGCAATGGTGGCTCTTGCATTAGCTGGGATAACCCAGAGTTGTTTCATTAGCCACCAATCACTCTTGCCAGCCCTCAAGGTCCTAGCCATCTCAACATGCAGAACGATATGTTGAACCTTCTGCTGAACCTGCTCTGGAGTACCATTGGGAAAGATCTGCTGAATCACCTTTGCGGCAGCGTCGTGATGATCGTGGTAGATGAGTTGACGAGGGGATTCCGGACAGAAGGGAAGAAGACAAGCGAGGATGATGGCGGGAACTGCGCCAAGTCCTACCATGGTTCTCCAACCGTGGCTCACATGTGCTAGGCCTGCACCAATTCCATAGGAGATAAGTTGTCCGCCGGTGATGGACATATTATCAAGTCCAATCATTCGACCACGGTATTTGGCCGGAGCTACTTCTGCAATGTAAAGCGGAACAATCATAGCGGCTGACCCTACACCAAATCCAACGACTAGTCTACCGACGGTCATCTGAGCGAGAGAGAAGGCAGTAGCCTGCAAGATGGCACCGACAACAAAAAGAACACAACCAATATAGATTGCACCCTGTTGAAGAATCAGTGACTTGGATCGAGAGAGGACAGGAAAGTTTTGATCTGAGAATACGTACTTTTCTTCCATAGCGATCTGCAGTGAGCCCTGCAACCACGGCGCCCAAGAAGGCTCCACCTGAGGTGATGGAGGTTATAAGCTCCTTCTCCGACGAAGTGAGGGCTTTCCCCAGATCTTCATTCAGATAGAGCATGACGGCTGAGATAATGCCGGTATCATATCCTAAGGTAGTGTTGTCAGATTAAATTTTGTAACGATCGATGATGCAATTCAACCCACCAAAAAGCAGTCCTCCTAGACTTGCCGTGATGCTCACGAGCCAGACAAACTTGCCCGACTGGGTCTCTTCTATCGTATCCAGGCTATCGAGATTCTCGACATTGGAGATCGTCGGAGAACATTCATCGTCGAGCTTCTCCACGTGCGTCGAATCGTGCTTCTGGTCCATATCTGTGGAATCGGGCATCGTGGTAGGTTCGTGAAGCTTGCGTAGACCTCGTCGTCAATGCAAAAGATGAGCCCAACTTGATCGTTATCAAGAGGGAGAGATAGTGAACCTAGTTTCGACACTCAAGACAGATGGGAAGCCGGGCGAATTGCATCAGCACAGAAGGTCGGACCACCATGTTTAAATAGCCCAGCAAAGTTAGGATGATATACTGGATGGCTGTCTCTATGCCGCATGCATAAACAGGTACATCGTTCAGCCTTGGAAATCAGGGTCAAGGGATGGACAATTGGCTCTTCAGCATCGGGACGTAGGACGACCAGGTTGGGATTCAGTGGGGTTCGTGGGTTCTTGGGTTCTTGTAGCGGAGAGCGAGCAGAGCGAGCAGAACGAGGAGATGATGGGGATGCCCAGGAATGCCCAGGGATGCCCCGCTACACCGAAACTTGGCTCCATGGCAGCATTGTGGAAGAATTGCCTGTTCAAGATGCTTCGACTCGTACAGGTGTTTCGCGCCAGGACGTTGGATGTCAGGCGACGTGAAGGGCCGGTGATGAGAGAGAGAGAGAGAGTTGAGAGTGGTGGGGAATGTGAGAATCTGAGGGGTAAACTCGCTGTTCTGTCTGGAGAAGGGGGAGGCGGAGAGGCGGAGAGGCTCGGCGAGTGACGGCGTGTGGCGCTTATCTATCCCCTGCACTCCCTGCACCCCCCCCCCCCCAAGCCAACCAACCAGAGCCGTTGCATTGCAATGCTGGGCGTGTATGGAGCATGCCTCCCTTCGGGTCGGAGAACATGGCCCGTTTAGTCAGCGCCCGCTTATAGCCTTTTGCGGAGTTATATACCACTCATGAAGCTGCGCTGCTCAGCCAGCACTCCTCTCTCGTAGCATGCATCTTGTCCACTTGTAACGACGCAATTTCCATTACAGGATCACTGGATCGCTGGACCACGGCGTCTCTGCAAACTCAGTACAGGAATGTCCCCCTTTGGAACATGAACCTGAGCAGCATCATCATCATGATTGTGTGGGCGCAATGACCACAAAAACCAGGACCGGTTGGCAAGTCTCGGACCTCCCATCACCCTTTCACCACGCGCGTCTCCCAGCTAATCAGTCTTCTTTGTTCAGTCAGCAATGCCGGAAACGACACCTCAAATGTAAGTGCTCGCTCGCCTCCATCATGTCACCATGGGTCTTGGGTTGACTCGTCCATCATACTGCAGGTGATCAGGCTACACCTATTTGTGGTCGCTGCCAGTCCTTTGGCCGGGTATGCACAAAGAATTATGTGTATGTTCAACGGCGTCCCAATGTAGCAAGAAGCAATACTGACTATGCTTCCACGAAGCTACCGCTTTCACAAAGGTAGAAGAGACACATGCATTGCTTAGAGCCGAGTACATGCTGATGCGGCCAAAGACAAGTTTGCAGACAACCAGAAGTGGTTGAGTACATCCAACGACTGTAAGTAGTGCATTCTTTTTCAGATTCGTACGCTGCATGTCCAACAATCAAGCCCGAGTAGTCTCGATCCCTTTCTCTTGCGTCTAATACATGCAGCTCAAGTTCGTTCGACTTTGCGTAACTCGTTAGCTTGAAATGATGTGTGCTGCCTGATTTTGCACCTTGCCGGTTGCTATCTCTTGCTCTTGTTCACCCGCACTTGCACTTCCTCCAGAAACTCTTGCTTTTAAATTGACTCTTGTCCAGTGACCTTTGTGGATGAGACCCAAGGCAGCATGAGAGCACGGTCAGCAACACTACAAACAACCATCGGTACTCCCACTTCCTCCTTTGGTCAACTAGGCTCTCCAATCTCTACCTTTTCGGAGCGTCATACCAATTCGGACTCTCCAGCCTTCTCCCAGGATGATTCACCACAATTTACGGTCCCTGAGCCTCGGAGTGCCAAAGGTCATGAAGACGATGATGGTGCGACAGTGTCGGAATACCTGGAAAGTCCGCAACCACCTATGCTAGATAATAGAGGTTCAAGCCCGCTATCTGCGATATACCTGGACGTACCAGTATGGCCGCTTGAAAAGCATTCGGAAGTCCTTCTTTTACGTCACTTTGTCCAGAACCTAGCAATTTGGGTCAGTCTTCTATACTAGGCACTGGAGTTTTCATGATACTCATACACAAACAGCTTGACCTGTGTGATCCTCGGCAACACTTCCAAGTTGTCGTTCCCCAACGGGCCGGAACTTGTCGAGTCTTACTCAACGCGATCTTTGCATTATCAGCAAGACACTTGAGTCGCATTGGAAACTACGATTCTTTTGCCTCCAATCTGTATCATCAAGAGTGTTTGCGGTACCTCATTCCCATGCTTAACGATACTGCTACGGTCTCGGATGAGAACTTGTTTGCAGCAACGATTATTTTGCGTGTGCTGGAAGAAATGGATGGTGAGTGACAACGGAAAAGAAACATAACTCGATATGAGCTAACGTAAAGTCTTTTAGCGCCCGAAACAGAGTCCCAAAGTCACATGCTTGGGATCCAAGTGTTTGTTAGCGCCCGAGACCCTTACGCAATGGGGAGTGGTCTGAGTGAAGCTGCGTTCTGGGTAGGTCTACGGCAGGAGATTTACAGCGCGATGATGGAGCAGAAATCTGTTCAGCTAAACCTAGAACACATTATTGTCGACCGTTCGGATGAACCAACGAGTGACTTCGGATGGGCCAACCGAGCAGTTGTCCTCTGTGCTGATGTGCTGAATTGCTGTTTTGGGGAGTTGGGAGTTTCGATTGGCCATTGGACGGAGCTACAGGCGCGCAGCGAGCGGTGGCAGCAATTGAAGCCTCCCTCCTTTACTCCCGTATACTGGAGAGACGCCGATCGTGAGAAAAGAGAGGCCTTTCCAGAAATCTGGTTTGTTCATGCTTGTCAGAGTAAGTTCTCCAGACCTTTCTCGTTCCTTATGCCCTGTAAGATACATGCTGACCATGAGATGTAGTAATTGGAATTCAGCATCAGAGGCTGGCACAGATACTTCTTGCCATTTTCAATCCTAGCATACCCCGAATCGGAGCTGGTAGGAATACAGCTATACAGCTGATGGAGGTATGGCTTACCATTTGTTAGCGCCCATCTCAAAGGTCACCCACTAACAGGCTACAGGAGCAGATAAAACCGTACTTGCGCGAGCTGTGCGGTTTGGGGTTACACAACCGATGGACCCCTCCCGGAATGTTCACAGCGTCGATGGGAATTGCGCTATGTGAGTTTCTTCCACCCCATTTCCCTTCCTTCGCAATGGGCTCGCATGACTAATTGCGGCGGTACAGGTGGCGATCGCTTCACCGACCGAATAGACCAAGAAGCGCTTCTTGATATTCTAGTATTAACAGAAAATGATCATGCGAGGCCGACAGCGGCGTTGCAGCAGCAGATGATGAAGGCTTGGGGATGGATTAGCGAGGATTGACTTGTGCATGCACCTCCCTATTTATCTTAACTGCTTCTAAGGCTGTCGTCGTACGATATGAGATGAAGATTAAATGAAGATTCTTAAGTTACTCGATTTGTGAAGCCACGCTGTCCAAAATGGAGAAGAAGTGATTGCATCTGCGCAGTTCTGGCCCGATCAATGATGCGATAGTGTCACCAAGATTCCCCCGTGGGCGCCATCACTTGCAATACTCGGTAACCGATATGGTAATAGTCACAATGGCATTAGCATTAGGCCTTAGCATTCGCACTCGCACTCGCATTGGCATAGTGACAGCTGCAGGGTGTGAGTCGGAAAAAGAGGAATCAAGAACATAAAGCTACCTACTAAAGAGTTGTTCGATCTCGCTTCCCAAAGCAGTAAATTCGCGCGAGCCAGATTTCGCCGCGGGCTTTTCCTTTGGGTGAAGTTTCCGAGAGGCAACTTTCTCCGACACACAGGAAGTCTCCCCGGCCACGTTGGCATCGGCCATACCCCACAATCCGTTTCCACGAGCATTACAGCATTACAGCATTACCCCACGCGTTTTCTCGTCAATGCAAGGCCGCCAGGGAAAATGCCAATTCTTTTTGGGCCTGTCCCAAAGTGGCAATTCTCGACCTGATGTGGGCAACGGACTTCATTGGCAAGCCTGAATCGCCAAGTGGAGGAAGCGAGTGTTTTCGTTCCGTTGTTCTGGCTTCTACGTCGGGCCTGGGAATTTCCACATGTAGCGAGATGACTGAGAGATGTCTTCCATCCTTCTTGGTCAGCTTTGCATCTTTGCTCTGGTAGCCCGTCTGGACTCACTCTCATAAAGGGACTTGAAAGAAGCTCCCAGATTCAACTCCAATTCACCCTTCATTCCTCTTCCTATCCTTCTTCTTTGCTAAAGGATAAACTGACAACCTGCGCCAACCTCCCACCAACAACCACAACCACAACCACAACCACAACCACAACCACAACCACAACCACAACCACAACCACAACCACAACCACAACCACAACCACAACCACAACCACAACAACCACAACAACCACAACTACTCGACTTAAGACCAATCTTGTCCAGTCTAGACAACTCAACTTGAAGCTGCAGCAGCCCCGTCTCACCTTCAACCTCGTTCTTCTCTTCCACTCACCCCAAGACATATCAAAAACAAAATGGCCCCCTCAGCCACAGCAGTCGACTACACCCCCGTTCACCAAGACCGCGATGGCGCCGCCCTCGAAGACCTCTCCGACAACATCGATGCCGTCAACGTCCTCAAAGCCAACATGAAGAAAGACCTCCTCGAGAAATCCAAGTTTGACGCCGAAAAGGACAAGTCGGAATTCAGAGACTACGAGCAAGCATGTGACCGCGTCAAGAACTTCTACCGCGAGCAGCACGAGAAGCAGACGGTCGCCTACAACCTCAAAGCCCGCAACGACATGAGAGCCAAGACCCGCGCCGAGATGACCATCTGGCAAGCAATGGAGAAACTCAACACCCTCATCGACGAGTCCGATCCCGATACCTCGCTCAGCCAGATCGAACATCTGCTGCAGTCAGCCGAGGCAATGCGCAGAGATGGTCGTCCAAGATGGATGCAACTCACAGGCCTGATCCACGATCTCGGTAAACTCCTCTTCTTCTACGACGCTCAGGGTCAATGGGACGTAGTAGGTGACACCTTCCCCGTCGGCTGCGCCTTCGACAAAGCTATCATCTACCCCGACACCTTTGTCAACAACCCGGATTACGGGCACGAGATCTACGGAACCAAACACGGCATCTACTCACCTGGATGTGGTCTTGACAATGTGATGCTGTCTTGGGGTCATGACGAGTATCTGTATCATGTTGTTAAGGAGCAGTCTACGCTTCCTCCCGAGGCGTTGGCTATGATCCGTTACCACTCGTTTTACCCTTGGCATACCGGCGGTGCATACCATGATCTTATGGATAAGCATGATGAGGCTATGTTGGAGGCCGTGCGTGCTTTCAATCCGTATGATTTGTACAGCAAGAGTGATGATGTTCCCAGTGTTGAAGAGCTGAAGGTTAGTTTTTGAACTTCTTCCTTTCCCTTCCCTACTTCTTCCCTTCTTACTTTCCGTCTGTCTTGCGCTTCATGTCGGAATACAATACTAACTTATACCAGCCATACTACCTCGAGCTCATCGACGAGTTCTTCCCAAACAAGGTCATCAAATGGTAGATGGAGCCAGAAACCCATCAGTCACACTTGATCGACTCAGAATCTACGCCGTGCAAGAAGTGACGCGCGTCACGACACAAACACATGCAGGGAAACACGGGGCGTTCTTGTCTTCATTTTCTCTTTGATATTTCCAGCGACAACATTACCATTACCATTTTCGGCCATGCTCTTCAAAGACGTTAGCAGCCGTGGCATGACGTTGACGTTTACGAAAACTCAGGTCAATTACTTAGTTTACTTTCTCCAATACGACGGGATACGATAGGATGCGAACGATGCGATTAGATAGGTCTATCTCGACAGGCTTACCTGGGGATCTTTTTTTGCCTCTGCAACGATCATGAACTACACTAGATCATTAGGCTTCTTCTGCATGCATTCTTTCTGTGTATTAAGGGAACCTCGGCTTGGCCTGGCTTTGCTTGGACTTGTACACATACATACAGTCAATCAGTCAGTTGGTCTACAGCAGAGAATAATTAGCCATCATATCAGCCTACTACAATACCCATTAAGAATCAAAGAATAAAATGAAATAAAACCGTGTATTCCAATAGCCGTCAAGAATTCCATTAGGGAAACACCGTGCTCGATGTATTTAGATTCGAACTCTAGAAGCAGCTCTTCTAGCATGTCCAGATCGGCTGCTTCTTCCTCCCGGATTTCGGTTCCTTCTTCAGGGTCAAAAGTGTCATATCCTTTGTCCGCATAAAACTTGCAACATGTATGTGTGAGTTCCAATCTGGTGAAAGTCTCAAAACAGAGAATCTCGGTCGACAAGTCCCACAGATCTTGCTCTTGATGTATCACCCTCGCCAACCAATAGATAGAAACGCGGCGAAGCCCAATGTAATTAAGAGGCAGTGTTACATTGCAGAAGAGCCTGAGTCTCAGCATGAGTTCATCATGTGTCCATCTGTAATCTTTCGGTTTCCTATCCACATGCGTGATAAGTGACTAGAATGTTACGATAGCACGAATGCAGCCAGAGCGAGGACATGCACAGACGTAATCATTAGCTAGTTGACATAACAATGTTTCCAAAGTAGGTATAGGATTCGGGCTTGATAGCTCTGAAGTCGCTAACTTTACAACTTATCTAACTCCAACGCAGGTGAGTATAATATCTAGAGACCGCCTTCTGTTAACCTTATGCTTTTACGTTGTATATCAGGCCGCTTCGCTATATGCATATTGAATAGTCTGCCGAAGTTACAACGGGTGCTCGGAAATTCTGAAGCGTCATAATCAGTACATAGTTGCATTAATGGCGTTGAAGCACACTCTCGATGATGTATAAATTCTTGCATGTGCATCTGTGTCGTGAAATCCAGCAACATATAAGAAATTTACAGTCTAATTCAGAACCAATATGTCATGGAAATTGGTATGAGTATGGTTACAGAGGGTTATAGAAAGTGAGTGATGCACCGTTGTTTGAAGCGTTGGAACTAATAAGGCGGGCGAGATGGAAATTCCACTTCTCTCTAGCTGGTGATAAATCTGTCTGGCTGTTGATATTGTTCATCACGGAACAAGGTAGTTTTACTAGAGCTAAGTCATAAAGTCGCTTCCTCCGAACAGCAAGTGCGTCAATGACACGTTGGACAAGCTCTATGGAGCTGTGGCATGATAAATCTGCGAGGGGCTCTATAAGATCACCCAGGGCGCTTACGTATATATATTGAAGTGCACTTTCCACGTCCAGAAAAAAGTTGAGCTACTTCGAAGGAGTTAGTTATAGGACTAAGAATAAGCTATTGGGATGAATCCGGCTATATCAGCTTGGTTGACAAGTTCTCGAGCATCAGTCTCGAAAAGGAGAGAGTGTCCAGTTGGCCTATCAGCGGAAAGATGTAATGGGTTCTGCGGCATATAATTAACTTTATAGATCACATCCGGAGAATGGTGCAACATCTTGCGAACGTCGATTTCTGATTTCAAAAGAACTGCTGTGCTGAGTGGTCCATGCCGCAAGTCTATAACTCATCAGCAACTCCATTCGCTTTGAAATGGATGCTTTTACACCTTTCAGTAATTCCTAAGGATCGGCTAGGTCTGAAAAAAGTCCAGGGGTATTTCTTAGTGGCCGTTCAATAGGTCTTCGAAAAGGGTGGCGCGAAAAGATTTGCGTCTGGTCGAGGTGGATTCGGCTCCATCGTGGATCATCTCCTGGACAAAGGTTCGTGGATAGCTAAGGTCCTAGATTGCCGTGACAATTATAATATCTAGAAGGAAGCAACTTGTACATAGGCTTGAATTCTGACTCAAGCCCATAAGTACAATATGACTACTTACTCTGCATTTACAGCCGAATCATTGATCGCAGCGCCATAAGCGTCAAGTATAGCTAACAAGGAAGTGTAAAGCTCGAGGAATTTAGAGCTTTTTCTACGGATACTCAAGGCTCAAGACTTTCTTCAACTCGGGTAAAGACTTGCACTATATTATTTTTGAAGGCGCCCAACGTTTGGTGGTCTATCGCCTGGCCGGTTGTACACCTCATATGAATATTGCTCTCTTGAGGTAGTATTGCCCAACTAAAAAGGCTATAGGCTAATCACTCCATGAAGTGCTTTTATGCGTTCGTGCGATCTTTCAGCTCTATCTGTGTTACAGTAGAAACTGTTGATCCAACGATTTCATGGCGACCACGCTATGAATGGGCATACAGTAGTGCTATCTAGCTAAATAAGGCTTATACCTTCATTGAGTTTTCAAAAAAAGATCTGAAAGAAATAGCGATCTGACCTGGTGGAAGCAATGGAGCTTGAAATTATGATGCCGGGACTCGACGATTTTCATACGTACACCTAGAAGAATTTCCTTGATTTTTAATAATCTTCAACGCGATGACAGTTATCGATGAAGGAGGGATCACAGATGCTCTGGATTTCTTTCTCTGCGATGAAGAATTACAAGACTTACTAGCTTTATACGTACTGTAGGAGAGAGTGAAGGAGGCGGCGAGGGCATAAATAAAAACAAAACGGCCAGGACGATACTGCGAATGACGACAATTCATTATTCCAGAAACTGAATGGATTTTTAGCTGACAGCAGTTTGAACCTTATAGCTCCTTTACCTTTTTGCTGACTATAAAAACTTCTTATTCTCAACATCTTATGGTTGAAGTAAGAATACAATGGGTCGAAACTACTTTATTTTCGACTCTATCTATATTGAAAGATTAAATTTAGGGTTAACTCAGCATTTCAAAACTTGGAATGAAATCCCGACTTAGATATCATAACAGGTACGGGTTATAATATTCCCAATTCTTCATTGACCATGTCACGCTAGATTTGCCACTAGGCCTCGCTACCCCTTAATAGCCCCTGCTAATTCATAGCCGTTAGCGACCGAGAAAGCGCTAGCTAAGATTCTTTCGAAACGGACTGCCGGTCTGAGTAATCATAGGTTCCAGCATTCTTCTCTTCGCACCGATGTTACCCAATTGAAATCGCCATACTTGCGACCAGAAAGGATGCTAGTTCCCTAATTCTTAACAGATGTTCTTCCCTTGAGAATGGTTACAAAACTATGCCACCAAGGTGGAAGATGCTACGTATTAAGAAGGCACACCGATTGGGTACCGTTACAACATACACACGCCGAAGTAAAAATCAAGCTTATTATAAACGTAGAAACATAGAAGACAATATGCCGAGACTATAAGACCACCTCTACGAGCTTCCTAAAGCTTGCTAATACTGTTGGTGACTGTCATAGGTGTTCCACGAGTCAATACACGCATTCTATTTTCTTTACTGTTCCTTTTATCAATATGTAGAAAACAGTTTCGATTCCCAAGAGGATTCTGGACGCACCGAACAATGTCAGAAGATTAGTATGGCAATTGAACGTTTCTTGAGGGAAGTTTTGCTCTTGGGTACTCCGTTTAGACTCGGCAGAGATCCTGCACTTGGGTTAGAACTGCCTAAGTTTTCCAAAAGGATTAGCTATTTGGAGGAACTATGCTTGGAATATACTGGTACTAGATTCATGGTGGGAGATTGTCCACCGAAAGTGTTCCAAGACCGAGGTTATGATGTGGGCATGTGAGTGCTGGGAAATTTCACTATGAGAGGCCTTGATGCTTGCTTATTGTAGGAATAGCTACTTAGGCAGCAGTACAATTTTGAACTGAATCAATGGAATTATAGCTCTGAAGAAAGAAAATATTTCGAACACATAAGAAACTTGTGTATATATGAGTATAATCTTAAAACATTTCATCTAAAGAAGGTGAAAGCTAAAATGATTATGCATTGGTCTTGACCTATTTCAATACACCAACTAAAGACTAGCTCTCACTATCACCTACTCTGCCTCGGCATGCGTCATAGCAAAAAGCTCCACTCACTATTTATCTCAGTGATCTGATCTATCAGCGCTGTTTTACACAGAAGCCACAAGATCAAAGTCAACTGTCGATTTTACTAGAAAGTTAAGTAAATTATCACACATATTTATCTATCATCTAAATAGAACAGGTCGAATTGTAGGTCGCCTTGATTTTCTACAACATTACTAGCGTGACACTACTTGATTTAGCTGCTCATGTACTTCCGATAAGACTAAGACCTCTATGGAAATCTCTCGCCTCTTAACTAAAGAGTCTATGGCATTGAAGCTAGTCTAAATTACAATTCGCTATACACTAGGGATTCAAACGTATCAGTCACATTAGCAGAGTTTTCCGCCTCACTAGTGTAGTCTAGTATAACCTAAGGACCGTCCTCGACTAAGTCCTAGCTAGGAAAGCGGAGTCCAGTAACCTATTATCTACTATAACTAGTCAATTATTAGATAAAAACTCATATAGACTATGAATTTTTAAACGGACTGCGTTATAAAGACCGGTGCTTTAGTGTCTGCACAAAAGTCTTGAGTTCAAAAACATATTTATTAAAGAGAAGCCCACCCTCGCACCTGCGCACTCTTGCTATTTTACTATCAATGTTAAAATAAAATTCTCACCATCACAAAAAACACGCCCGTCTATCAACGAGCAACAAGTAAAAGCCACCTCGCTTTCATCTATCCTTCGCTCTCGAGCAAGGCAAAACAAACAATATCAAATCACCACCGTGTCACTTCCACTCGGAACGCCAAAGACACCGTAATCTAAACCACACACTTCAGCCAAACAAAGATGGCATTTTCAAGCCTCTACAAAAGCCTCAAGGCTTCGAAAACTCAACCAACCACACTCAATCATAGCAAGAAAAGCGACTCCCACCCAGAACTAATAAACGCCAGAGCGACAACCGTCGACAAGGGAACACCAAAAGTCACCGACGCTGAGTTTGTCTTCAGCAATCATCGCGAAGGAGTGATTCGTCTATATACACATGAAAAATTGTACAAAAGCATCCTCAGAAATCTGGAGACAATTTATAATGGCGAGGATCAGGACCTACTCAAAGCAGTTCAACGTTTCAAAGACTCAGGCCTCACCGATTTCGCCGCCGTAGCTGCTCGACACGTCAACAAGAGCGGAAAGCTAGAGGACGAGGATGTGTTGCGACAATACTACGACTACTTCAACGAGATAATCTTTGGCAACACGTTGATACCAGACGTATGCACGATGAAATGGGCTTCAATAATACGGACAGTGATGACTAGACTTTTCGGTAAAGCGTATTTTGGCCTGACACATAGCAAAGTCGACCCTAAAACCGAAGCTCGGCATGCCACGATTTATATGAGGAAAATCAATAAGAAGAGAGAGGACATTCTGGAGGAACGCCTTCGACACTATGTTGGCACTTTACTGCATGGTAAGTCTAGCAGAGTAACTGCACTTCGCCCCGCCCTTTGAGTTATGAGATAAACCTCGCTGACAGGCTCTTCTCAGAGATGGTTCACGCTTTCTATTCCGTATACAGTCCATGGAGAGATGAGCAAGGCCTTGTGGATTTCTGGGGCTTAGGACATACTGGACATGGCTGGTACTGGGTACGTATTTACAGCACAATTCCTACATTCATCTATTACCACAAGAGGCTAAGTTTGTGTTTCGCACAGCAAAAAACAGCTCATACAGTAGAAAGCTTCTGCCGCGGGAAAATGGGCCTATTCATCCGTCTAGATCGCCCTGCATCCTTGAGTCGTGAAGTTAACTGCGAGGAAGCAAATCATCCGAACAATTTCAAAAACCAAGTCAACGAGACGTTTAGCGGTATGGATTTTGAAATGGTAAAGATTATGTTAGGGATTGGTCGGATTGGTATGAAAACTGTTCCCGAATCAAATCAGAAGAGAGAGACTCGTCTGCAGCTGGTCGAGGAGGATCACTCTGCCCACGAGGCAGCAAGCAAACTATATATGCCAGTATGGGTTTACCGTGGTGTGAGAGGTTGGGAGAAACATGCAAGTTAGTAACAGATATTGAGGGCCGTAGATGGGAATAGAACTTTCTGCCATGCAGTTATTTTTGTAGCTTTTGTTTCTCCATAGTGACAAAGGAGGAGTCTCTGTTTAGAGAGTCTACTGGGGTCAGTGGTATCAGTGTGACCATATGTATGGGCAGTTGAGCAGCTAGGGCACGCGAGTTGCCAGTCGTCCTGGAGCTGGAACAGGAGCATCAGCGATTGTATCTCGATACTGTATCCCTCGCACATATCCAGATCTCGCAGTGGAGCCTGTTCGTTCTATTCGCACGATGCCTCAATGCTGAGGAGATGCGCCTGTCCTGAAGTTCGAGCCTTTGAAGTTGTTTGGTACCAAGGTTGTCGGATCAACAAGGTAACTCGCACTCTTGTTCTTGTTTGCCTATGTTCCAATATGTGGTTAATATCGTAGAACGAAGTCTTGCTCCATGATGCGAGATGCTGGGATTTGTTTGATGTTGATGTTTCTATGGAAGCAGAAGAAGAGGAGATGGAGGTCCGCTTCCTAATCGGGTCTAGCGTTTTGGGAGCTTCCGATGACGTGAGAGAGCCGCAGGGCATCCTTCAATTCGATTTGTGATCCAACTTGGTGATACGAAAGTATATCCCAGATATTCAAACCTCATCGACCTTTCTCTTGCCACATCACCTCCTTCATCAACAGCCATGTTCGCAAGACAGGCTTTTAGAGCGGCTCAGCCATTGAGAACCGTAAGTGCAAACATCTCAATCCTGCAAGCTCTTCTTGACCATCCATCCCACTTCATCCGGATGCAATGGCCACCAAAACCTCCACCAACGCCAATTGAATCAATGGGTTGAGGCTTACTCTACCATAGCAATACCGTCGATATGCCACCGAGCCATCAAGCGGCGGGTCGAAAACCGGTCTTTACGCAGGAGCTGCTGTTCTCGCAGCAGGCGGAGCATACTACTACTACAACCAAGGCGACAATGCATCGAGGGTCAAGAACGCAGCTAAGGATGCCGAGGCGAAGGCAAAGGAAGCTATAGGACAAGGCAAGGATAAGGCTGAGGGAGCTTTGGCCAAAGTTGCCTTCACAGGCGGCGACCAAGGCTTCATCAGCTTGAAGCTCGAGAGCGTTGAGAATGTCAACCACAACACCAAGAAGTTTCGATTTTCACTACCGGAGGAAGATCAAGTCAGCGGCCTTAAGATTGCCTCTGCACTTCTTACCAAGTACAAGGGCCCGGAGATGGAGAAGCCTGCGATTAGACCATATACACCCGTCAGCGACGAAAGTAAGGTTACTCCCAAAGTATTAGTTGGAGGAATGCTAAATTGTGAACAGGTGACAAGGGCTACCTAGACCTTCTTGTTAAGTCATACCCCAATGGTGTGATGTCGGAACACATGCACTCTATGATTCCAGGCCAGAGACTCGATTTTAAGGGACCAATTCCCAAATACCCGTGGACTCCCAACAAGCACAACCACATCGCTCTTATCTCTGGTGGCACCGGTATCACGCCAATGTTCCAATTGACCCGCGCAATTTTCAACAACCCAGACGACAAGACCAAGGTAACTCTTGTATTCGCCAACGTAACGGAAGAGGATATTCTCTTGAAGCGCGAGTTCGAGGATCTCGAGAACACCTACCCCAACCGCTTCCGTGCATTCTATGTTCTGGACAAGCCACCAAAGGGATGGGCCCAAGGAAAAGGCTTCATCACAAAGGAGCTTCTGAAGACTGTCCTGCCCGAGCCGAAGGAAGAAAACATCAAGCTCTTCGTTTGTGGACCACCAGGCATGTACAAGGCCATCTCAGGCGCTAAGAAGAGCCCCAGTGATCAGGGAGAGCTTGAGGGTGTTCTAAAGGAGCTCGGTTACTCGAAGGATCAAGTTTACAAGTTCTAGACAAGGTCCATCAAGGAATTGTATCATTATTAGAGGTCGTTCAAGACATTTGTAGATAGGCCAAAACGAACAGCATCAGAAGAAGGCATTTGTGGCCACTGGCCTGCAGCAATTCGCCACTCTGCCATTTCTCTTGCTAAGTGTTTAGTGATGATGATGCGCAATCCCCCGAACCACAACACGCCTAGCGAGACAATTCGAGAGGCACTCGGCACCTTTCCTCCGCAAAACACGCTTTCACGCTGAAGCCCGACGATTCAAACCTTTTAGCCTCCAAGATCTGCATTGTCTCAGTACAGAAGTAGTTGTTCTTCCGGGGTTAAGCGTTGTAGGCCATTACGAGTACGAGCCGTTATACCCGGCAAACGCAACCAAACAAGCCGCCGTACTTACACTCACACCCGCCCTCGCCTAAGAGTCGTCCTCCATGGATTACGGGGTCGTCTCCCCTGCTTCGTCTTGACGTCAGGAGTTCCCGGTCCAGTGGTAACTTGTACGAAAGTAACAAGGCCCGGGACGGCATGTGTTTACATTATCATGCATATATTGCCCTAAAACCCTATTTGATAATAATGAGCGAGATCGATGACCTCGATGTTGTGTTCCTACGCTAAGAGCTAAGAGATTTATTTCCGTGCAGTGACTTAGTCAAGTCTGCTCTGCTCTCAGTTTCTATAAAATTCCCGTGATTCTGTATCTTTCATTTGGGTCAGACGCGTGCAGAGGCCCTGCGTCCTTCCTTTACTTCCTGCTATACTTTTGTTGAGCTAAATAGAGCTAAGCTAGGTAATTACCCAGATAAGTAAGGGCATCATAAGGTCTCAGCTGTTAAATGGCAGCGCAAACGTCGCTAAAACCGAGGACATAAGACTAGGAAATAAAGGAGATAAAAGTGGATCTAAGTTTTGACAATATCTCAATACTTCCCTCACTTACCTATATTCGCCTTATTTCTTCTGGATTCTGCTTGTTACGGATCTTTTGGTGGAATTGGGCTGATTGTAGAGATTTCCGGCTAAAGGCACCATCACAGCTGTTCAACAAACTTAAGATTCCATATTCTTATTAACCGCATCCCCAGCCGCAGAGGGCAAGAAGCAAGCGTTCCTACACAATTTCCAGAAAACTTCTAGTCCTCGTTTCCACAGCATACCAATCTACATACAATGCAATCCTTCCTCGCCTACCGCCGATTCGGTAAAGTCGTCAAAGACCAATACGAACGCGACAGCCAGAAAATTGAAGCATTAGCAAGAGAGGGGAGGATAAACACGCACAGAAATCCTCTTCCCCATGTTGAAGATTCCTTGACTGAAAGAGAAGAGGGGGAAAAGAGACATGGAAGATCGTCAATCCGAACTACGTCTTCTACAGCCATTGCAACAAGTGCGGAAGATCAATCCCCGGATTCCAGGGATCTTGAGAAGGGGGAACAAGCCTCTGCTTCTTCTTCTCCTGATTCGATTGTGGCTCTAGAGAATGGGGAAGATGGAGTACCAGCAGTGGGGGATGGGCTGAGAGTGGAGGACCTTGAAAGAAGATCCACACAAACGACGACGCATGGTCTTGGGTTAGCGATGGCGACAGCTATGACGGGTATAGAAGTACGACAACTAACACGAGAAATGACACGAACGCGAACACGGACTCGAACCAAGGGCAAAAGCAAGAATAAAAAGCTAGGACGTAAACCCACGACGGACGGAAAAGACGAAGAGAGGGAAACGGTTTACGTCGTAGGTTACGAGTCAGAGAATGACCCCATGAATCCTCACAACTGGCCCTACACCACCAGAATCACAGCAACATGTCTCATAGCCTCCATTGGCTTTATAGTTGGTTTCGCCTCCTCCGTCGACTCTGCAGCGCTCAAGGAAGCCAGCGCCGAATTCCACGTTAGCGAAGTAGCCGAAGCGCTCGCAACAGGCATATTTCTGATCGGCTTCGGCTTCGGTGCTCTCTTCGCTGGACCTGTCTCCGAAACTGTAGGAAGGAATCCAGTCTATATCGGTACGATTTTCGTGTACATGTGTTGGATTCTCGGGGCAGCTTTGGCTCCGAACTTGCAGACGCAGCTGGTGATGAGATTTCTGGCTGGGTTCTTCGGTAGCACGCCCCTTGTGTGTGCGGGGGGTTCAATTAGTGATTTATGGAAACCTTTTGAGCGGGTTTATGCATTTCCTGTCTTTGCGAATGCGGCGTTCATGGGACCTATTTTTGGGCCCGTTATTGGCGGTTTTATTGCGCAGTCGAGTCGGGTGAGTTGGAGGTGGACTGAATGGATCACGTTGATCTTGTCGGGGATGGTGCTGGTGATGGTCATCTTGCTGCAGCCAGAGACTTATGCGCCTGTTTTGTTGAAGTGGAAGGCGGAGCAGTTGAGGGAGTTGACGGGTGATGAGAGGTATGTGAGCCCGGTTGAGATCAGGGCGGATCCGTTTGCGAAGAGGCTTCTACGTGCGTTGTATAGGCCGTTCATTCTTACCTGTTGTGAACCCATTATTATCCTGTTTGCGGTTTATTTGACCGTCATCTACATCATCCTCTTTACGTTCTTGGATGGATACACGTATATCTTTGGAGATACGTACGGGTTTAGCCAGGGGATCACCGGGTTGGCTTTCATCGGCATTGGGATAGGTCTCTGCTTTGCTTCGCTCCTCGTACCACTCGTTCACCACTGGGCGAAACAGGATCTTTTGAAGCTGCAAGAGACACAAGGCGAGGCTGCAAGCCTGCCACCCGAGTTTCGGCTCTGGTTCTCCATGCTGGGTGCTCCCGCAATTCCTATCTCGCTTTTCTGGATGGGCTGGACAACATATCCTCATATCAGCTATTGGTCTCCTCTAATCAGCTCGGTGGTCTTTGGCTATGGGATCCTGTGCATCTTCATTAGCTCCTATCAGTACATCATTGACTCGTATGAGATGTATGCTGCATCAGCTTTAGCGAGCGTCACGCTTATTCGATACCTCGCTGCTGGTGGAATGGTGGAAGCTGGAATACCGTGAGTGGCGCCCATCCAGTATTTATTGTGTAGGTTTCTAACGATATCGTCAGGTTTTATGAGAACCTTGGTGTACATTGGGCATTGACTATTCTAGGTGCAATCAGCGCAGTCATTGCACCTGTCCCATATGCGCTCTTCAAATGGGGTCCCGTGATTCGAAAACATTCAAAGTACGCGGCGGGGAGCAAGGGATTTGATTAATAGATCTTGCCCTTCGACAATTTGATTGAGAAGTATCTAGCGTAGCGTTGGTGGCTCTGTGATGTGAGAGAACGTTGGTAAGCTAGCTAGGATGCCTCTGAATTGTATATAACGCCATCATAGCCAGACATAAGTCATAAGACCCTGTTCCAATATCCCCTGTGCAGGTGCTGTGCTCATTAACGCCGATTCTAGCAGATAGACATATGTGCCTTTATGAACCAGCGCTTCCAACAGCGTAGGTAAACCTGTAGGGTCTCAAAGTCAGCATAAATTCCTTTGGTGGGATATAGGAGTGTAAGGAATAGCTCCAAAGCCATAAGAGCAAAGCGTCCTGAATCGAGAATATACATACTCTTGCGCCTCCAAAATTCGTATGTACTCTGCAGAGTTCCTCCATCTTGGCCCCAGTCTTCTCAGACAGTGCCTCAGGGATTCCAAAGCCATTTGGCAATCCTCATCCCCACTCTCTCTGACCATCCAAGCATAATTTGTCGCGGCAGTATATAGAGCATCCATAATCAAAGGACTGACTCTGTCAAGATCCGAGGGCATTGGTGTAGCAGCATTGATCTGATCTGCAAACACTACGATACTTTTAGAAATAGTCTTGATTCCGTCAAGTGCTTGGACCTGCATAGCTGAGGCTTCAGGATTATTGGCGATGGAGGATGGGCCAGGACATGAATATGGATCGCATAGGATACACAGCGCGCTAAAAGTAAGTGCCATGGCAGCTGCAAAACTCAAGTAGTCGGGAGCCTGAGCAGCTTCCTCGGTGACTTTTCGGGCCAGATCAGAGATCTCGGCGTACAATTGTGATGCCTCACCAAACTTAGTAGCATCCGAGGAGTGCTCAGCATTGTGATGAGCCATAACCTTGCCCATCATTACAGCTGCTTGACAGAGTCGTGGAAAGGGAGCAAGAGGTTCAGTGATATCGCCACCAACAGGTTTTTGAAATGCGTTGCCGGGCATCTCTCCTTCGTCCTGAGATACTGTTAGAATGGGCATCGATATTATGCATTTATACGCACCCATGCTACATCATCCGTTGGTAAAGGGTCACCGTTCTTTGGCTCTTGTGTTGTCAAGATGTGCGCTTGGCTGCCGATCGAAACGATTCTATAGATGTTTTTTAGAGTGCGATTTTGAATTAGAGACTGGGACACTACCTGTCAATCACTAGAACTCCCCACCAGGTTCTCCTACGTTCTTCTTGTTCTGTCCACGTTTGCTAGTGCCAGTCAGCGTAATTCATAGGCAGAAGGCTAGATTGGTGTTTTGTACCGGTCGGCCTAATACTTGCGCCGCTTCTTTGAATCCATTTATTCCCAGTATGTTACCATATCTTACACACCAGCCAGCAGACATCCAAGCCGCTGGGTAAATGGCTTGTCCGTATTCGTACATAGTAACTAGAATATTGGCCTGGAGTACGAACAAAGAAGCCATGCCCGCCGCTTCCATGAGAGAAACGAAGCGCTTGGCAGACATGTAAACAGGATTTTGGGAGCTCTCGATGCCATCTTGAGGTCGTGAGATGACGAGCTTCATGCATAAGAATAGCAGTGCTAGATCTGGGCCGGCTTCCCAAAGAGGGTTTACCATATTTCTAGTCAACCGCTTATGCGAAACTATCGGCATCC
The DNA here is from genome assembly GCA_026119845.1 of Pezicula carpinea. Lineage (NCBI taxonomy): Eukaryota > Fungi > Ascomycota > Leotiomycetes > Helotiales > Dermateaceae > Pezicula > Pezicula carpinea. The sequence goes on from JALRMK010000008.1 coordinate 600,098, forward strand.
ACTTGTGAATTGTCGCAAAGTATTCTGCCAGCACGGCCTGAACCGATGCTCCATCGCCCAATAGCTCAAGAACGTCGTAAGGGATGTCCATTGCTGGTTTAGGTACAGAGATCTGTCCATATGTAAAGCTCTCGGCATCGAGAAATGCAATCGCTGGGAATCTATTCTGTATGGTCTGCCATGGTGCGTCCTGCGGGGGTGCGAAAATGGGCGGAGGCCCCAGACCGTCAGGTGTTGATAACGTATTTGGGGGCGTTGCAAAAGGAGCTGGCTGGTTCATCATACCATTTCTTCCGTTAAGACGCGTCTCGAGCTCTAGAAGCTTCATCCGCAATGCATTGAAGTCTTCGTGTGTTGGAGGCGGCGATGCATCGGAATAGTCGCAGACTCGATTCATGCGCTCACACAGTGAACATGCTGGCAATGTTTTGCTGCACTTTCTCTTCTGCTTTCTGCAAGACATGCATGCCTGGTTTGCCTTCTGCACATTCTCCTCGCCCGGAGGCGCATTGGGACTTCCATACAGAGACATAGTCAAGCTGTAGTATAGTATCTGTTAGTCGTTATGTATGGTGGGGTCATTTGAGTAGGAATGGAGCGTGCAAAGCGGCCGTTTCTGGTACCAATGTCCAATGGAAGTCTGAAGAACAAGCTTGTTAGTTCATGCATGTTAGGTTCAGTCCGCAGCGTAAGAACTTTGGTAGGAAATTGGGATATAGACTTGCCTGGCTTCTAAATCAACGCGGTGGTTGAGCTTCGAACTCGAACCTCGATGGTTGAGCGGCATTTGAGTGCGAAGCGGCCTAAAGACCGCATCTGCATTCATCACGTGATAGTGTCGGTAGCCTCACCTCTCAAGCTCCATGAGGTTGACAACAAACCTTTTCCCATCCCCGTCTCCCCCGACCCATGGGGGCGCGCACATACAACAAGTCGACGGTACATTTAACGATCAACTGGCCATGTCTGGCGGTCAAGCTGCTATGTACGAGCTGAAAGTTTAAAACGACGGTGTGCCCAGGTACAGTACTGTAAAGACAGAACGGCGGTGCACGTACTCTGTACGAGTAAATGTTGGAAAACATTCGCCCCACTCTATTGCGCAACCGTTTGTCCTTTTCCATATCGTTCATTACTTCTCCAAGTTCTCCTTTCCAGGCCGTTGCTGTTCCCCGTCTCATTCCTCTACAGTGGTTGTGCTGACACCAAGATGGAGTCGAGCATGCTTTTACCTTCTTTTCAGATTCCTACACAATTTCTCTTGTTCCCAGATCTACCTGTGGAGATCAGACTCCGGGTATGGTGGTTGTCAGCACGCGTGAGCCCTTGTCGCGTCATACAGATTTTCTACGATCGAGAAACCGGAAGATGGACTGCTAACGGCTTCTCTGGAGGGCTGCCGACTGCCACACAAGTCTGCCGCGAGGCTCGCGAAGAGGCTTTGAAGGGATATTATCGAGTCTTCGACGCCTATGTTGATCTCGAATGGGACACAATTTTCGCAAATGATCCGGCCTTTGGAATTCGGAAGGCCACGGCAGCTCTGACAATGTCGGAACATGCGAGCAAGATACAGCATTTCGCGATTGACGATGTTTCTTATAAAGGGTTACTGAATAACCATCTTGATTTCCCTCGTATGTGCGAAGACATAGCAAAGATACTGAGGAAGCGGCTTAGGGGAGTCCAGAGTTTTACTGTTGTCCTCAATGAAGAGGAAATAGAATTAGAAGATGATTCTTCTGAAGAGGACACCTCGGAATTGGATTGGACAGAAAATGGCGAAGGCCAAGATAACGAGGATAATGGGCATGTTGATGCGGTGAACGAAACAGACCAAGACGAAATTCACAACCTAAACCAGTGGCAAGACGAGGATGGCAACGAAGGGGCTGTGAATTATGGCGAAGACAATACTGAGCTCCAGGATGAAGATGGGAACGAGACCATCAATGGCGCAGAGGGGCACGATTTCGAAGATTTCGATTCGATACAGAGCTTTGAGCTTCGCCAACTTTCGAAGCTCTACCACCAAAACCAACGCAATCTACACTTCGTTAGACCTACCCTACGCCCATTATTTGGCGAGTCTTGGTGGCATTGGGTAGATTTGGTGCGGGCAGGTTTCAGAGAAGAGAAAGAAAAACATCCGGCCTGGGTACGACCCACCATTAGCATCTTGACGATTGCAGAGGGTCTGGGACCCGTCCAACAAAGACTTGTTTACCCTGAACTTCCATTTATGACTGGTTTTCCCTCCTTCATACACAGGGTTGGAGATCACAGAAACACCCTCGGAATCCCCAGAGAGAGTAGTCTCGACACATTCTGATTAGAGGAGTAGTGGTAATCATCAACAAGTTCTGAAACATATCGTATCACAGACGATGCAAGGCCAGAGGCGAGAGGCCATATAAGGAATGCGACTGGCAGTCTTGATTCGAGATCTCGATTGTAGTACAGATCTGGTGGCTAAAGAGTTGCATATGTAGGCACTAGTGATGCAATGCTCGCCAAGGCATGTTTGGATTTGCTGTCCTGCACTTGAGCTTTGTACAGACCATCAAAAACAGACCCACAGCCGGTTTATGACGAGAAGTACAATAGATAATATACCTCATAATGACTGTTCTAAAAACTTTGCAAAACTCGACAGTGCCAGTTTCAACTAGCCGTGGCTAGTGATGCAGGTCTTGCGTCCAAGGGGATGTGAGTTCTAGGACGCATATCTTTCAAGTCTTTCTTCTTGTGCACATCAGTTTCTCCTGCTTGTTATTTTTGAAAGTTCGGTACTCCTCTTGGGACGGATGCCCTACAATGACGCTCCTAACCATACCTAGCACTATCTTTAATGATTATACTTGCTGTGACATCTTGAGGCCGTTCTAGAGACTTGTTATTTAAGGTAGCCAGTGGATGTTTTGAATGAGGTTCATATGTAAGCCGCTCAGAAATCTCAGCGTGTGCAACATTACCTGACTCGTCAAATACCTTTAACCTCTATAAGCGTCCTGAGGTCCTGCATAACAACCGTTACATCCTCGTACTCGAGGACCCATCACTTCCTTAAAATTTCCCTCGTCCCAGCATCACCGATCTCTGCAAGCAACCCACCCTCCCAGGGAAAGATTTTAGGAATTCCTACCGTCGCGATCTCGACGACCAGGACGGGAACTGCATTGTGCGCCTGGACTGAGAGACGGCTGGGCACATGAAGCTTGATATCCTCGCTTTTTGCGTCCATGTTCTACTTCATGCTGACAAGGAAGAGCGTGTCAGATACCATCTTCCCCAATTTCTGGCGGTACGACACGTTTGATAAGTCGCAGAGCAGCAATGAAAGATCTTGCTTCAACGATAACTTTTCCGTGCATACACGGTTGTGGATGAATCCCTTGTCTTGATAGATATAGTTGTACTTGAGACAAGGTAGTAGGAATCAAAGGTTCTCCTTCTTGAAGACTTTCTGCCCTTCAAAGAAAAGCCATGGCATCAGACCATTGCCATTCTCTTTCACAATCTTTCTTCCCTTGAATTGTCGGATCATATTCTCAGGCTTGACGATAGCAGTACCCACCAGTACCTCACCTTCAGCACTAAGAGCTTCAGCCTGAACACAATGGACTCCAGTATGGTCAAGCTTCAATACTGTCTCAAATCTCTCACGCTTTGACTCACCCAAATGTAATCGCTGGCCATTGTCATTAATATCGTAGAAGCGCCATTTCTTAGTTTCCGTGTCGCCGTTCCAAGAGACATATATGCGCGTTATATTTTCGTCTACATCTTCCAGAGCAACAATTGCTGGAGATTCGTTCGGAATGCCAGTCCAATTGTATCGAAACCCACGGTAGTTCTCTACGCCTTCGCCGAACTCCCCAGAATCCATGTAGAAGTGGAAGATGGGTTTACCATCAGACTTGAACTCAGTGACGGCACCTTCAGAACCCCAATTGACAAGAACATTCCCATTAGGGAGCACTTGTGTCGAGCCTTGTGATTTAGAGAGTAGGCCATCGGGAGGATGAAAGGCTTGTACAATCGTCGACATCCAATTCTCCGTGTCGACCTCAATGATCTTGCCGCGGGAGAACTCATAGAGGTGGATCTCATGGCCATGGCCATTCTCTGTCCCATGTGCTGAATTATCATAGAGAGAAATGATCTCCGTCTTGCCATCTGCGGACCGCGAAATGAAGCGTGCATGATGCTGGAACGAGAACTCGACTTGGTCGCCAAGTTTGAAACCTGACGACTTGCCACCTAGCTGCCAGATTATCTCGCTTGTTTTGCCGTCGATCTTGTAGATAGCGTTGGCGTCTCGAGCGGAGATCAAATAGTTGCCATCTTGGTCCTTGTCGACGCTGTTGATGTGGAAGTAATCCCAGGCATCAGACGAGTTGTAGCCACTTCCAGGGATTTAATGGAAGATATGCCTCTGTTGGCCTGTTAAGAAGGTTGCATTCGAATCGGGTGGGAGTTACTTACCTGACGGGTCAACATAGTCCAGACTACTCCACTCGAACAAGACCTTGCCCGTCTCAATATCAAGTTCTGAGGTGTGTCAGCTTCTATACTACAGTAATCCAACCATATGCTGCCACACGAACCTTGAAATCGGGCATCAACAATCCACTGCTGCTCAGCGGACCCTCCATATGGTGTAAGGTCATATGGAACAGGGTGATAAATCTGGATCAAAACAGTCTCCTCATCAATGATAATAAACTCATGCTTATCAGTCAACCGATGATTCCCAGCCCTCAGCTCCTTAACTGTTCCATAATTCCGATCCAAGAAAGTAGTATGGCCATGCCCATGTCCATACGCAGCATTATGACTCCCCTCAAAACTGAACAGAACATCCTGGCCCTTATAACGACCTACCTGGAAGTTGGTGGCCCAGATTGAAAAGTATGTGAAGCCAGACCAGACGAGATCTCCGGTGTCTGTGAAGATGTAAGGTGCGGCTTGAAGGGGGCCGTGGTGTGTACCTTCGGGATATCCAGAAAATGGTGCAATGAATATGTAGCCGGTCTCGACGTCTTTTGTTGCTGGAATGGTTATATTGAGTTTTGGTGGGGATAGATCTGGTCGTGATTTGAATTGCCAGTCAGCTGTTACGGGGAAGATGAATGTTAGGCCCAATAGAAGTATCGTGAGACTTGTGTGACTAGGATGTACAACCTTGAAGTACTGCATCTTCGGCGAGGATAATGGAGTTGAGGAACTTGTGATCTAGGGATGGGAGGTTTTAGAGGACAGTGCACCAGGTGGACGATTTTATATCACACAGATATATCAATCCTTGCAGAATGTCGTCTTACTAGTGCTTATGCCACCTGCACATGTTTCTTGAGTTTTTGTTAGCCTGGAGAGAGCCTTGTTATAGAGGTTGGTATTGACGTTGAGTGGGGTTGACTCGCTATTGGACTGGTTCTCTGGAGTCACTTTGTTGGTAGCTAACCTTACATACGCATCACTGTGCACGATGGACATGCAGTTCTTCGTGAATGTGCAACTACGATGATGCATTGGATCTGAATACCATCGTTAGTATGATAATCACTATGTACGGTATTTCCTGATTGGCAGATGCGAGCGTTGGTCGCTTAGCCAGCCGTGCATTTGGCCAACAGCACAATCTAATCCCAAGATGAAGCTTATCGCATCATTAGCAACATATGAAACTGAACAAGCAACAGTTTAAATATTTGAATATCCTCTAGGTTTTGTATGAATGTATTGAAAGATGTTGTCAGTACCTTTGGCGGATTCATGCAGTAAACTTCTCCTAATTGAAATGATGAGATATTAGAACTTATTGCATCCGGTTTTTCTTGCTTTTATGCCTTACTAGTCTAGGTCAGATACTCTCACTATGTCCCTAAATAAGAACATCACCATCGTCAGATAGTCAGCTTTAGAAGCTGATGTCTTTCTAAACACAACACATTATCGTCTCCTGAAAATCAATTTATACATCTTTTAGAGATCTAAATCAAGTTTAACGTCAACGTCATTGAACATTATACCTAGTGAAGAAGTCTGCTAACCGGCTTGAGGCACATGGGTAGTCCCTGCCTATGCATATGAAGTGTGGGAAGTGGAGAGGGGAAGACGATTGCGTGCTTCCCCACTAATATGGGGAAGCTGAACGATATGGGGCGGGGAGCTACAACAGATGATATCTCGTGATATTTTCCAGTCCCTATGTAGACACTTGAGGTATTGATTGCTGACAGCCATTAGTGATACAAATGTTGTTGAGATCGGAAGGTAATTCTCAATTTCCAGAAACAGTAAATTGTCAGACGTCCTTTGTTTGTTTACGGCATATCGATACAGCCACAATCTTGATAAGGATGGCCGACTACCCTAGCAGCACAAATCACTAATGTAAAATGCCCAAACAGTTTAATGCTGTAAAGCGAATGATGTAATTTAGAGAGCGAGGGACAGAAGATCTCCTTTTAAATACATAAAAGTCTTAGAACTGCTAAACCCTATGATATAAAGCTTTTCACTCTTAGCGTAGCCAATCCCTACTTATAAGTTGTGAATTCTACAGGTAGTAGCTAAAGAATTTATATCACAAGAAACGCCTAACATAGGGATATTGCCTAGTGAGAAAAGCTATAGTTTTCAAGCTTGACTTTAACAAAAGCGCCATTAATCATCTCTATTCTACGACTTGTCTAAATAGCGGCTTGAGCATACTCCAGCGAAATAACCTTTCACGTCTATCAGTGCTAAGCGAGACGATAGGGGGGCTACTCACGTGATTCTATGCCTCGGCCACTGTTGACATAAATGTGTTTGTTCCCGTTTCCTAATGCAGTAATTGTATATTAACAATTTAGTGTTGTTGTATCAATAACGAAGGGCAATAATGATGAGAATTTGAATTTAGCTAGTATAAATTTAGTCAAAAAGGGCTCTAAACCGCTAATTCACAAGCTGCCTTGCCGACTTTAATCACAAGAGTACGTTGAATAGACACGGCTTGAGTGAGAAGAGAGTCTCGGCCTCACCAACTTTCTTAGATCTATGACCTATATAATCTAAACTTGGATTTCCTCTTGCACGACAACAATAGATGGAATCTCCTTCGATCCCTCGGTCTTAACTTTTGGAAAAAGAAGACGAAAAGTAAAAACCACAGGTGTTGTCTCTAATTCAATTTTAATCAAAATAGCAATTAATTGGTTGCCTTGAGATGCACATTAACAGTGATTAGCATAGGTGACAACATTTGAAAATCACAGGACCCTTCTACTCTTGTCTAATGTTTGTGACAAGGAGGACTAAAGTGGCAGAGAGCTTATGCTCAACAGCAGTTTCTACATTCGCCGTAAGAAAAGTCCTTCCCTGAATGCTTGTCTGTCTCCAGTGACTTTGTAAGCGTAATATGTGTATCCTGAAACGCATGAGCTACTATCGTCGTGCGTTCCACTGCTAAACTTTCAGTAACTCAAACCAACTGAATGATTTAAGATACATGCAACTCATGTCCATTATAGCTTCGACTTCAAATCCGCCATCCACTTCTTAGCCCTACCCTCCTTCTCCTCCACAGTTAACCCCCTCCAATTTCCCACCATCGTCACATCCACCTCCTTCCACACCCTCACCTCTTCTTCAATCCAAGCAGCTGCCACCTCAGCACAAGTCCTAGGATTTTCCATCGGCACAAAATGACCTGTCCCGGGAATCGCAACCTCCTTGACGCGTTTCCCGACCACACGTTTCCCAATATACGGACCCGTGCCTGTGCGAGCAAGCCAATCCTTTCTGATGTCCGCGTTTGCAGATGCGCTTGTTGCGCCGCAGATATAAATGGCATTGCGAGGGATTAGCTCAACCATTTTATGGCCTAGCAAGACATCCTCCGCCCACGGGATCTTTTCGATTTCTGTCTTCCCATCGTAGATGAAAGATGGCGAAATATATCCAAGAAGCTCCGCAAAACGGCTCGTCACAAGTTTCGTTGGAGGAGTTTCTTGGTTATCTTTGGAATCGGGAGTATGAAGAGCATGCTTGTTCCATCTTTCCAAGACACGAGGGTCCCAAGATGGATAGGCTTTCTTGAAGCTTCTTTCCGCAACTGCGCGTGTTGGCCACTCGACCCTGCGCCGGAGACTCATTTTGGCTAGCTGTAGGCCCACTTCTTTTGTTTTGCCTGCGGCAAAGATAGGATCTATAAGTATGAGTGATGAGAAGATATTCGGGTGGCCTATCGAGAGAGCGGCCCTGATGAAAGCGTGTCAGTAGATATTTGATGGATGTTAAGGCCTGAATGCTGCCTTACAACTGGTTTGCTCCCATGCTGTGACCTACTGCAACCATCGGTTGGATCATCTGGTTGCGAAAATGGTTCACCATATGTAGTAGATCACGCGCGTGGTCATACCAAGAGACTGTAGGAGGTATTAGCAAGTGCAAATCTGGTGGCTTCTATAGTTCAGCCGCCCACCATCATCATACTTCGAGCCTTCATTCATGACACCGCTAGCCCCTTGGTTGCTGACATCTGCAATCCATATCGACCTGATTTTCACTCCTCTCTTCCCCAACTCTTCCACCAGGTCTTCCCAGAGCGGTTCGTATAGCTCCTGCCTCTGTAAGCAATGCTGCCTCGACGAACAGAGAAGACAAATACTTTTACATAGCCATTTGCATGAGCACCTATAATAGTGACATCGCCTGGTTTTGGCAAAGGGTTGTTGACAGGAGTATATTGCTTCACAGCTACCCGGATATTCTGCTCTTCTTCTGTCGTGCTACTGTGACACTGACGAAAGTGCTGGCTCTGGACGACGTGCTCTTTGATGTGGAACTTGCCAGGAGAGACCATGGTATACGGGAAAGGCGTTGGGGGTTGAAAGAGACTAATGTAATCTGTGAATTTGATGCCAAAGGCTGGGAGAGTGAAGGGGATTTCTTTTAGGTTGGTGGATGCTAAAATCCGGTTGCCTAATTAGGTACACACCACCACACTGCATCATGCATGTCAGACTGTCAAGAAGGCGGGGTAGACCTATAAATCCGGCAGGAAATCCACTAATGCTACGTCGACCATGAAAATACCATACCTAGATATAGAAAGTAGGCAGGTATAATGTGAAGCCATTCTCAGTTCCCCAACAGCCTCCATATCTCAAGTACTTAAATTCATCTACAAGGAGAATTACTCTGTCGCACTTAGGACCTCTTTTTGGCCCATTCGAATCTCCTGCTGGCAATACCATGGGGTTTAAGCGACACACTGAATAAGTATTATGTCACTTTCTCCAGATGTTACACCGAGCGTTGCCAGAGCATATTATAGATGCCCGCTCCCTGCAAGACCATATATAGAGTAGGTACACCTGCGAAAGTATGAAAACAGTCGTGAAGCGGAATACCGATGACCGACGTCATCATTGGGCATGCATGCATGTAGAGGAATTATTACCATGGCACATATCACATGGGCTTTAGGGGGTTTTGCTTGGTGGTAAAGAATTGGATGTGACATGCTCCCTTATTGTAGCAGACTCATATTGAGATTAATGACTTTAAAGTCTAGGTTACTTCCGCCGTTTCCTCTGTAACAACAAGATGAACTTTGATCGTTTTCCTAATTGTTTGCTAAAACCAGTAGCTGTGCAACTTTAGACCTTGAGTGGTTGACTGACAAGACAGACAAAAATGAACAACACATACACTCACAACAGCCGTTACCACACCGGTACTCCGTAAACATGACACAATTTTTCACTCATCAAAAAAAACAAGATTGCCATCAAAACATCTCAGAATTATACTAGATCATAAACCCACGCGTATACGACAGACAGCGCTATAAAACCCGTCAACATCCTCTCAAGAATGTAATGTAAAGCATGGTCGGGCCCAAACCGAGGCTCTTTCTTCCGAAGGAAACAACAAACTCCTCATAAAATGATGACTTCAAAGGACATTACATGACTTGATCGCTTGCAAAATTAGATCGTTGCATCTTTTTTCCCATGCCTTCCTTTTTCTTTTTCATAGACAAATTCCCTTCCATCAAAATAGTACATTGCTCCATAGATAGTTCAAAGCAGCAATAAATAAACAAAACAGGATGCTAAAGAATGCAAACATGACTCTCACATATTAGTGCTACTTATTATGACTGATGAGACGATTCGCAAGGTGGGTCTCGTAATCGAAAGCGTCGCTGTTAATACCCCAATTATGCTGACTCTTGTGTAAATCCATCGCGCTGGTAGGTGTACCGGCATTCATGGGCGGAAGACTGCAAGTATTGATCTCGACCCGGTAACCCTTGCCCGACTGAGAATCATCGTGATTACTTCCTTGTTCAGTATTAAATCCCTGGTTTTGCCGATTAGGACTGGTGACAGTAGAGCCCCATCCGTGCTTCTCATTGGTAGGGGTATCATCAACCCAAGATGGGGTATGATGCTTCGTGTTGACAACTGTATCTTGAGGGCTTTCGTTGCTCCAGGAATTGTGCGATGGGATCTTTGGTGGTGAATCTTCGTCCCAGGTGAGTTGTGGGGTTGTTGATGGGACAGTGTAGGATGCCCAGTTGGCGTCTGTGTCGAATGATTCTGTGGCTTGGAGATGCCAATTATTGGTGTTGTCATAGTCTCCGAGCGCGACGTTGGAGTTAGAGAGGAAACTCTCCATGTTCGCCGCAGTATCGTTTACGAGTGTTGACTCACTATCGCCAGTGGCATCAGAGACGAAGCTGAGGTGTTCTGGTGGCAAGTCGTAGTGCGATCCAGGATGGAGGTAGTTTGAAGCGAAAGGGGATTGAAGGCCTGCTGTTTGGGGAGGCGTTACGAGTCCTGCTGGTCCAAATGCATCGATTATGTGCGGTGGCTGTAGCTGGAGAGGGGTTTCCCAGCCACTGCAGTTGCTAAAATGCTCATTCATGGAGGATGCAATGTGGTGGCTGGGATGGGGAGACGGGGACATACACATGTTTCGAGGGGGTGCTGCGTCGAGGTATCGCCATGTTGTTTCTCCCGGTACACCTGACCTTGTCTTCTGGAACGTCCAAATAATAATAGCTCTTCGGATGTATGGAAGTCTGTCAGGATCCGCAGAAGACTGTAGTTCTTGGTACATAGATATTTGATCGATGTATTCGCGAGCTGATTTAGTGGGACCGCGAACACTATTATCGCCATATGATTGAGCTTTTCGCATCTCTTCGAATTGCACCTGGAGGTTGGTCATGCAGGTGAGGGCATGAGCCCAGGGGTTCGCCGGGAATTGTAATCGAATACGTGTTTCAGTACTGGTGACGCCAGCTATATCCACCGGGCAATTTGTAAGCGGCAGTGGCATCTCTTCGCTATCACCGTAGAGTTCTTTGGGTTTGACGAGACTTGTGACGGACCGCCATTGGCTATCAGAGAAATCTCCGCCTGGAATTATCATCTCTGTCCGCGAAAGAAGTTCAGCTCCGTCAGGAGCGTGATCTGTCATCAGCTCTAGTGATACATCCATATGGATGATATCGTACGCTGTTTCGCCTTGTGCTTGGAGTTGTGCTAGGCATGGCCATCGTGCTCTCCAATTGGGTATTGATTCGAGACTCGCACGGGGTTGAACTGACGACAAACCGGTATATTTATGAACGACAACCCCGTCGTTGAAAAGATCTTCCTGGCTCTTCAGCCTCCAGTGGACATCATTTGGGATTGCTCCGGAAGAGATGAGGAGCCAATAGACAGATGGCCTCATGGGCACATGGCTAGCATTTATCATTTGGTTGATCTCCATATATCGATCTTGTCGTTGAGCTGGCAACCGACCTTCGGAGAGAGCTCTGAGGGTAGGATCGCTTTTGAAATTGTCTTCAAGTCCATTCTTCGGCGGTTTGTTTGAAGGAAAGAGGCGCTCAACTTGTAAGAGTTAGAGATGGATCGAAGCTCAAAACCATGAATCTTACATGCTGGATGGTCCCGAAAGAAGCCCTTCAGGACTTGAATGTGACTCGACACTTGCTTCCTTCCTCGCTTCATTGCCGGGTCAGGCTGTTGACCAGGATGCAAGCTCTGACAATATGCAATCCATAGATAGTCCTTGATTAACTCATTACGCCCGTGGGGCTTTCCCCTCAGAGAATATTTTCGGCGGCCCATATGAGGGATGTCGAGCAGAGCTTCAACGATATTAGCATCGAAAATTATCATGCCCAGGAGTGCATACCGTCAAGGAAGGCAATCTCGAGGACCTCAGGCCATTTCTGCTCATTCTCAGATGCACCCTCTCGAACCTGACGAGCACGATATGCCTGATACTGTGGAGAGTCGAGGATGGGATTTCGGCTGTGTCTCTGGTTCCTTTTCCTTCGTGTATACTGCCGTCGAAGCTCTAACGTATTGGGAACAGGCTGCCGTGCTGGTTGTGATGGTACTGTTGGAATCGTGTAGAGGGGTCTGCCGACCTGAGGCTGCAGACCTTTACTATCATGATAAAGACCTACTGGTGCAAGAGCATGAAGCTGAGCATTGCCAGCTGAGTCTGATAGAGGTTGTCTTACTCTTGAGTTAGGGTCATCAAGTGGAAGCTGTTGAGAATTGAAGCTCGAAGGCAGAATATGCCGACGATGGTCCATGGGAGCGTAGATAGGTATGAATGCAGGAGGATAAGAATGCTTCAGATGACTCGAGAACGCTGCAGGACCGCTAATCTGTCGTCACGCAGTCGTAAATCGTATACTGGGTAGCCAAAGGAGCGTCTGTTGGTTGGCAAAAGGATAAGGATTGTAGTAAGAAATGTTTGAAGGAATGGCAGGCAGCGTTGGGGTTAACAAGAGACTTTAGGAAGAGAATGTCAACAGCTGACTAGAGAATGGAGGAGAAGACAAAGTGCTTATAAGAGGACGAGGAATAGCCACCTGAGTTTGGCTCCGCGTAGATAAGACGACTGAGATCTTCTTGAGATAGCCGGGACGCAGGGTGCTTTTGATGGGATTAGACCAGGAGCACAAACACCTTCAATAAGAGCCCAGAATTGTACTGACTCTCGTCAATCTCTTCCACGGCGATGAACGCCCCTTCTGGAAAAAAACAATGACAAAAGACCTGGGAGTACTCCAGTGGTTCGGATCAGATCGATGATGCAAGGGAATGGTTTCTGTGGAGATGTTACCATCACAGAGGCTCCTTCAGCTTGAGGAATGCTTCATCTTGCTAGATTCCTGACTACCACGTGCTAACATTCCAAGGCACGAGAATGTAAGAAATGAGAAGGGCTGATTCGACCGTGACGAACTCTGGACTTGGAAGGCTAAGAGACTGTCTTATTGTCTCATTGTTCCAACTTCCTTCGTCAAAGGGGCATGAATACAGGTAGATACTCAGATACTCCTTGAGTGCAACATCTATCGATACCAGATGGTAAGGGCATGAACAAATTCAGCAGCGAGATAATTGACTGATGCCTGTACTGGTAACCGTTCACTGCGAAAGGGGCTCGTTGTCTTTGCCTGCGCAGGGGCTCGTCAAATAATGTCGTCGACTCTTCGGTAAGGGGCGAGACGCTTGCCACTTTCGCACAAAATCATTGAAAATTGATATCGAGGGATTACTTGAAGGAGCTCGAGAATATTCGAAATAATTATTGATAAGTACCTACGTGCGACTCCTTCACTCCTCGTCTCCATCGTTGCCCTCAATATTGAATTTCTTACGTCCTCCTCCTGTGAGCTTTTGCAATGCGACTTTGTTGACTTGACTCCCAACCTTCTTCTGCATCTTTTCGATCTCTTCCTCGGCATCCACAGCGTCTTCTGAGGCAAACTCGAGGACAAGGCGGCGACCCAGAAGATGTGTGTCTTTCAAGGCTTCTAGTGCATTCTCCGCTTCCCGGGCCGTGATAAAATCAGCAAAAGCGAAGCCACGAGTCGAGTGATCGAATTTCTTCGGTACGCGGACAGAGCGAAGCTGTCCATAGGTCGAGAACAGAGTTCGGATATCCTTCTTGGACGCCTCGAAGGGCAAATTTTTGATGATGATCTTCGTCCGCTTCCCAGCGAGTTTCTTAGCTTTGTCTTCCTTCCTCCGCTCTTCCGCAGCATCAAGCCCCTTGTGTGATGCTTTAATAAGCAGTTTATGATCATCTAACGTATACCCGTCCATAGCCTTCAGAGCAGCCTGTGCCTGGGCTTTGCTCTTGAATTCTAAGAATCCGAAACCCATGCTGAGAACTTGACCTGGCTTTTTTGGATCGGTCCTTGTATTGACACGTGCTGACATGAATCCATCCAGAGGTTTGAAAACCTCTGTAAGGCGGCCACTTGTGGTAATAAAGTTGAGGTTACGGACGAAAAGAGTACTCGTATCAGCCGCTTCGGCAGCACTCTCCCTCTCGAGAAGGTCTGATGTTGACAGTTTCTGGTCTGCAGGTTTGGCCACTGTTCTATCCGATGGCACTACTGTGACGTTGCTGCTGACGCTAGTGAACAAACCTTTGGGGGCTTTCTCTAGGAACAAGACGGAATCTTTCATTCGCCGGTAAGCAAGGCTGGCAAATGCTGCTCTCGCATGCGTTGGCTGGGCAAATTCGACAATTGCAATCGTACCAGTTGGCGGCATCAAGACCCGAAGTACCTGTCCAAATTCTTCGAACATCTTCCGGAGCTCCTCAAGTGTCATTCCATAAGGGAAATTCTTGACGAGTATGGTAGTATCCCCTCGCTCACGCTTCTTGAAGGCATCGAGGTCAACGCCATTATTTGCGAAGTATTTCTTAGTGTCCTGGATTACAGAGGTTTCCGCTATCGCTTGCTTAACTCCTGCATCAGCAGATGTCGGATCTAAGAGTTCCGACTTCGATACGCCCAATCGAGCAGCAACAGACGAGTTGACTGCGTCTTGATTCATATACAGAGAGTTCCAGTTGAAAGAAGTCGACGATGCTTCGGCCTTCTTCTTGATCTGCTTCTGCTTTTTGAGAGGTAACTTTGAGATGGCGAATTCGTCAAGTTTATTTTCTCGCTTCGCAGCTCCAGGTAAGATATGCAAAAGCCTGCCCTGGAAAGGCTCGCCATCCAGGTTATGGAACGCTTCCGCTGCTACATTTGGATCGGTATACTGTACAAATACAAAGCCTTTGCTGGTACCTGCCGCGTCGACCGGAAGATGGACCTATGTTTTTGTTAGCATTGATTGGTACACAAAGGCCCAAACAAGCAAAGCAAATATATATGTCTCTCAGAAAACACGAAGCATCTACTAAAATATTCATCCAGTTCTCATCACATGCTCGTAAGCATAAGTTGTCCCTATCTGGATATTCATCACGAAACAAGAATCAAAATGAGAGGAAATAGGGCAACTTGCCTCTTCTAATGAGCCAAAGGTCTCGAAATGTGCTCGAAGATCATCTTCCGTTGCGCTGTACGGCAAGTTGCGCACATACAATCGACCATGAGTTCGAATTTCCTCCATGACAGGGTCGGTATGACCTGGTTCCTCTTCTGGTTCACCCACCTCTTCTTCGGCAGGCTGTTCAGATTGGTTAGCGACATTCGTTGTTGCGTCAACCACAGAAATAGGCTCCGAAATTGGTTTCTCTGGCTGGGCAAGCCCAGCGGCAATATCTGCCGGGTCCATGAGGTCCAAGAGTCTGTTCGTGCGACTTCGGAGCCAGTCGTCGTCCGTAGCACCAGGGGCATCAGGCATCGGCTCATCACCTTCTTGCGGCGCAGTGTTTTCAAGCACCACAGAAGGCGCCTTCGCAGGCTCTATAATGGGTGGTAATGCTACG
The DNA here is from genome assembly GCA_026119845.1 of Pezicula carpinea. Classification (NCBI taxonomy): domain Eukaryota; kingdom Fungi; phylum Ascomycota; class Leotiomycetes; order Helotiales; family Dermateaceae; genus Pezicula; species Pezicula carpinea. The sequence continues at coordinate 615,878 of JALRMK010000008.1, forward strand.
ACAGCAGGTGGTGGGCTCTTTCTTGATTTCTTTGGAACCAGCTCATACTCTCCATCACTTTCTGCTTCTGGGACCTCAATTGCCTGCATCTTCACAGGTGGTTCGCTGCCTCCGTCTTCTGCCATGGACTGGGACCATGTCTTCGATTTGGATGCAGGCTGCATGATTTCCAGGAACTCTTTCAATTTAGGATCTGCTTCCTCCACATCGCTGCGTTTCCTTTTCGTCCCAGCATTGAGAGTCGCCTTGGAAGCCTCTTCTGCTTGCTTCCTAATTTTATCCTGCTTCGCATTTTCTCGTTCCTGCTCGCGTTGAGCTTTTCGTGAGATTGGAAGAGTCTGGTCAGAAATCTAAGGGAGCTTCAGTTAGATAGGTAGGGTTAAAATTATGACGTTTCAACCTACAGGTCTGGCAATCTTTACTTCAATCTTGGACATCCGTATGAACGACCGGTTGAAGTATTTGACTGCTTTAGCAGCCTCTTCTGGGGTCTTGTAGCCAACATAGCCAATCCTCCGGTGTGGAATCAACTTGGCGTCTGTAATGGATTGCTTTGCCCCAAAGTGTTTTTTAAATTCATCCTCGGATATGGTGGGTGGCAGGCCACTGATGAAGATTCGAGAAGAGGATTCCATGTTTGTGGAGATTGTCGGGGTGCAAGATTGCGGTGTTCAAGTCATTATTCTGTTTTCAGAGGTCCAGGTACAGTAAGATGGTTTGCGCGACAAAATTTAAAGTCTGCAGTAGAAATCGCAGCTAGAAATTCTCGTACCCACCAAACCCCACAGATCGGCGCCGCTTTTGACCGTCTTGGTAGAGCGGCGTCATTCGTCATGGTCCGTGCCCAACTTCAATCAATAATAAGGTATGGGTGCGCCACGGTAGTTGAAGCCTCGTTCATATCCTTCAGGAGAATCGTATGTATTGCAAGCCCTCCTCATCACTCAACTCAACCTGTTCCTTCCCGGTTCTAACCAATTTCCCAGACTGTCTTCCTTCTGGTTGACCTCAAAACAATCATTGTCGCACTCTTACAGCTAAAACCACATCTCCGCCTCGACCGCAATCTTGTCGAGTACTCCTGTCAGCTGCAAAAACGTCTTGAGTAGATCGCAAAAGCCCCGCCGCCGTTCCATCCTCGACGTACGACACAGTCATGTCTTCCGAAAAGGCTCTCAATCCGAAGGAGAAGCTGGAGGGTACGTATCAAGATAGAGTAGTAAAAGCTCATCCTCTTCTCTTTTCTTGTTTCCGCTTTTCTCCGCAAGTGCTTGTTTGCTTACTATTGCTCCTGCAGCTCAAATCAAGTCTGCGGATATGGTGAGTGATTCTGCACTCTGTTCGTGCTGCTTCTATGTTGAGATGCGACGCGACTGACAATCGGCAGACCGAGGATATGCAACAGGAGGCCATTGATATTGGTATGTCGGACTTCGCGTAGCCTATGACTTAGATGCGTAAGGGCGTCCGAATTAACGGCTTCCATAGCGCAAGAAGGGATGTCCAAGTTCAGTATTGAAAAGGTGAGCCCCAGCCTCTCATCCCTTCCCCTCATCCTCTGGCCATGTTCTAACTTATCTTCGCAGGACATTGCACAATTTATCAAGAAGACTGTAACTGCCCCTCCCTTTAAAGGCCTATGCGAGATTCGATCACACCCTGACGCCCCACACAGTTTGATGAGAGGAAGGGCCCAACATGGCATTGCATCGTAGGCAGAAACTTTGGGTCATTCGTGACGCATGGTCAGTTCACCCCCTTCCATTCCACAAATGCATCCTCCAACAAGATGTCCACCCATTTTAATCCTTCGAACCCGTGATTGATTCTCCTATAGAAACCAAGCACTTTATTTACTTCTACCTCGGGCATTGCGCGATCCTTCTCTTCAAGACCCAATAAACACCTCAACACCACCAAAAATAAGCCATATTTCAGAAAAGGCGTAAGGACTGGGTTCGGGCTTTAATGCAAAATCAGGAGGATGGATGGATGATCATACGATATGTTGGACAACTGAATAGGGCAGACTCGTGCAAACTATAGGCCAGATATGGCTTTGTAGTTGAGTAATGAGAATCCATTTCGAGTTCGCTCAAAACCAAATCTGGAGTTTCCTGGCAATTTTTCAACGCGAAGGTTACAATTACAGCAAATTCACATGTTTTATTGCCCATATGCTTATATGGCCTCAGGATGGACACACACAAATGCTCCCTCCCGTACCTCCTCACAGAACACCAGGTCGCCAGCCACTGGGGAAAGCTCGTTCTGAGGCTCCTAAAAGAGCCGCAAGCGGCCTCCGTGACAAAGCATCGTCGCCTCCTAGGAATATTGCTCCGAGTGATCCAAGGGCTCTTCTCAACTTGTATCTAATTCCTATCGGGTCCATGCTACGTTGAACAATTAACAATAGGCACCTTATGTTGTTTTAAATTCAAGTAAATCCATTCAACCACCATCATGATCCTACCTACGGTGCCCTCAGCCTCAAGCCCTTATGTTAAGGGGGTGGCGTGATGTGCTTCGACGTTAAGCGAACCCCCTTATCAACCCCGCGGCCCCCACCATCAATCAATTGTGAATTGCTTCAGTTCCAAGACAACGTGGACAACAACAATGTGGAATGGAACTGGCCATAATAGCCCTCAACAATGTCGTCCACAGTAGTTCACTCACCGCAATTAGGTCTGTCTGGCTATTCCAAGTATCGAAAGCAGAAGCTAACACATCGCCGGAGGTACACTTCAGCATCTCCCTCGCGAAGTCAGAGACAAAGTCTACAATTTGGTTCTCTTCCTGGGCAATGCAGGCCCGACTCGAGATAGAGGAAACCCAGACATCAAACCACCCCGCTGAGTCAAAGTGAACGGCGCAGTAATTCTACGAGCCTCCCACACCATACACGACGAAGCCAAAATAATCTTGTATCGTGTCAACGAATACGGCATCCACATAGAACGCGGCGAAGATGACCCCACAAACAATTCAGTGAAGGGGGTTCGAGGTTTTCGCATGCGCTTGTACCAGACAAGTAGGATGGGCCACCGGGCGTGGATAGACAATATCCCGTTCACGGTTCTCTATGCCATGCAACATAAAAACTTCCAGGTTGGATCGCCGGATGGGATTTACAAATGGCAGATCATACCAAGGCTCAAGTCTCGAGACAAGAAAACCAGATATGGACCAGAACGCCCCAACTACAAATCACTGCTCACAATTGTGGATGAAACGATTTCTATCTTGGACAAGTGCGAGATGCTGCACAATTTAACCATTGGGTTCCTCTCCGCAGAAGAAGGGACTTTGCAAACGGGTGGACTGGAGATTTTCTTGGAGAAGATACTTGCTTTAAGGGATATCAAGAGTGAGGCCTATGTGAAGGCTTATTCAATATCGAGGGACGGTATCATCCATTTTCATCTCCATGCGGAATATGTTAAGCACGCAAGCGACACACTGAAAAGTCCTCGCGGAACCCCGAACAAGAATTACAAAGGCAGGTATATATGGACATTCTATGACGAGAAGTTTGAAAATATCTCGCATCTTTGGAAGCCAAAATCATTACCACAGAGCAAGGCTTGAGAATTTGACGTATTTTTGTATCTACTAGAGCTCTCTTCCTACCGTAATCTGAAAGTCCTTTTTTGTCGTTATTTGGGATTATTGTAAGCACTTTCTGAGACAGAAAGTTGGCTCAAACACAAGCTTGGGGGGGGATTACAAAAGTCGACCCTGAAAACCTAGAGAGAGGACAAGAGGCAGAAACCTGCCAAGGCTTAATTTCACATATATCCAAGCCAACAAAAGGATGACATAAGGTAAGATAATGACTATACTTCAAGTGAAGTTTCGTATTGCAATCGTTCCGAAGATCCTACTATGGCACCTTAAGCGCCTTCTCACGATGCTATTACTACATCCTAAAGGCCTTGGGTTAAGCCTCCAAAGATATTTTCAAATGATCCCTTTCTACAAATGGTTCTCCTTCAAGCGTAGGATCCATTTGGTCGAGCCATTGTTCTCTGAAGCCTTGGAACCTATCTATACCCGTATAGCAATATATAAAATTGTTAGATGTTTACAAATAGATTGTATACTAAGCAAATAACTAGCAGGGAAGATATGTAAACAGATTACTCTCTTAAACTTCAGTAATATCTGTGCTAAAGTTATAATTAGACCAAACCAAAGTCTACTTCTATCTTGAACTGTCCCTATAAAAGCTAGACTTGTACTTAAGTCTTCATGTGAAACATTATTTCACTCCTAGCTATGTAGATTATATGTTGTGAATAGCCTCGTTTCTTGACTTTGCATATATACAGAGTCTAAGATCAAACTGCTACCTTATTGCTTTGCACTAATTTCTCATGACAATCACACACTTGAAAAGTCTCTTTCGTAGATCCATTCATTATCGAAAACCCCCTTCACTATGGAGAACACTTTGTACTCCATTTTTAGGAACGCGTATACTAAACTTCTCAGCCGTTCACCGTCGGAATATCTGAAGCCCAAGGATATGCCTCCGTCATAGCAGTCCACGGCGAGAGATCAGTATAATTTCTCGTCGTCGGCGTCCCCTTCAAGACTTCCAAGACAAAAGGCAACACGTTCGTACTATATCACTATACGTCAGCATCAAATCTCACCATATTCTTATGACTTGGTACTGGTACTTACTATCCCGAGTTATCACAGTGTCCCCCTGTGCGAATTGCCATGCCAATTTGCGATTCCACGCCCAACCATCTGTAAACTAGTTGCGCAGCAGGGAACACCACAATCGCCGTACCTTTCGAGTTAGTATATGGATCCCCCTGACCCTGATCGATGACTAGCGCGCGGGGAGCAAGCGCAGCAGCAATCGTATGGGCATCAAATGGCAACTTTTCTGAGATTCCCACGAATGTTCCGAGCGCATTGTCACTCCACCAAGGCGCACCTGCTTTTGAGTTCTCCAGAGTTTCGTCTTGGCCACTCAAAGCATGGTACCTGTATGGACCTAGTCCTTGGACTCCGCTGCTCATGGGCATAGTGAGAGTGATTCGAGTATCGAATAAACCTGCGGCTAGTGCACCTTTACCTAGTCGTGAACAGCCTGTTACGCCGACCTTTTGGGACTCGATTTCTGGGGCTTTGAGGATTAAAGCGTCTAGGACACGGTGGAAGCCCCATGCCCAGGCTGTCAGAACACCTGGAGTTGGAACCATGTAAGTTGGACTGATCCGAGATGATTTAGAGAAAGAAAGAGCTATCATATACGAGTTGGTATAGCATGGAAATACATACCTATGTCCCGGCCATTATACAAAGACCAAAACGCTCCAGTTTTGCTATTACTATCCGCCGCCACAGTGGAATAATCAAACGTCACAACTGCAATTCCCTCATTCAGATACACATTATTGTCGATCCCACCGATGGCAATGATCACAGGTACAGGGGTCGCAGTCGCACTGGGCAGCAAGATAGAAGCGTCAAACTTGGCCGTCTTCCCAGAAGCAGTGACAGTTATACTCAAAGTATTACCTGTCCTTGTCGCAGTGACATTCTCTGCTGAATGATCCGGGTAGTAGCCATATTGATACTCCTGGAGAAAGCGAACGATCTCTGGCTGTCGACAATTGTACCATTCTTCTGTTGACTTGACGCGAGTTGCGCCATCAAGGTAGGTGAATGGATCTGGGAGAGTAGCGATTTGGGGAAACGTTGCGGCCGTTGGAAATGGTGAGGGTGTTGCTGGACAGGATACATTCTGAGCTACGATGAACGCGGGAAGGCACAGAAGTAGTGGGACAAGGACTTGGAGATGCATTCTGGGATGACTTTTCTTTCTTCACTCCGTTGTTGGGATTTTGCAGGCTGGAGTAGAAAAACTAAAGTAATAACAAGAGGGATCAAGTACAAGGCTAGATGCAGATGGAGTAAAGTCTCTTTGTGATCTTGCTACTTTATTAACTCAAGTCTTCTTCTGATCACCCTGGGACATTTATAAAGATATTCTTCTCCAGTTCAACGTTATTGATAATGCAGTCAGTTGGACTATCACATTTAGGATAAACTAAACCGCAGGAAAATATCCAAACATCGTACTTTTGTGTCAACAAATATCTTGGTTAAGGAAAGACAGGTTTGTGGGGCCCGTGGGGCATAAAGAGATGACTACACATCTTATATATATCTGTTCACGTGGTCGTTTTTCCTGTCTGAAACGAATAAGTCTCAGCGAAGTAGTACGGTCAAACGGGCAGTGATAGAGTATACCCAGAATAACCGCATGAAGTTACCATTGAGTAAGTAATTTATATGTGGGGCTCAGCTTCTAGAGCCTTGTGGTCAACCTTGCAGAGCTTTTGCAGTTGTGCCGGAAGTGGCTGATAATGATATAATGATATATATGACACCATATTTCTTCGCCAAAAGGCTCGTGTCAGATTTTGCCTATGTAAATACCCGTGTACCATGCCAATTCCCACGACACTTGGTGGAATGAGCTATCGATTCTGTTATGGCAAACATATCGATAAGTATTAAAAGTCTATGAACTGACCAATAGTCCCCTCATTTTCAAGAGACTTGCTTAGCCTGTTTCCACGCTTTCTCGTCGTATTTAACAGCTTGCACTCAACTATGGACCCGCCAACACTGCACATTTCCATAGTCTACACACCAACTAAATCCGCTGCTACATTAATCACCAAATTGATTATGAAAAAATATTAGCACCAACACTAGTAGCAGCAGTGTAGGTAACACCCCCGATAGCACTAAGAAGCACTGGGGGAAACAGGAATATATACAGTCGTCTGGCTTTGCTTTAACGGACGTGGCTACGTAGACACGTGAAAAAGTCACTGACCTAGTAGGAGGTAATCCAAAAGGTTCTGCTTAGAAGTAGCAAGTGTGGTCAGTCTACTAAGCTAGCTCATCCAGACGACTCAGCCATACTCTAATATCATCGTTGTTGTCGTCGTCCTTTGGCGATTCTTAAAGCCGTTATTAGAATCTACTATTTAATTTCTTTTCGACATGGTCAAAGACTCCTCCCTGCTGAGCAGTGTAGAACCGTCTTCCGTGATCTCTTTCGTATCTTTTGATTTCGCACTACTTTACGTTAACATGTTTAGTACTCGGTAACAGACAACAGGCAACTGGAAATTGAGTTGCACATGAGAGCCATACTAGGTGTCAACTTCTTCAAGACAAGGTCTTTGAGGCCAACGCTATAGCGACTATACCAGATAAAAGTCCTGTTTTAGGTCTTGCGGAATTCCACAATTGGCTTTCAAGCCTCACAAAATGTCTCTATCTAGACTTATGATGTGTCCCAAACAATCCTGTGCGTCATTTAATGCTGGATGATGCCGGATGATGCGCGTATCAGCTTCACTTAGGGCGACCTTCACCTAAGTAGCATTTAGTATCGACAGGGAGGCCTTGCCAGCTACTGGCGGTCATTGATTGGCACCAATCGGACAGGTATCCAGAATACTGGGGATACTGCAAAGCTGCAGATACAGCAAATATAGATGGGGAACTGGGATATGAATTATCTGGTTCCTTGAGATTTCCAACTTGCTTTGTTTACAGGAATTCCTATACCCAGAACCCTAGGATGCGGAGAGCTTCGACGACATCTTTACTGAGAAATTATAGGTCAGAATAGAATATGAGCTTCCCCAGCAATATGAAAACATACAAAGATACACTAGTAGCTCTGGAGTATCTTTTTGCCTCCTATCTTGGCGTATTATATACAAGGTCAGAAGCTTCAGTACTTGAAAGAAAGTTGTAAGAGAGCAATAATGACAGAAGCATTGGCTGGTGATTTTGCATTAGCATCCAATGTACTCAACTTATCTCGAGAAAGATCAAACCGCAGTGAAACTAGATTTTTAGCTAGAAATAAAGTCGTTCTATCATTCGTTCGTAGACTGTCCTGACTATGCGCCTGTGCCATAGCTCTTTACACGGCTCCAAAAGAATGCTTTGTCATTTCGAAGCGTAAACTCTCCCCAGTCATCTGTCAGCTTGTTGTAATTCCAGAACCCCTTCCAAACAAGCTTGTTGTTCTTTGCACCCTTTCCAGAGCTTCGGAGTGAAAGTTCCATTCGATACATGTATTTAGGGCCTACGCCCTCAGTCTCGATGAAGACTTCTCTCTCGGAATCTTTGAGATCTGCTTCTGGATTGTCGCCAACAGTCGAAAGACGCCAGCGTCCTCTCAGAGCGTTCTGCATGACTATCGAAGGCAGATGCGGGGCCCCACCGTTTCGATGGGTATCAGACAGCTCTTTTGTAAGATGGTGTACTACATCAGCTGGCTCAGTGGTGGTCAATAGACTTATGACCGTGCCATCGCGAAAGAATCTCAGATACCGATAGTATGTGACAATATGAACTGGGTTGTTCCAAGTAACTTGTGATATGGAGGCTTGACCAGGTCTGATGTAATTGACAGTGCTAATGTAGCAGCCATTAAAACGAATTCTTGGCCGCAGCCGGAACATTTGGTGCCATGAGGAGGAATAAGTACTGTGCAGAAGTGACTCGGTCATCTGGTTTTTGTCAAGAGAGTTGTCTGGAATTGGTACCGTAGCATCATCAGCCGGATCCTCGTCTTCAAGTTCAGGGTAGTCCTCCTCAAGTGGGCCGCCGAGCACTTCTCGCTGGAATTGATAATGCATAGCGTCAAATCCGACCTCTGAGCCTTGACAAACTTGCTTCCAGATCTGTTCCTCTGTCGCCACTAGGTATGCTAGTCGTTTACAGACCTGTGCAAGTTGAACGAAAGACGCAACGTCGAGAACGGCCAATTCCACGAGGATATGGATTAAAATTTCGTCGGGCAATTCTGCTAGCGGACATGGAGGTGCGGCTGTTCCCTCGATCGCAGCTGGTGCCGGCTCGATGGTCAAACCGGAGAATCCAGCAATAAGTTGTTTTATAGTCTGTGGGGGCCCATCTAAGGAGTGGTGAGCAGGATTTGGTACTGTGACTGCAGCATTTGAGGGATTCGGGTTGCTAGGTTTCGAAGCAAATGAAGAGGGAGGGAAGTGCTTGTTTTTGTACTTCTGATCTACACGGTGGTCCAACTATGCTCATCAGACAAAGGCTACGTTCCACAGGTGCAAGCTACTTACTCGAAAGGCTTTGCGGTAGAGATTGAGACTGTCTCCCAAATTTCCTTGTCCCTCCCTCTCTACCGCCTTCTCGTAATGCTCGAGTGCAGACCGTGGCTCTCTGCTTTGGGCCTTGCTACCTTCTGCCCCTTCTCCTGCTTCTGACGCATCATGGCCGTCTAACTGGTAAGTTGGGCGAGACTGTATATGATTATCATCATCGTCCTGCTCAGCAGCTTTCGCTGCCCTCTCTGCAGTTGGACGTGTAATTAGGACTTTGCGTGCTGGGGGTACAGCATTTGATTTCCTGCGGCCCTTGACAACGTCTTCTTTTGCTTTGGCTGAGACCTCTGCTCGCCACTGCTGTCGGAATGACTCTAACTCAGGGTTTGATTCGTCCATGGCGGCGTTGTGACAATTTGAAGAGAAGTTAGGTGAGGTGAGGAAGAGTCTCGTTGTTAGGTGAGGTGAGGTAGGTAATGATCGTGGGGTACAGTACGATGTGTGTATCTACTCACCTAGGTACCTGGTACCTAAGGCAGGGAAGGTATCAATTAGCACGATCTGTAATCAAGTCAACCCTGGCAATTGATCCGTTATCAGCGATCAGAAGTCCGAGCCCCGATGACGCTGACAGCGACAGCGACTGGCTAATCTACGCTAAACCCTTTACAGCAGAGCTCTACTTATGTCAACCTACTCCGGAATGAACCTGGTGGAACAAGGATCTTTCCGCTGCTCGGCGCTGGAGCTAAAAAGTTAAGTCTCGTCATTAGACACAGCAACGAAGTCTGTACTTCCGTACCTGTCACCGACAACCACCGACAACTGCTATGCCATAGAATATCCATCTCCAGTGCCCATCGATAGCTCAGTCATCCGACAGCATTGACCTGAAGCTGCGACCGTCACATCAATGTCCGGCCTTTGGGATCGCACTCAATCGGAAGACGCTCTTGCCACGGATTTCACAAGACGTCAAGGGCATGATAGAATACACGGAGATGGTCCCATTCCTGGAGTTTCAGAGACGATAGCCATGTCTGGGGATTTCAGCAGAGATGACGACGAGGTTGAGGTCGAGATCACTGCTGGGCAAAAGATGCTCTCTGCGATATCAGGAAGTCTATTGACCTCACTTTTGGGTGAGATCACCGTCACTACATTCACAACCGGATTTCACATGCTGACGTGCGAGTCTAGTCACTCCCCTAGATGTCGTACGAGTGCGCCTCCAGTCTCAACCGTCGCAATCAACTCTCGCGTCAATACAAAAGCTCGCGTCCTCTGCGCCCCGGTCTTTCACCACCTTACCTCCGAACCTCGGAGTTACGGCATGCTGTCGAGAGGTCTTCTTCATAAATAACAATGCCGAAATGTGTGTGGTTCCATCGAAGCTTGGGTCCATGAATCAGTCAATAGGTGCAGATTGTGCGGTGGAGGAGACACAGAGACGAACTTTCAATTCGACATTCGACGGGATTAGGAAGATTGCGAAGAACGAAGGCTTTACGACACTATGGCGAGGACTATCGCCGACCTTGGTTATGACAGTACCGGCGAATATCATATACTTCACAGGATATGATTGGCTCCGTTTCAATAGCCAGAGTCCTATTCATCGGATTGTCTCGGATAACTATGCACCTCTCGTGGCCGGTGCATCTGCAAGAACATTGGCTGCTTGTGTTGTGAATCCCATCGAAATGTTCAAAACTAGAATGCAAGCGAGTCGATCGACTGGAGGCGCACACCTTACCGAAACTCTGAAGAGCGTTCAGGAGATGGTTTCAAGAAATGGTTATAGCTCTCTGTGGCGTGGCTTGACATTGACACTCTGGAGAGATGTTCCATTTTCTGGGATTTACTGGTGGGGTTACGAGACTATTAGAGGGTCTCTGACAGAAGCCCGAGAGAAGCGGCGAGGTCGACCCCTTGAGGCGAAAGGTTCACGGAGTCGAGCGAGAAGCAGATCACAAAGCCGGGAGAAACATACGGCCACTTTCGTTGACGCTTTTACAGCTGGAGCAGTTTCCGGGGCATTCGCTTCGATCGTTACCATGCCATTTGATGTGGGAAAGACAAGGCGGCAAGTTTTCAAAGATCCTAGTGGCCCAAAAATCCCAGGAGTCGAGAAAACTCTAGCACCAGAGCAGTTGTCGATGCCAAGATTCTTGTGGCATATCTTCAAGGAAGAGGGTGCATCCGGCTTATGGAGAGGGTGGGTTGCGAGGACTTTAAAGGTGGCTCCAGCCTGTGCAATAATGATTAGTTGCTACGAAGTTGGAAAGAGGACATTCCGAAGTGTTAATGAGAGGGCGGAACAAAAGCGATTGATTGATTGAGATAAGTCTCACAAACTCCATTCTGGCGTTACAATGGTTGCTACGGTGTAAGAAAAGGGCGTTTTGGGATTGGAGCATCTCAGCTAATGTTGGGATGCCTGCCTATTTTTGATACCTAAGCATAGCGAACCGGGAAAGTGTACGTGTACTATAGATGGGCATAGATACGAGGAAGAAGAAAACATAATATTGAAAAGACCCAAATTAGTTGCAGTAATTCACTGGTGTACCTTAAACGCTCACGACTTCACGCGTTTCGCGTTCTAAGACGCGTTACTAGCGAGCGTGGCAAAGCATCTTCTATTTCTGTCCCCCCGCTCCCCCACACCCATTGAAATACTTCAAACTTATACAAATCTCTGAAACTGTCTCTGCTACTAATCTCACGTCTTGCAATCATGTCTTTGAAACGCAAAGCCTCAGAAGCGCCTCTCAATGGAGCAGGCAAAAAGACAAAAGCGAATGCTAGCATCACCTCCTTCTTCGGACCACCCAAGGCCGTCTCGACGACCACCAAAGTGACTGGCAACGCGACCGAGACTGTCGAAGCGCCTGCACCTCCACCAGTATCGAAATTCGACAAAGAGAGATGGGTAGCCAAGCTCACAGATGAGCAGAAGGAACTACTAAAGCTGGAGATTGACACGCTGCATGAGAGTTGGTTGGCACAGCTTAAAGACGAGATTGTGGGCAAGGATTTCTTGGAGCTGAAGAAGTTTCTTCAGAGGGAGCTTGAGACTGGGAAGAAGATATTTCCACCTATGGAGGATGTTTATTCATGGTTTGTGCTCTTTCTCTCTTTCTCTCTGACTGCTCCCCCTCGAGCATGGGAAGGCCAGTTCTAAGTCAATGTTTAGGTCGAGGCATACACCCTTCAATACCGTCAAAGCCGTCATAATCGGCCAAGATCCATATCACAATGTCAATCAAGCTCACGGCCTCTCCTTCTCTGTCCGCCCTCCAACACCAGCTCCGCCGTCTCTCAAGAATATCTACAAAGCCCTTGCAAAAGACTACCCTCCAGCCTCAGACACACCCTTTGTCCCTCCACCCAACAATGGTGGTCTACTCACACCATGGGCCGACCGTGGAGTCCTTCTCTTGAATACCTGCCTCACAGTGCGAGCCCACGAAGCCAACTCACATGCAAATCGAGGATGGGAGAAGTTCACACAGAAGATCATTGACCTTGTTGATAAACGCAGGACCAGGGGGGTGGCGTTTTTGGCTTGGGGCGCGCCGGCTGGAAAGAGGGTGCAGAAGATTAATAAGGCCAAGCATTTGGTGCTTATGAGTGCTCATCCTAGTCCTCTGAGTGCGTCGAGGGGCTTCTTTGATTGTGGTCATTTCAGAAAGACGAATGAGTGGTTAATTGATGAGAGTAGATACGGAAAGGATGGTGGGATTGATTGGAGTTTGAACGTTAAGCCTGTTGAGGCTGGGATTTAAGGGGTTGGAGGGATTGGAGGAATTGGAGGGGCTGAGGAAACGTTTTGATGTTCATGATCATGAACAACGTCCCATCACCAGCATGATAGTTACGAGCAAATAGGCAGGCCTGTTGTTTCCTATGTGTGGTAAGAAATATTGGTAGGAGTCAAAAGGCGTGGAGTTTTTAGATAAGGTATATGAATGGTCAAGACTTTTGGGCATCATGGCCCCAGTTCTTGAGACTCTTGTAGCTCTTGCTACTAGTATCTTGTTTTGCCTTCTCCTCTTGTGCTAAGTGCCTCTTGCAGTACGCAACCACACGTCTCATATGATCAATATCATCTTGCGGTTTATCAGCACAAGCCCACTCCTCGTTATTCAAAATACCCAGGGCCGAAACTACTCACTTTCATCATACTTGTCTGGATCCTTTTGGGGGTTTTTATTTAAGATTGCAATAATCTTACGTCCGCTTCGCATCGTCAATCCAACTGATCTGTGGTTGTAAAGAACTATAGGCGAAATTACCTCTGGTGGCCAATGGTCTCCCCACTGCCATCATCCTTCGCCCATCCAGAGCTGGTGGAATCCTCCTCCTTAAGCCAGGCCTCCAGCTCACTGGTTGTCATGTTGACAAGTTCGTTGAACTCTCTGCGAACAATTAGAATTATCTGAACCCATCGAAGCTGAACAGAGAATGGTAAGCCCACTTAATAACCGTTTCGTTATCTTTCACCATTGTGACACTTGGAACTTTGATTGATTGAAACGTTTATAGAATGAAGGAGATTTGGAATTGTTGCAGCTTTTCTGTTTTGGAGTTGACATGAGTGAGGGAAGGAGTACGTTAATGACATCACGACACAGCCCTATGGCACTAGCTTCCATAATAAACTCTAGGCGTACTTTTCTCTTCAGTGATAAGATTTCAGGCCGTCATCATTCGACTTTTGTCTGGCATCTGGCCACGAACGAATGACATGTGTGGCATTTCTCATTCCTCTTGCGCCCCGAATTGGCCCCAAGTCTGGTCGGAGGGCACTCTTTCGAAAAGCGATTCGTTGTCCATAATACAGTTATGTGCGCCTGATATGCCTTGGATCACAATGAGTGTTGGTTTGCAGAGCTTGCAAAGAGAAGTTGGAGCTTGAGCAGGTTGTGCAACCCTACCTACCTGCTCCAAGCATGGAGTCCCAATCATGACGCTCCACGTATGTACGGTCAAGGTAGAAATGAGAGCTGGCCAAAATGACTTGCCACAAAGTTGAACTGGATGATATTGAGTGCTCCAAGTCAACCTGACTTAGCAGTTAGCACCCATGCTCAGCACAAGTAACGAGATGCCTCTGGACCCCGAGGCCTGGGCATGCCTGCACCTCCTAGAACACTTCCTTTCCAGGCTCAAGTATAGGTTCGCAATGCTTAGGTATTGACCATGCAAATGTCATTGTACAAGGGCCTTGGCATGGAAATCTGAGAAGCGACCCGAGAAGACCTGAGACGGCGGTTTCTGTACGGACCAGCAAAAAGTAAAAGAAAGGCAAAATGGTGCAAGTCCTGCAAGCAAGGCAAGGCTTCTTCCACACTGCAATGCCCTTCTTCAGGAACAGCTTACTTGCAGTGCGGCGCTGGACCGTGGGCGTGTGTCTGATTGGGTTCGGAAAGCCGGACACCTGGTGCACCTGCAAGGCTAGAGGCAGGACAGACAAAGACAGCTTTGCCTTGTTCCCTGAATCCACGACTTGCACCGCGGCCCTGGGCAATTAACTTCGCGGTGCCTCAAATATAAGCTGCTGGCGCCGATGAAGCACGAAGCACAACAGAGGAGTGGCGGGCAGGGAGCCGAAGACTCAATGCATCATGCAAAGCAGCGTTAACCACCGGCTTCTCGACAAGAGAGGTCTAAGCGCTGAGGAGATGGATGGATGGATGGATGGATGCGCGACGATCTGCTCTGTCTGGTACAACGAACATGCGCTGATGGAATGAAGATTCTGCACGACGCCCGCAGGGCAGAGGAGACGGAGGAAATGCAGTACCGTACCGTGTCGACGACTCGACTGGCAGCAGATATGATATGCGCCCCCAGGCGCAGGACGTCGTTGATTGCCCTCATCCCATCTCCACCGAGCGATTGGATGGGGGCAGGGTCGCTTTTGACGGACGTGCCAGCACATAAACTCGTGGCAACCCGGTTATAATTGGTCAAACATCGATTTACCACGATGTAATTGCTCACTTTAAGCTTGTTCCTGGCCTATACCCATCCGTGTTTATGGCAGGAAGATGGTGCTTGCTCGTCTATCCGTCTCACATCTGGATTACCAGCGACAACTCACTCACGCAGGCCGCAAAATCACCTTCATCCTCGCTCAAAAGTGGACTCGCCCGCACAACAACAACAACAACTACCACCACCACCACCACCGCAATCGATAACACGGCGCTCGACTACGACAGGCGTACGTACATCACAGCCGTAGATCGCCTGCTGGCTTTTGTCATTCCCCAATTGAGTCTGTTGGATCTCACCGCCCGACAAGAGGCTTGATTGGACGTGCGCCGCCGAAAAAGAACTGTACCCCTTAACGATAAACTTTCACGTCGCGTTCACCATCTCCTATTTTTTTCTTCACGACACCGCCCATCTCGATACTTCACACGCGACGAGCAGGACGGCAGGTTGGATGCATCAAGGCTACCGGTAGTCCAGCAGTAATTCGCATTATGGGGTTGTTTTCAAGGAAAAAGAAGGATGGCCCTTCAAAAGTCAAGAAAGGCGCGCAGGATTCTCTGAGCTCGGAACCCGCGAAGCCACAATGGGAGGATGCATGGACACGGCCAACGGTTGAGCCAGAGGAGATTCAGGAACTGTGTCGGGGCTGTACGCTTGAAATCAAATCGAGAGGTATGGAGAGGACCCTGATACATATATCGGCCATCAGACATGCAGCGACCCATTCCTTAGTGTTACAGCGGCTAACCAACGTCCCCTCGTAGCATTGGATATGCCTTTTCTACTTCTACCTTTCCGACCGACGTCAGATCCGAGCGCGGCGCGAACATTTATTCGGCACTTTTTTGATAGAGGACAACCATTGTATGGCGAGGCGCTGGGACAAGAACTACGGCTAACAGAGCCTATGGTGAGTTTCAATTAGCGACGACGAGCCATTGATGAGAACTGACTCGGGGCAGGTACTATGCGGCGTGGTAAAATGGTGCTGGAGCAGATTAGCTGGCGGAGTGGTAGGATGGGAAGCGTATGAGTTGTTCAAAGTTGGCGAGCAAGGTAAGTCGACCAGTCTCTTCCAATTGACTATGGTAATAATTGGTGTTCAGACTCAAACATGGCCCGGGACTCTTTCGCAACATTTATACCCCTCAGTGTCGACTCGGATGCGCGTACAAAGATTATTTTCGACTTCTTCGACTTGCTCTCAGCGATAGCGGCACATGCCAAGTCTAACGGTTTAGGAGGGCGCAAGTTATCAAGGATGGCCGGATGGTGGGCTTTTGAGCACGTAGATGCAGGGAATGGCTTTGACGGAGGCTATAGGGGATGGTCAAAGTATGTCCGATTTATTTCCATCGACGGGGCAATTACTGACGATAAACTAGAGCTGCCGATGCAACGAGCCACTTATTCTTTGCATATCTACGGTCGCTTTCCCCTAATTCTGTCAAGGGAATGAATGGCATCTCCAACCTTCCAATGTCTTTGCAACAGCTGGTTCAGCAGAGCGAGTATCCTCCTGAAAGGCCGTCGCTAATGCAATCAAGGACGTCAAAGGTGGTTATGATTGTCAACTCAGTATCACCAACACCATTTGCACTACTTCGCCGAGCAAATCACTTCCAGTACAGAGATGACGATCGCGCTTTACAAGAATTTTCGGAGTATGAAGATCCCGTCAAGGCCCTAACCGATGAGTGTCGCCGAGTTCTTAGATCAATCTCATCTGCAAATCAATCGCAAGCCTCGAGCTCGAAACAATCAACAGGATTGCGCGATGCATCATGGTCCCGGTTCGAGGACATTGGATTTTCAGGAGGTTTTGATGAGAATGAGGAGGAGGAAGAATCCGAAAGCAATTTCATGAAGCAACGCAAGCCGCAGGGCATGAGAACTACCCCACATGCACGGATTGCGCCAGGAGGAAGACCGACAACGCCTTCCTGGGCCGATTTCCTTTCAGCCGGCTTTGTCGACGAGGCCACTAATGGACCACCTCCGCTGTTGCTACCACCGGACAAAATACTACCCCCTATCGACACTAACCGTGGACGCAGCTCTCAATCCCACAGGCCACGGCTGGAAGCGAACCTGAATCTGGAACCTGGTGAGCTCGCTAGCATCACTAAATTTGACCTCGATGACGCTTTCTGGTGGGTTTGGATCAGCAGTTTGGCAGGCGAGGAACCAGCTGAGAGGAAGGCGGCTTTCGGTCGTTGCGCGCTTGTTGAGACTGTGATTCCAGGTGGAAAATGGCTGGTCATGGAGGAAATAATCCAAGGAGCCGCTCCCACACCCGAGCCAGGAGCGTACATTGCGGAGAAGAAAAGCCTGTTTGGTTGGACTAAGCGCAACAAAGGTGTGAGTAGGTCAAAGTCAACTTCAACTGGGAAAGAGAATGGGCATGCAATTGGAAACGATCGACCACCCTTTGGAACGAGCCAAAGTGTCGGCGGAAGCAAGACCACCATCGGCCCAGATCAACACGCTCGAATCCAAGCAGCTGCCATGCAACTTCAGAAGAAGCAGAGAATGCAAGAGATGGAACGCGAGCAAGGGATGCGACGAGGTCGTAACCAAGGAGAGGCCATGTCTCAAAAGACGGCAAGTGTGTTCACACTACAGCCCGTTATCATGAACGAAGCTTCGCCTGCTATGAAGTGGGCCAACAGATACGACAAGGATGCTATAAGAGAAGCATACCTCGCCAATAGTAATACTGGACGAGGGCTAGGAGAGGCTACAATGCAAACTAATGGCCATCCAAGTCAGGATACCTTAAGGCCTGCTCCAGCGGATCGGAGCGGGTCGCGTGAGAGGAATCTCCCAACGATACCATCTTCAGCAGGATCAAGCGAGGCGCCCAGCGGATCGAGGACACCAGAGCCAGCACCTCTCCCACCAACACCCGCTGCCGACACTGAGCGGCAGCAGCACTTTGACTTGTCAGAGAAGGCTGCAGATATGCCTTTGCCTCGCGACCACCCCGTCCAACGAAAGGCTGTCGGCTCTCCTTTGGCATCCCCAATGTCTCGTGCCGAAGCAAGTTCAGAACAATCAAGAGGCCCATCTACAGACCTCGCTTCTGGTTCTAGCCCTGAAAGCAAGAAGCACAACAAGCTTAAGAAGAAGGACAAGCCACAAGGCGGTTTCCGGAAGATTTTTGGCAGAAAGAAGGTTCGCCCCGCACCAGAGAAGGCTCCAGAGCCACAAAACAATGGTCAACTCCAAGCTGGAGGTGCCACAATTGGAAGACGCTTCTCTGGTTTCAAGAAGAAGACCCCCGTCAGTTCGCCTACTGCCGAGCAGGGCCCAGGATTTCCAGCTCGCAATTCAAATGACGGCGATGTCACCCCCGTAGCATCTACTCACCAGCAGTACGAACCCTCATATGACCCATCTGTGCGCGATAGCTTGTCCCGTGTCGACACCCACGATGCCCATGAAGCTCATGAGGAATTCTCAAGATTTGACCAGGGGCCTATGGATGATGTTCCTGCATTTGTTCCACAAGATTCACCAAGGCAAAGTGAGGATGCCATGCCTCCCCCAATCTCCAAAGTCCGTGGTGACGAGGATGGGAGTGGTGCTCACCTTACAAAGGAGGTTTCGCCTTCCCAAGACAGGTGGGCCCAAATCCGAAAGAATGCCGCAGATAGAGCCGCTCAAAGACAAAGTGAGGAACAATCCAGAGGTGGACACAGTCAGAAAACTGATGGAGACGACGGGGAGACTTCGGGAGAAGAGAGTAAGCACAATCTTCCATTCTATCGTCAAGCTCATACTAACTGCAAAAAGCGATCGAATCTCGAGTGGCCAGAATCAAAGCTCGTGTCGCTGAATTGACCGGCAACATGGAGCAAGGCGCTCCCGTTCCAGGTTCTCGCAGTCCCCCAGTCCGTCGTTAAAGGCCACCGACGACCCTTGCCTTATACCTTTGGCGTAACAACTCTTGGCTTGCATTCGCAAAATCTATTCACGCATATCCTCTTTCACCCAAGCGAAGATTGTCTGCAGAGCGTTTTGGTTTCCAGCCTTTCCTTTCTTTGCTTGAAATGTCTCCGCCAAAAACTTTGGCTTTCAGGGCGTTTTTCAGCACATTGTAGCGTCGCGTGCCGGTATTTTCGCCTTTACTCTGTTCTTTCTTCTTGAGATACCAAAATCGCTAGTCGATCTTCTACTTCTCCAGACTGCTTTTCCACTACAGCTTTGCGTTGGATTTTTTATATTGTGTGGAAAGCAAACTTTTAATCTTCTTCTGGTTCGATTTTTTTGCAAATATACATATTTAGGGGTTGTTAATTCACGAGGGGAACTCCAGGGGCTTTTTACAGCTTTTATCCGAGGATGGAGATGGAACGACTTTTGATGGGCTTGAGAAGACAGATGGGAGGATATGAAATGTTTTGGATTGTGCGATTGCAGGATACATATATGTCTGGCCAGTATGAATAGCGTAGATACCATCGACAATCGAAAGTAATACAATTTCTTCCTATCCAGCCTTGGCACCTTTTTGCTTCTTAAATTCGTGTGTTAAGAAAGCGTGTGCTAAGAAAGCGTGTGTTCTTTGCTACTATCATTACACCCCCTTATGGTATCCATACTAATTCAGGAGTTACTGCGACCCGTTCTCTGTTCTGATTATGTCTCATAATTGTATTAATATGATGTTTCTTGCTCGGAAGGTTTTTATAGCAGTCCTCTAGATACCTTACTGCGTGCTCGCATTGAAGATATTGCCCATAATCAAGCATCCAAACCCAAGCATCTCGACCAGCAAAAAATCCATCCTCAATTCTACCGCTTGATTACTAGAGGTCCTCAATCCCGAGTCCCTTAGAAGTGATTAGGTTTCGGACCTCTTCTTAAGCACCTCAATTAAAGCGTACTTCATACTCGCATGTATCTCACAAATCTTCTTGCGGCCGAGAAGGAAAATTTGTACGTGATTATGAAATGGATTGAAACTTTTGGTGCAGAGGAACAGGTATAGTGGTTTCGGTGGTGAGTAGACGGGTTTTGAGATTTGCTCGCTAAGCGAGCGGCTGAAATGCCTCAGGTGGGTTTGGTCAATGGTGCTGCGTTATACGAATTGACATCTCATGCAATGGAAGTATACGGATGCTGTGGCGGCAGTAGTCAGGCTGTAGCTGAGCGTGAGAAGATGTAGCTCGTAAGCTTAATTATCGAGTTATGATCATCATTAAGTAACACGTTTGGCGATTTCGTACCAGTAGTCCCACCAGACTTCAACATCGTACTACCTGGAAACTCCTGTGCTCTTACGGAAGTTCTCACGCGTATACATCCAGCTATTCAAAAGTTCCCCGACTCAAAGACTTGTTTGGAAGATCCATCGCAGTACAACGTATACACTCGGACATCGACTTGTTCGGATAACATACCTCACTTACATTGATTGGTACTGACAGCCCTATCCAAATTGGCGTGCTAAATTCATCATCAGTCCTACGCATACCTATCAATTGCATCAGGTTGCTATGAACATATCACGATACAATCGCTCGGCTGCAACTACTAGCAGTGGCCGCAAGTTTGCTCCCTTTTTACTGTCTTCTCTATCCTATACGCAAGCGATTCAGCAAATTTCTGATCATAACCCTGTTTCGGTATTAGCCAGTGTGATTATTAGCAGTTTAGATGAATACTCACCATCGGACAATCCTTCAGAAACCGCCTATGCTTTTCTAGGCATGGTTGAAAAGCTCATCCTACCATCTCCACGTACATTAAAACCGAACAAGCTCATCAGCTGCAATATAAGAGCAATGTAAAAAGCTTTTTAGTTCTAGCAGAACTTACGCTTCGGTGACCATTGCATCTCAACGATCCACTGGGGCTCCAGAAACGTTTATAATTGTATTGACACTCCTCAGCGAGGCAGTACTTAAAGGCCCGATGGTCACTAATTTCAAAGGCCGCGAATCCAGAGACAAGGACATGAGAACAGAAGAGCTAGATAGAAGGGTGAGATCATCTGCCTGGGTCTTTTGTCAAAATCCGAACTGGTGGTATACGGTCCTAAACAAGAGATTGTCTTGCTGACCTTATAGATATTTTGATATACTGTTTCAAGAGTTGCTTCCTACTTTACCAGTCAGTTGTAAGCACATGAAGAGCATTGCTACTTTGGAATTAGGCAGCTCCAAAGTCGATAAAACAGCCTGCCATCTCCACGGAGAAACAAGGTCCATAAAGCCGTACATACAACAACGCAAATAAGCGAGCGGAAATTTCTTGAAAACAACTGAATCATCGGACTAGCTGCCGATGCTGATAGCTTTCGTTTTTATATCGTCCGATGAACTTCGTATCTACTATAAATGACTAAGCATCCTCTGTTCTACGTCCGCCAGCTCAGCAGCTCATCGGAAACTCAAGCATCAAAAATGGGGGGTCCAGAATTGCGATCGCGTAGCGATTGCGACATTGTTGCACAGGATTCGGCATCCCGCCGGTGCCACATTTGCTTTTGTCCTACAACGTGATTGAATGACACACAACATTGGCTTTTCCATCCCTCTCTACAGCTTACTGAAGCGCGTTTCAAGGATTTCTTCGATTATCATTCATGACAATGTGCAAGTACATACATGTTTCTTTCCCTCATCATTATCAAAACGCGTTTTTTCTGTTTATATTTGTTGTGATGTGATTCTGTCTTGTTCGGTATGTCGCTTGTATCTCCTTATCCAGAGTCGAAGGCTGTCCACCAGAAGTCGAGGATGGCTTCTTTCAGCTCCGTGTTGCTTGCTTTTCGGGAAGACTCCTGGAGACCTGCTTTTCGGGAGTATCGCAGGAAAATATTGAGGAGAGGCAAGAATGGGAAGGCTGAGGAGGTTGTCGTTGGGGGAGGGGAAGAAGAAAGGGATGTCGATGGGAAGGGGGATTCGGCGTTTGTGTTTACGACAACGGAGTCGTCGACGATGTCTGAGGAGCCTTCGTTATTGCAAGAGCTGGTCACACACCGAGCACTGCGGGTAGTCGAGAAGGGAACATACGCTCTCCATGAAGATTGTCCAATTCCGGAATTCCAGGGGGAAGAGGAAATCATGATTCGGAATCACGCAACGGGGCTCAATCCCATTGACTGGAAAAGCGTCAGCTACAACTTCTGTTTGCCTGATTTCCCTTGGGTGAGTCCTTCCTTGCTATACCATAACTCCTTCACGACTGATTGCACAAGGTTACTGGTCGAGAAATGGCTGGTATCGTGCACAAAGTAGCACCAGGTGTGACTAGATTCAAGCCAGGAGATCGAGTCTGGACTAGTACATATTATCGAGATGTTCGGGCTGGCTGTTTTCAAGAACTTGTCATCGTCCCTGAACACACTGTTCTTCCTATTCCAGGTGACTTGGACTTTGAATCCGCAGCCTGTCTAGGTGTTGCGGCACTCACTGCAGCCATTACATTATGGAAATGGCTACAGGTTCCCCGGATTGTCAATTCACCGCCTCAAGCGGACTTGGTTGCCAACGATGAAAGAGAGGGCTTGCTCATTTGGGGAGGATCAACCGTTACTGGCCAATTCGCCATTCAGATCGCAGTCCAAAGTGGCTTAGAAGTGATTGCTGTCACTTCTTCGAGAACACAGGCACTAGCGCAGAGCTTAGGAGCTCATACTGTCGTAGTGAGAGACGGGAAAACGAACGAGGAAATCGTAGAAGCGATACGTGCAACCGGTGGCGATCGTATTACCCGCGCTTTGGACCTGGTCGGCGATTCAACAGCTCCTTATAGTCTCCAGGCGCTCTCGACGACCAAACCGTGCCTCTTTGCACCTCTTGCTATGATGAAATCACAGGAGGTCCCGGCCAATGTAGAGGTCCTCAATGTCGAGATGAAGAAATTCGTCCTTGACAAAACTTCCACGGTCTATGCCGAGGACTTGAACTATTTGTTAGAGCATGGACGCTTGACACTTCCCGAATTGGATGTATTAGAGGGTGGATTGTCTGCTGTGGTGGAGGGACTGGAGAGGTTGAAGAAGGGCGATATGGGAGGTAAAAAGATGGTTGTTTCTTTCAGGCCAGCATAGACTGTAGCTTGAGTTGGCAAGCAGGCTTGGGCACCAAAAGTAGATTGGAAACTTAACAGGATGCTGTTCAGTTCTTCGTGGCTGGACTTTGTGTACACTTACATAGCATATATACTGGGCGTTGAGGGATAGATGGTTGCCCACGAGATTCTATTTTGAATTATTTTAAAGGGCGAGTAGAGAGGAGAACTTGTGGGCGCCCAAGCTGCCAGGAAGAATATGGCGTTGCATTGGCTGTACAAGGTGTACTTTATCTCATGCCTGTAAGGTAGGTACGCTGGAGACGGTGGTGAATGCCTTTCAACAGTGAGTGAGTAGGTTGATGAACGCGCTGTCGATGACTTTATCAGGTCCAACAAAAGTACGGAGTACAATACCTTGTCCAGATCTTCGGGGGCGTGGTCTGCTATCTCCATTCGGGACTCGTTAAGGACCGTTAAGGGTAGGATATGGAAGAAGGACGATGTACCTAGCGGCACTTTCAGAAAAAGCTTCAACGTGAAAAGCCAAGAGAAGACTTCTCATGGAAGCCAGGGCAGATTTTTCTATTAGAGAAAGCAGCGAGTGAGGCGAGGTGATGAAGAGGAATAGCATCGTACCGAATATAGAAAATAAGAACCAGGATGGGGTTATTCCCTCAATTAGGCTTCCCGTCATTGTCACTAGTAACTACTACACTAGACAGCAAGCAAGCGATATAGAAATGAACACATTTCCTCCCCCACCATTGTATTAACATATCTCTTACGTGTACTTTCTAGCACCTACCTCTTGGCCATGAAGAAACCCCACCAAGGCTGACAAGAACAAGGCCACCTTAGCCAAAGAGAGTTTCGCACTCCCAGTCAGTCACTTACTGTGACCTGGTGACCATTCTCAAAAGCAAAAAATTAGTTCAGGCCAGCAGCCTAAACACTTCTGTACCCCTTACGTGTAATTGAGACTTGCTACTCTTCCAGTCTGCATTTATGCAAGAGACAGACCAATTAGCTTCCAAGGCCGAAAATAACAAGGGTAGGTAGGCAAAAGGATTTCATATTCGCACTATCAATCCATCACTAAGTATGAAAGATGACAGTGGAATTCTCAAAAGTAAACATACATTAGTTTCTACCAGCAATACAACCCCTCTCCCTGTATCTCTTACGTACACCTATCTCACTTCGGACTTTTCAGCACCTGCCCGCCTACCTGCCTGCAGACCATGTAAGAAACACTCTAAACACCTAGCTATGCCAGGTTCCAAGACTGAAAAAATGCAAGGGGACTTCGTACCTTAGCTAAAGCCCTTTACCTAGTCCGGTTACGCAAAGTACTATGTCACACTTCGCACTTCCAGCTCAAGTCTCAAAAGCAAACATCACATTAGTCTGTCAGTGCTGGTGGTGCCAACAATCCAAACCCTCCATCCTCCACCACCCTATGCGCTCACTCGCACACTTCCTTACAGTAATACTTGCCCCATGACCAAGCCCCCAGGCCCCATGTATTCATCCACTGATCGGTTTGCACAGTAGGTACATGATCATGTTGACTGTTGACCACCAAGGAACCATAAAACCCAGATTCGGGGTACTCGGTGGGATACAAGGTTCAAGGTACTTGCAAAGCCAACCCTTCGCTCCCAACCACACAGACAGACACACGGGTAACCTTTCTAACCACCAAAACGAAAACAAAATTAGGGTACCGACTCGGTGCGGTCAGTACAAACAAGGTACAAGGTTGCGTACGAAGCAGCTTCAAATACTATAGACTGTAGTACAAAGACCAAAGCACCCATCAATCCAACATGCCACTGAACCCCAGGCCTCCACGTCCTCATGCCCAACCCTCCCGGTTTCCATTCCAATATTCTTGCCACAATGCACTCCTTCGCCAAGAAACGGAGTACAGTACAATACCCCAGACCCCAGACGGGAGGGACCCCAGATATGACCTCGGGGCACAAGAAACCAAACAGAACAGAACAAAACAAAACAAAACAAAACACAGCACAGCACAGTACTGTAACACGCAAGCAAGCAAACAAACACAAAGCAAACACCAAGCACAGACCTACTTACCTACGTACCAAGGCCATTCTACCACTGTACTGTCGTGCTCCAACCGTGCACATCAATCAAACAAACCACCAAAAAGATCGGGTACCTCCGTACAATAAGTACCAGGAACAGAAATAAGATTAAGATTAAAGATACAGTTGTAGAGATACTGTAGAGATCGCTTCGTTTATACTTGCCTCCTCACCTTCCCATCTCCTCTAGTAGTGAGCGCCATGGTATATATATATATATCTCACAGTATACAATACCATACACCAGTGTCAGCTACAAAGCACAACAGCACATCCAACCAACACAACACAATCTAATCCGAGATGAAGCGTAAGCCGGCAAAGCACGCACGTCATACAGTCCAGTAAGCAGCAGATCGTTCTACTTCAGAAATCCCATCCCAGCTGCTGCTAATGGATAGATGGTCCGAGAACCAACCAAACCACGCTCATCTCCGCTCCTGTAGTTGTCCCTTCTTCCACTCTCCATCCGTGCAGTACAGTAATCCAGAATCCAGAATCTCCTGGTGCTGTGCGCAGTACATCTTAGCATACCGTAACGTCCGAGAACACACACACAAACACTCAGATAGGCACAGATCATTTCAAGAACATCAGATTGAAAAGTCGGAAATTGCAGAATCAATAACAAGCGGTTCCTTGAATTGTTCCAGCGTAGACTTTTTAATTCCCCGCACCCAATATTCGGATCAAGTTCTCCGTGTCTACATAAATCTAAATCTAAATCTATATGTTTCTGTCTACTTCAAACTTACTCTAAGTCTTATGAGACGACTCTTGTCGCGTGCTGCTTCTAAGCCTCCCATTCTAACATCTAGCCTCCACACGCATTCAAAAAATTATACGCATTCAAAGAAAGTAGAAAGCAGGAAGAGGGAGAGGCGGTTGCAGAAAAACAGATGCTTTTTCCTCAAAATCTAATTATACGTACAAAGATCGATCCCCAATCCTACGCGTGTCATAAACTCTACGTCCCCGATCCCCATCCCCACAATCTGTCATCCGTATCTCCATCCCAAAACACCCCACATGGAGGACCAGTTGGAGTCCAGCTCAATCTCACGCTCACGCTCGCGCTCGCATACAAAATTCCAAAAATCAACAGAAAAAAGACCAATCAATCAAGCGACCAGAGCTGTTTTGGATCTCCCCTTCTTTCCGTGCGAACTCTGTCGTTCATCTACTCGTAGCGTCTCAACAATCGGAGTCTCGCCTCGTCGTCTCCACGTGAATGGCCGTAGGAGTGCGACGAGCCATGGTGAGAGCTAGTGCTGGAAAGCTTGTGACGGTGACGGCTCTCCCTGCCCTTGATGCTTCCACTCTTCAAACTTCCACCCGCCTTTTGGCCTTCGAAGCTGGCAAGAGCTTCGTTCAGCTCGCGGATAGCAGTATTGAACTGGTCGAGCTCGACCGAGCTTCGGCCAGGGAGCGCGGGGGTAAGAGACAGGGGCGCGCTGATGAAGTAGGAGAGGTAGTCGACTTCACGGTTGAGGGTGTCAATGTCTTCAATCGGGGCGCTGCTTGCCTTGGGGTCGGTGGAGAGGGAGACGGTGAGGTTTTTGATTTGCGTGAGGAGGGAGTGCACGGAGGGACCTGTGCTGTAGGAGATAGAGGAGGATCGGCTCGAGGAGCCCGACGAGGAGCCTGAGCTGTAGGGCGCGGTGTAGGGCGCGGATTCCTCGGGGAGGAGTGGGAGGAAGTGAATCATTGGCATGTTGAAGGTTGGGTGGTGGTGGTGATTGGAAAGAGTTGAGGCGTTTGGGTTTGGGTTTGGGTTTGATGGTGGTGGTGGTGGTTGATATTAGTGAGATACTGGACTGTACTGCCGGAGCACTTTGGGGGAGATGAGATGAGACGAGATAGAAAAACAGAGCTGAGAGACAGATGTGGATGAGGATGGCCTTCCCAAGTGCCAGAAGTGACAGGTGTTTATATGCTGATGCCCAGGAAGCAATGTTGGCTGCCCTTGCGCGGGCCCAAGACGCCAACGCGCTTCAAACAGCACTTGGCTGGTGGACATGCGGCTCCGGAGCCACCAGGTCAGAGGCCCGGGGAGACCGCTGAGCAGGAGGAGGACGAGGACGAGGAGCGGGCCTGGGGGGGCGTGACCAGGAGGCTACTGACGGTAGTAGTTAGTGTCGGACGCTTGCTTGGGGCCCTGCTAGGGTGGCACTAGACTGGTAGGGAGCTCCCCCATCAGACGAATGCACCACCAACCACGGCCACCACGCAGAACCTCCATCGCACCTGATTGGCTCTGGGCACTTGTTTCGTGCTCGAAATAGCCCTCAAGTGCCGAGATGATCAGCGGTTCGGCGCGCGGGAGATACTTGTACAGGACTCCAGTAGCCAAGCGCATGCCAAGGCGCCAACACTGGCTGGGCGGTGCGAGCACAGCTCTTGAGCGTTGCAGCTAATGAAACCTCCAAGAATCAAGAGAATCAACAGAAGCAAGCCAACCACGCCGTCCACGCCATCCAAGCCATCCAGGAGAAACCACACAGTGCTTGCAACAATGAACGCGTCTGCATTGCCCTGCCTTCTGCACAAGCCCACAACCACAGAGCCAGGCAAGGTACGTACATACTTGGCCGCTTAGACTGCCAGGACCTGCCGGCTTCAAGTGCACCCCGCCCTACCCGACTTGGGGCAACAATTGACTGAGACCCCAAGACAGCCCATTATCCAGTGGGAAATGAGAGCAACCATAGCTGCGAAATTGAGCATCATCCGTCTGCATCAATATAACGCTCAATGACTGCCTAGCTACGCAGTAAAACAGACGAGCTTTGTCGTCATGAGACAACGAGCTGAGTGTGATCATGCTTCCAACCTTCCTTCTATAACTATTTGGAGAAGGATTATGGCTTCATACGCGGCATGGAGGCACCAAGAACAGCGCATCCGCCATTTGGTGCCTGTGGATGGTGGCCAAGGTGGACAGGCTCTCACTCGTAATTGTAATTGTCCACTGATCGCCTACGAGCACAGTACACTGCCCAGAACATTAACAGCCAAAACTTTGGCACAGCCATATGGAGTCGCCGAAAAAAGAAACACTCGTCGTGTTGAACAAGACTCTTGCGTTGTTGCACATACGTGGTACACCTCTTGCCGAACCTCGTAAGTTCAGCGTAGAACGGTCTCAAGAACCTGTCGCAGCGAACGCCAACAAGGAGATCTTGATGGCGAGGAGTAGATCATCCAGATACTCGGGACTGAATCTTGAGAAACAAGCGAGACACGATACGATGGCATTTGCTCCGAAATAAACACTATCTTGGGAAAAGATCAGCTATGCACAGGCTTTCGATAATCGCCTGCAGAAACTTAGTCCATCCACTCTGTTGTTTCTGAAGGCTGCACCCACAACTTGGTATCTTGGAAAATAAATCAAGATGTCTCATAATGTGACGAGCTGGGTAGCTGGGCAGCCAAGTGGATCATCGGTGTTCCGGAAAGTAGTATCAGAATTTAGGAAGAGATGGAGGCTAGAACATTTTCGTCGTCCGAAAAGTCGTCTTCATTGTAAGTAACATACGTTGAGGCCGCTGTACTACGTGTCAGTTGGAAGAAACCGAAAGATATCAATTAGGGACCTACCATGAGATTCTGCAGATACTAACTTATGGCTGTCCACCTGGGTGGGGTTCAGCTCCTTTGCAACATCAATACACATCTCCTCTATCTTCCGCCTGATCGCACAAGGCGTTGCAGCGATGAGGACTAGCTTTTTAAAACCTGTGCCACTGAAAACGAGTGTACCGCTGCTTCCCAGATAGATATCATCCTCGTTGTCATCCTCGATCCAAACAGATTCATGTACTCTGACATATGCACCATCTACAGAGTCATGAGGCTCTGTTCTTGCAGTACAGAGTCGGTACTTATGAATCGTAATTTTTACACTCTCCACCCATTGCATTGTGTTAAGCCAGTGCTCAGACCCATCAAGGCTAAAGGAAGCGCTGTCTAGCACAACGACAGCACCAATGCTAGGCATCGCAAACTCCCAAATCAATTTTTTGATCTCAGGAGGAAATTTCTCGAATAGAATGAACTTCTGATCCTTCTTTGACCTCACATATCTCTGGCCATTTGTCTCTATCCCCAATTCCTCTTTGATGATTCTGGAGGGATCTCTGCGAAGCCGCTCCTCAGGCTCAAGTGCCAACCACAACTTTGTTCCTTCTGCCTCGTTACGACGCTCCCATTCTTTGCACTTCTGTTTCGCCAACTTCTCAATGGTAGTCTCTCGGGTGGGTTGGATATCGTGTAGTCTTTGAAATTCTCCCAGCTGCCAATGGCCTGGTTTTTTGAGTCTGTCTTTCAGCTCTTGCAAGGTTCCAAATGAATCGACATCCCTGAGTGCACACTGTGCCTGCCACCATTCTAGTGGTTTGCCGCTATCGACGTTTGGGATTCGTGTGCGTCCGGAGTATACGTAGCTCTCGAGGTAAGGTAATATATCCTCTACGCGAGCTATGCCTTTATATCGTAATTCTAGATTCGAGATTCCGTAAAAGGAAAGGAAACGCGAACAAGCGTAAGTCCGGCCCTTGTATTTGAATTCTTTTGGTGTAATATACGTGGCATTGCGCAAGGAGCAGAAGGATCGATACACCGTGCTGGGAGGTCGAATGTGACGCTCGGATATGGCACCGCAGCCGGCACAAATGGTGCCCTGTGACACTCCTGTATTGCTGGCCATGCTAGAAAAGCAATTGTGAAGCTCGTGGTGTGGAGGCAAGCATTTGGAGTTGCATTGAGGTTGTTGTTGCCCCTTGGTTTATGGAACTCAGCCTTGCCGACAGGGCTTAGGTTCTAACAAGCTACTGGCTGTTGCTGTGCTAGTGGGCCTCAGGCCTCCGCTACTTAGGTAGGTAGGAGTAGGTCAACAATGAATAAGTATCTACCTACCTAGATCAAATTAACAACTCGATTTACAGCTAGACACTCCAGTCTCTAGACTGACTCCCTTCGCTCTCTAAGTTCAAAATCCACCTACAATTTATCACCCTCGTCTCTCCAGCTCGATTTGTCGGTGCTAACGCTGCCGCACAGTCACTTCTACTGTATCGTAACAGACATTTCGTAACCTCTAATTTGATTTTGCAGCTATCTGGAGAATACACCAATCAAGTCGTTTGCAGAAACCCTAATGGTTAGAATAGAGTTAAGATACTGCTGGAAAGAGATGGATGAATAAGTCCGACAGGCTTGATTGCACCAGATATTTAAGTAATGTAGGTGGCCAAGTCCTTACCTACAGTAGGGTAGTAAGCTGTTCGAACGTTGAAGGATTCTCAGGGCAAAGTTAGCGCCTATAATCGTTGCATTCTATCGTGCCACTAAGGATCATCACATGCTGTAGAACTATGTATTCAAAGTTTACATGGGGCACAATGTGTGCAGACAAGAGGAGATACAAAATTATGTGAAAAACACCCCCTCGTCTGTCAAAATTATATGTCAAGAATTTGGTGTACTGTACTCAATTGCTTCATTGTCATTGAGGACATATCCGAATTATTTATTTACTCTTACATAATTGTGGTATCCATGCCAAAGAACTCCTCGCTCCCATCGCTTAAAAGATTGAAAAAAAGGGAAATCCAAACCCACATGCAAAAAGCGTGAAAGAAAAGGGTATCTTTGTGCAAGAAGGGCAGAAAAACAAAAGAACCATCTTTGTCGCGCAGGCTGCCTCTTCCCCAAATCAATATATGCCCATTCCCTCTCAATGTACTCGTCGTCCGTCCAGAAATCGGACCTCTTCTTCTCTTCCTCCTCGCCGAGCCCCATATGCTCTGTAGCGTGTTCTCTCCTCTTCTTCTCCTTGCCTCCTTTTCTCCTCGAAGGCGGCTTTCTCTTCTTCACTGAGGCTGAAAGCCTTTTTGATCCAACCGAACGCGCTCCTCTTCTTCTTTACTTTCTTTCCATCTTGCATTGTCACTGTACTCATTTCCGACATCATGCTCATCCCCATCCTGCTGGGTTGCCTTGGCTGATGTATAGTGTTGAAGGACGTTTGGTGATTGAGAGGCGGACGCGACGGTGCAGGACCTTGCCCTGCTGTACCAGCGGTCCATGGTCGTTGAAGGGGAGAATGCGGAGACGCATTAACAGGGCGGAAGAATTGTTGTCCTTGCTCTGAGCGGGGTGATGGGATGGAATGTTCCCTTGTAAATGGAGGCGCAAAACTTGACTGCGAGTGCGAGGTTGGTGGTAGAGGAAAATTCTGAATTGAATGTGAAGATAGAGGTTGGGGTGGATTCGGGAATAGTTGAAGTGAGCTTGCTGATCCAGATGGGTGCTGTAGGTTTTTTATGGAATGTGAGGATAGAGGTTGGGGTGGAGTTGGAAACCGTTGATGTGAGCTTGCTGATCCAGGTGTATATTGAGAGTTTTGTACAGAATGTGAGGATAGAGGTTGGGGTAGAGTTGGGAATTGGCGGTGCGAGCCAGCTGAAGGGGGTGGGACTTGTGAA
Organism: Pezicula carpinea; assembly: GCA_026119845.1. Taxonomy (NCBI): domain Eukaryota; kingdom Fungi; phylum Ascomycota; class Leotiomycetes; order Helotiales; family Dermateaceae; genus Pezicula; species Pezicula carpinea. The sequence continues at coordinate 647,657 of JALRMK010000008.1, forward strand.
GCAAAGGGTCTCTGAGGGGATTCTTCACGGGATGCAGGTGCACGTAGCGGGTTGGGAGAAGAGAGGGGTTTCTCAAAGTCCGAACAATATGCTGAGTCTAAACCTCGAGAGGGTGGCGTCTTGGCTGAGTTTACACATTGCTTCTCTTGAGGGTAATCGGTAATCAATGGCGGCGGTCGTAAAGTGATTTCCAATGGCGTGTCTTTACGCTTCAAGGAATTTGAAAAGCGTTGCCGTAGAGAAGACTTGCGTTTTACTTCAGGTGCTGGGTTCAGTGGTTCCCCCTCTCGGCGTTGGGGACCTCGAGCAGGACTCGGGCTGTAAGTGCGTGGTTTGAGAATGAATTCCGGCTCGGGTTCAGCCACAGCTTCCAGCTCATGCTCTGACTCCAGTTCTGGCGATGAAGACTGTTGTCTGTCTTGTGGCACGGGGGTTCTGTCGCGATCCTGAACCATCTGAAAGGCTGGCAGTGCTGATCTAATAGCTGGAGTGATAAGGTTGGGGTCGGAGGGTAGATCCTTGGTCATAGATAAGCGCATTTGTTTTGAATGCTGTGGTGGGGAGTCTGAAGTTGACATAGAAGTTCGAGTTGTCGATGTATGAGAGGCCGCACTGAACTGCGACCTGTTAGTGGTAATCCTCAGTTCATGGCTTGAATACTTACCCTTGTCTGCCTACTAATATCTGCAGCCCTCCTGTCCATTTCTGCCACGATAGTACCCAACTGCACCAATGCCGCAGCGAGATGATTTCCCTTTGTCTGCAAGGTGACATATGCTTTGAACCAACCCTCGACATTGCCCTTCATAGCCTGGTAAACCTTCTCCATATCTGGTCTATCTTTCCTCCACGGAGCTACCTCCTTCTCTTCCGCCAAGTATATCGTAAATTCTTTGCACGAGGCCAGGCCCTGTGTTACATCCTTGAGCGCATCGTTCATTGCCGCCGCTGTCCTCTGAATAACATGTTCGATGCGCTCATTTCCACTCACAATTTGGGCCCGAAAGGCCCGGTCCTCCAGCATAGCATCAAATATGGCGATGTTCTCGAGTGGTAATTTCAAGAACTTCAAGCGTTCCTCAATATCTTCCTGTGCCAAATCGAAGTCGTCCAAAGTTGTTTCCAGGAAATCATCAATCTCATCCACATGACCCTGCAGTATAGTCATAACCTGTTCATCATCCTTGGCGATCCCATTGAGCAGAAGATATATTCCGAATGATATCTGTGCCATCAACTTCCACAATTCGTGCCAATTCTGACCGGGTTTCTGTCGCCACCGCGAAGCATGTGTTGCTTCAGACGTATCCTGGTCAAGGAGGATTTTGCGACGAACTGCGGAGCTCACAGCTGAGGGCTTTGGTGGAATCTGAGCTGGAGATTCAGACGCTTCTTGCATAGACTCGGCGAAGGCATGCTGCATAGAGGGAATCGGATGGATGGGAACCTGAACCTGCTGGCTATCCATTTTGTCGTTGGCCTCGCTGACCTCGCTGATCTCGTTAACCTCGTTGACAGAGGAGTTCGACGTGTTGGCACTGGCATTCAATGGGTAGGGGTCGTCGTCAGCGGATTCGAGTCGGAAGGTGATTGGGAAGTCCGGCTGGGCATCGTCGTCGTCGTCGTCGTCACTATCGGAGAAGTTTATGTAGTTGGAAGAAGCCATGATGTCGTGGGGGGCCTTTCTGCACAAACTCAAACTACTAGCCTACGGTACTTTGACCAAACCATCTGCATATGCTTACGAGGTACTCGGAGCAAACTGCAGCGCAAGTAGCAAGTAGTGAGGGGACTCTGCAGCCTCTGGGCGCACTACGGAGGACCAATGGGATCTCCAGCGGCAGGAAACCGAGGGCAACCACCAAGTGCTAGTCAGGAACCAGTGAATGGGTGGCGGCCAGGCGCGGGAAGAAGAGGATCCAAGTATGGAAGCGCACGAAGAGCGAACCTTGCCAGTTGTTGTTCTCTCTCTCTCTCTCTCTCTCTCTCTCTCTCTCTCAGGCCCTGCGAGCCTCTGCCAGGGGTGTCTGTGCGCGTTGTGGTGGTGGTGTGAGGTGGTGGAAATCCGATCCTCCAAGTTTCGGCCGTGTGGATGCGCCTGCGGGTGTTGGAGCTGCAGAGAGAATAGGGAAGCAGAGAGAACAGGGAATTATGGTTATTGCTACTGCTAACGGAGGACAGACAAGGAGGAAGAAGGTCGACGAGGGTGAATTTGGAGGGATGGGGTTGAAGGAGCAATGGAATAGCTGGTGGTAATATTGGAGAACCGGGTGTGACCTAACAGGCATGCAATTCTTCTCGTTTACGGACATTTAAATCACTTTATTGATTTTGATTTCTCGACGCTGGTAAGGGACGGCGTAAGCGGTTAGCGGGGGTCCGATTATACGCCAAGGCTGAATCAAGCTGGACATCTCATTGGCTCAAGATAAAGCAGCAGACACCCAAGTCCCAGTACCGTAGACAGTTGTGATTTTCCGGCTTGACGTGTCTTTGTCGATTATAGAGGCATCAAGGCACCTGTGTAGGTGGTGCTGCGATACGATGTGGTCGTGGGCACTTCTACCTCTGCGATGCTGCGAACCCCTTTCCCGAGGTTAAAGTTTTCCCAGCTGTCTTTTCAGCGACGAGGGCACAATGTCTGTTCTAGCTCCCGAGCGAACAGACCATGTTCGTCCAAAGTGAACTAGAATCAATAGAGTTGACGAGTGAGAGGCAAGCAGCCTCAATAGAGCACGACATTATAGTCAGGGGTCAAAGGCATCTCGATCTCGGTAACGGTAGCGGCTCAGGCGGGCTCGAAGCGTGAACAGCATTGAACACCGCCCAAGTGACGACTCCTGGAAAGAGGAGGGCATGGCAAGAAATCATGTACGAGAGAGACGAAAAAGAAACAGCTCCGAGGGCGAGGATGATCCAGAGAGGCAGCTTAGCGTTTTTCTTGTCGTCTAAACAAAGCGGGCTTCTTGTTTCAAGATTTGTGTTTGGTCGTCTCGACCACGCTCAGACTCGAGTCCAGCCAGCAGTTGTGGCCCAGAAGAGGGCTGATCAACGGCTGCGCCAAAACTCAGTTCACCTACCTACAGCATGTACCTACGGGAGTGATGTTCTCAGAGAGTCAGAGCAACAAGAAGAGGACGAGCACAATACGCATGGCAAAGCGAAAGTGTGAAGGCCGGATGAACACCTTAATTCTCTCAACCCCAACACTTCTCTTCGCATCTAACTTATCTATCGAAAGCCAGTCTGCTATGCGAGCTGCCAAGAGTGCTACCGGGTGACTTGGTACAGCAACCCCAAGAGGGTCCATTTCGAAACTGTGTCGCCACTGAAGGCTATCGGGCTTTAGGATACGGAGTATTTCCAGCCCAAAAGCACGTTCTCTCGTATTCTGTTTAGCCGTGAGACGCATTGAGGATTTGCGATAGACGGTCATTTTTGGACAGTAATACATCGCTACCCGGTAGAGGGATGTACCATGGAAGAGATATCAGAGGTTTGTGGAATGGCTGTGTTGTAATCTTTGAAGCATCGAAGACTGTAAGCCACTAGGTAATAATATCAAACAATTCTGGAATAAAGACCCGTAGTCTCAAACTACGATGTGGAAGTTAAGACAACCAGCTAGTAATTAAGCAGCATGAGAAGCAAAGCACCATCTCCAGGTTATCTGGACGCCCGCCTCGGTACCCCTTCTTTTTTGTATTAGAATCCTTCGCCTTGGTTGTTTGGTTGACTTTGTGGGGTTTATTAGTTACTTAGTTAATAATTGAAAGGATAATAGTTGGTCTACTACCTACAACGAGCACAACACAGCCCGTGAACTTGTCTTCATTTCGAACATTGGATTGATGACCAAGGTTTAGTCACAAAGACATTGTTTCTAATCACCAGAATGAGACCCCCCAATTATAGGACCCGACTTCTTCTAAGTACGAACCGTACTTCGTACCATCAACTACTGAAATACGGTACTTGGGTGGCTCCCAGTGCTAAATTCGCGACAGCAAGGTCTTGCCTTTAGGTTAGAAAGAAAGATCCTTGTGGCCTTTCAAAGACACAGAAGAAACGAGAATGCAAATGGTGGCCACATGTATTTCAGTCGACTGCAAATGTCGAATAGTAAAGGTTGCTTCGACTTGCTGGCCAGTGCTGCGAGTGTACAAGATGGTTGAACCGTCGAAACAGTGAAACATGAATAACAAAGTGCCTACCTACGTCAAGGTCTTGCGATACCCCACACGCAAAGAAAGGGACAACTGTTTGAGCAAGAACTTTCTTCCACGCTTTCAGCCCCTGGCTATAGTGCCGTACATAAGGCAAGGAAATACACACTGGCGTTCTTGCTTACGGCCTGACACCCACGCATCCAGATCGGGCTCTTTCTTGCATGACTATCTGGTTGTGGGTATCGACCAGTCGCATTGAAGGCTTGCAGCACAGGAGACGACAAGAAGCTACTCTGCACAGGAGATGACCATGGACGATGTAGCACAGGACTAAGGGATCGTGAATGTTGACTTGGAGAAGTACATCCATCCATACTTAGGTAGTAGTGAGTGCAGTGATAAGCGATACAGGTTGACGTCAGCAGCGCACCCAGGGCTCCAATCAGCCATCAGCGCCATCAGCCATGATCTGTCAAGCCTCAGAAGCCTCACGCCAAAGCAGAAAGCTGTTGATGGCCCCCCGACCAACGTGCGTGACTTTCTTCATCATATCGTTCTTCGAACGCCATCTCTCCCACACCTTGTTCTTCACGAGCATTAATCTAATCAAATCCGAGAGCTTGCGAGTATCGATTCGGAGATCAATTCGGCCCTGAAGCAGTGAACGGGGCCAACTGACAGGGGCCAACGTGGTCGGTCGTCCAGCAGCATTGGGACTGGAACCGATCACAGAGTCGACGACGACGACGACGACGACGGCCCTACAGAGATTTCCAGTCCGTCGAACTCTACTCCTCCCTCCCGAAAACAACACCCAAAGGAATGGAATGCGCGTGAAACTGTGTGAAATCACAATCGTTTGTTAATAATTCCAACCTCACACGAGTTCGCGCTGGATCGCGCCCTTCACCTCAACCTTCTGTCCTGCCCTCGAGCAACCGCATTCCGACATGCCCAAACTACGTCCCTTTGCTTTTGGAACCGATCTTTGGGACCCAAGCAACCGATTCGAGACTTCATGGCTACTTCCACCTTGGCTTCTCTTCGGAATTAGAGCAGCAATCGTATGATAGATACCCTCTCCAGTCTTATTTCTCGAACAGATCTCTAACGTGGGTATTTGCGTAGACTCTGTACGCTTTCGTCGTCCTGTTCTTTATACTTGGCTGGACGTACTCGAAGCCAGAGTATGGGGGGCCAGCGGGCGTCAGGCTGTCATTCTCATTCTTCACAGGTACAGTACCTTTGTCGAATGCGCTTTCAAGAGAGAGCTAACGTACAACAGTGCTCTGCTACTGGGGCCTCGCCTTTTATTTCCTCACAGCTTCAATCCACACTTTCTCGTACGCGCTCAATGGTGGCACGCCTCTACTCAATCGACTACCCCGCCCTCTCCAAGCGCTTCACTCTCTCTATTACTCGACCGTCGTTTGCTACCCATTCCTCGTTACCATTGTGTATTGGGGAGTGATTTATGCTGGCCCCTGGTTTCCTAAGGAGTTCAATGCATGGTCAAATATCTCTGAGCATGCTATGAACTCGGGATTCGCTATTTTTGAAATATCTATGACAAGGACCAACCCGCCGCCTTGGATCCATCTACTTTGGCTCGTCATTATTTTGGCTTGCTACCTCGGATTAGCATATCTGACGCACTACACAAAGGGAGTTTATGTTTACTCCTTTTTGGATCCATCAAAGCAGGGAGGCCTGGTTGCAGGATACGTCTTCGGTATTGCTATAGCCATTGTCATCATTTTCTCACTCGTCAAAGGCTTAATCACCTTGCGAAAATGGGCTACTGAGAAGAAGATGAGGAAGACTGGCAAGTTCTACGCCGGCCGCGATCTAGGACAGGTGGAGGTGGAATTAGAGACCCAAAGAGTTTGGGAGAAGTGAACCCTGGACGATTTTGTCAGGGGGCATATGCAGTTGAAGTCGCTTGTTGTCAGACTTAACAGCTGCGAATTTACTCCTTATGTCTACCTCATTGTTGTTCTCTATACCCTTTCTATAATATTTCAAATTTACAGCTACGGCACGCATGCTTCAACGGTCCTCTTCTCTTCGCAGCCCTTTTTATCGCCACTTTTCTACTGGAAGCCCGATCCCAGACTTGTAGCGGATTGATTGTTTACGGCTATGGTGTTAGGCACAAGCGCAAAAGGTTAAGATCTGTGTGACGACTGTATCGATCTTGTGGAGTTGGATTCCAGAGAACCACAGGCTCTTGATGATATAGGGACCGCTTTGGCAAACAGATGGGTTAAGTAACATAGTCCAAAACAGTAGCTCGTCACACTTGCTGTTGCGACAACAGAATGATCAGATGCAGGAGTAAGGGCCTCATGATGAATTTGATGTGTGGATACTCTACGTACTCAGGACTCGGGAGACATTTTAATGGGTTTCAGACCCGATCCCACCGATTCCCCCTTCCTTCTCCTTCAGACACCGCAGGACGCGCGCACTTGCGTGCCGTACTTTTCCAACTCTGGTGCATCGGGAGATCAGCTCACGCGCATTTGGTTTCTTGCGTCTTGATGATTATCATTATCATTATTATTATTTATTGTTTTCTTCTCCACATGCAAACCCACGAATGGTAAACGCTGGCACGCTGCAGCATCGCGAGTCCTCCTGCCAGAGCCAGCGCATCCCCACTCCTGCCTCAGTATGCAACTCGTTGCTCGAGCCCTCGCCTCGAGGGTTGCGTCTTCTTCCCTGCTGCTGTGAGTGAGAGCTGCAGCAAGTACCGTACCGTAACTTTCTCATTAAGGAACTTCGTCGACCGAGGGACCTATCTGGTGCTAATAGTGCAATGGCAACTCTACCTCTTCTGCGTCTCCCATTCACCTCGGTCTATTTTCGAGGGTATCTATTTCTTGCCAAACTTTCGTTTGTACTGATGCTATGAAGAGGGATCAATCGGCTTTTTGCGGCGCATCAGACAATGACTTTGGTTTGCCAATCTAAGCTTGGGGGCAATAGTTTCTACTATCGCCGCGTCACCAGTAGTAGTGGAAAGCCGAGAACTTCCATTGCAGGAGCATAGGAGAAGCATTACGCCAAAGAAATATGTCTCCTTCTACCCCAGACGTGCACATTACCTGAATGAGAATCGCGTTGATGACTTGTTCTGTTGTTTGTGCGTAATGTCAATTCGTGGCTCAACGTCGAAGTATGGAGGTAGGAGGTAGAGAAACATGCTTTCGAGATTTCAAGGTGTTTTGTTTCGAAATTGCCTCCCTTAGCTCTTCAGCAAATTGAATCTGGTTGAATACATGGTTCGAATGCCTTTGGGCGAGAGGGCTTTGAGAAGAATATCAGTGTTCGATATGTGGATGGACGGTGGCGGGTCCGTTTTGAATCGATAATTGTATTTTCATGAGAGCTCTACTCATGTCTAATATCTGTCTAACCTCAGAAGCCACGTCATAGTCTTCTATATCTATATCTCCACCTCCACGAAACACCGCATCTAAATTCTAAACTTCCTCACAAAGCTCTCAGCACATCACACAACTCTTCAAAATCAGGTCTTTCCTCAACCACCTTACTAGTACACGTCTCATGCAACTCACTCAGTGTCATCATCATAAACCCATCCTTCTCATCAAGCACACCCCCATCTACCGGCCGCTCAACAAGTCCAAGCATATCTTCCGTCAGATGTCCAAAAGCGAGAACCTCCAACCTCTCAAAGTCTTCAGCATAGTTGTGTTCTCGTCCGTAGATTGTAGCAGCTCCGAAATCTCCAAGCAATGCATGGCCTACATCATCGATCAGGATGTTGTGTGCGTACAGATCGCCGTGTGCTATGCCGCGGGCGTGGATATGTGCAGCTGCTTCAGCTATACCAAGGAGGATGTTTTTGCACTTCTCGGCTGTGAAGATGGTTCCTTCGGGAAAATTGTCTCGTGTGCATGTTTGCAGGTTGGGGGGAAGACCGAGGTTGGTGTAGTGGGGTGGGATAAGCTGCAGTACAAGTCCTCGTCTCGATGGGTGGCCAGCGATCTGGCCAAGTGGCGAGATGAGGTTTTCGTGTTGGCCGGCTGTGATGCATGCGTTCATTTCGTCGGCGGGTGATCCGTCGCTGGTTACTTCCCCCTTGAATAGCTTGACTGCTACATCTTTTGCTTCTTCGCCAGCATTCCAAAGACCCTTGGAGATAATTCCTGAGGCGCCTTCGCCTAGCAGTTGCTGGACTTGTAAATGTTCCCAGGCTATGTCGTTCAGGCTTGGGTTATCCGCGAACGATGGCGCGCATGGGTTCCCTGCAAATGCTAGGAAGGCTAGCTCGGGAAGTGAGAAGACCCATTGTGGTAAAGATAGGATATCATTGCAGGAGAGTCGCAGCATACCCAGTTTCTTGCAATTGGCCATCTCTTCTGGGAGTGATGTCAAGCGGTTTCCGGCTAACATGCATTTCTGCAAGCGATGACATTGACCAATGCTTGATGGAAGAGATGCGATGAGATTGTTGGTGAGAATTAGCCAGCGGAGCTTTGGAGGGAATGAGTCTTCTGGAATGGATTCCATCTTGTTGGATTTGAAGGCGATCATTTCGAGGGAGGGGCATTGTGCCAATGCTTTTGGAAATGTGATGAAGTTGCAGTCTGAGAAAAAGGCAACCTTGAGACTTTGCAGTTGACTGATCTCGGAGGGTAAGTCTGAGAGAGGGTTGCCTGAGAGGTCAAGGATCTCGAGGGAGTCTGACAGCTGAAGTATTTCATGTGGAATGGCGGATAGTCCACATGATAGCTTGAGCCGTTTGGTGCCTTTATACTCCCCAGATTGGAGGCCTTGAAGGGACTGCATGGTATTTGGCTCTAGGATCTTGAAATTTGGTCTAGGTAGTTCTGAATACTATCCAACGTGTTAGCTAGGGGGTTGAACTTCAAGGGAAGATAAAAGCCAGATCTTGAAGATCGAGCCCCGAGAACTACCTTGAGAAGTTTTCTTCTCAATAACACGTATCTGATTCCCACGTTATACACAGCAGCTATATGAAGAAGCTCAATGAAATTGTGATATGGGACGAGATGGAGAATGTCAACATTCCTTACTTCTCACCCCTCCCTCCTTAGCTGACGGTGAGGAGCGATAAGAAAAGAAAAGTAACCACTTATCCTAGCACGTTCTCCACTGCGATGTACTAAATATAGAATCTGAGAGTAAGGAGGTAGACTCGAGCTTTGAAGGATTGGCATAGAAGTCCGGAAAATGTGCTCCTGCTAACAAGACTTTGTGCATCATTGTGAATGAAGGTGTATAGGAGTTAGGACAGGAAAAGCAGCGTTGTCGAAGTTATTGCACGCCATTATTGACACGTGACCAAGAACACAACCAAGAATCGCCAAAGCTGGCTTCTCCGAACCTAAGAATGAAAAATAGAGTCCAGACGAGTATATAAGAATGAAGATATAAATCTGAGCATTGGAGATTTCTGTGGAGTTGTTAAATTGAGGGGTAGCTAGCTAGCTCAGGGGTCGGAGCAAAATGCCAAGACTTCAGCCTTCTGCTCGCTTGGGGCAAATCGCATCGCAAAGAAGCGGCGCGTCAAACCATCATCTTTCACTCTCTCTTCCTGCGAACAACATCCTGACCCATCCATCGCCAATTAGTTTTTCCTGCACACACGTGGACGCTCGCTCAAAATGGCTTCACAACCCTTGAATTCGGCAATAGCGCCAACCGACGTCTATGGCGGAGGCAAGTCCCAAGACCCAGCCACCTCGATACTACTTTCTAACAACACAATCAACAGATGAAGTCTCCGCAATCGTCCTCGATCCAGGCTATACCAGTGTGCGCGCCGGATTTGCAGGCGAAGAAGTGCCAAAGTCTTTCGTAAGCTCGCATTATGGCTACCTCGATGGCAAACCCATCTTCGGCGACAACTCCATACATACGCCTCTCCCTGGCATGGAAATCCGGAATCCCGTTGGCAAAGATGGCATAGTTGAGGATTGGGAGACTGCGACTGCACTTTTTGAATATGCAATCACCTCCCGTCTTACAAGATTCCCCCAAGGAAGTTCTAAAGCAAATCGCGAAGAGGTAAAGGGCGAGGATGTGGATATGGAGGCAGTTGAAGCAGTGGAGGGAGAGGAGAAGGTATTGGAGGAACATCCATTATTGATGACAGAAACAGCCTGGAGCAATACGAAGTCGAGGGAGAAGGCCATTGAGATTGCTATGGAACAATGGGGATGTCCAGCATTCTGGCTTGCGCGCAACAGCGTGCTGGCAGCATTTGGAGCTGGTAAAGCTACTGCACTTGTTGTTGACATTGGAGCTTCAAATGCGTCAGTTATCGCGATACATGATGGGCTCATTCTAAAGAAGAGCATACAAAGGTCACCATTGGCTGGCAACTGGCTATCTTCACAATTACGATCCCTTTTTAATACCGCAGAACCGAAGGTCGATCTTATTCCACATTTCATGATCTCGGCGAAGACGCCTGTTGATGCGGGGGCCCCAGCCCAAGCAACTTATCGTACTTTCAAAGTCCCACCTACGCAGAGCTTCAGAGTTTTAGAGGAAGATCGGGTATTGACAGAGTTCAAGGAGTCAGTGGTTCAAGTTTGGCCTGGCCCAGGAAGACTAAGCTCTGGTAATGGAATTGGAGGATCGAACGAGGACTACGCCAGGACATCACCAGGTCGGGTTTTCGAGTTCCCAAATGGCTCCAACCAGATGTGGGGCGCAGAGCGCTTCAAGGTTGCAGAGGGTATGTGGGACGAGAAAGCTGCCTTACCAGTACCAGGAGAACCAGCAGTCAACAAGGCACAGACGCTTCCCGAGATGATCAAGGCCTCAGTCGGAGCTGTGGATATGGACCTACGCGCAAACCTTCTTCAAAACGTTGTAGTCACCGGTGGTACCACGCTGGTCAGTGGTTTCACGGATCGACTCAACGGCGAACTGCAGACAATGTACCCCGGAGCCCGGATCAAGATCCAAGCTGCGGGTCTGACAAGTGAGCGACGGTTCGGAAGCTGGATTGGCGGTAGTATCCTGGGAAGTTTGGGCACGTTTCACCAGATGTGGATTTCAAAGAAAGGCAAGTTTTACATCACTCTACCAGCGTTAGAAGATCAATACTGATACGTTTGAAAATAGAGTACGAAGAGTTTGGAAGCAACGTCGTAGAGAAGAGATGTAAATGATAGGGTAGATGAGCTAAACAAAAGTTAAACGGCTTCATGGTGGTGAATGGCGTTAGGTGTTTGCTGTCTATACCTCCAGTGCTAGAAGATTATGAAAGCTCGGTTGATGCCTCAAGTATCTACCGCTGTATTCTTTTGGCGCCTGGAATATAAATTCATTGCTTAAGTGTTTAACAGAATGAAATTTACCTTTTTCTCAGGAGGATAAAACTTAATCTGCTTATGAAATGCAATGTGCAAGTGAGCGGAGTATACCGACACTGCTACATGCCACCCAGAAAGTCTACCAGCCTCTCCATCTAGGCCAGACGTCAATAACCTCATCCTCCCTGCCCTCCAAACTCCCATCCACAACCAAATACCAACTGAATCCCACCCCAGCAATACAAGCATGGTTCGGCCAAATTCTTACCTTCTCGCCCACCTCCAAAATCTCTATATCCTTCTCGTCACCAGCCCAAGCCAAAATACCATGTTCTTGACTCAGTCTCCCCAGTTGCCAGCCAGCATGCTGTTCTGGACCAACATCTGGCAGAGAAGAGCCAGGTCTGTTCCAAGGCGAAAGAATTCCCCAGCCTGAATAGGCTTTGCACGGCTCGCGACCTATCGCAATGATACCGGCACCTATGAGGGCCTCCGACTTACCTGCGGGACCTCGACCCGGGTAGAGGGAGGCTACTTCAGCGAGGATGGTGAATGCGAGGTCATTCCAGGTGAGCATCGCGTTAGGTCCTGAGGTTGGAAGGGCATGTGTTGCCATTTGTTGAACGTCGAGTGTGGGATACACACCTGCATGGATTTCTAAACTGCAGCCAACGTTTCTGATCGCCTCGAGCGTAGCTTTCAATGCCGCGATGGCTTTGCTTTCATCTGCTGGCATATCGATGCTCTCGATGAGGAGGTTGCGGATTGAGGTTGTGGTCGGTGTTGCACCTACTGAGAGAACGAGTGGCTTTTTGGACGAGGCGGAATGCACCATTTCTGCTGTTACGAGGAGGGCTTCGAACTCTTGGCGCAGGAAGTCCAGAGCTTGGTTTCTGTTGGATGAAGAGTAGGACTGGCCAGCGTGCGAGTAGAGGCCGTGAAGGATGCATTCGGATTGTGCATCCAGAGAGAGCAACTTGGAGATGAGATCGGAAGCTGCAAAACTCTGAGGTGCCACACCTGCTCGGTGGCCTCCCATGTCGATCTTTAGGAAAACGAGGGGTGCAAAGCCTGATTTTTCTTTGATTGCTGCTACCGAAGAAAGCTGTTGTGGATGATCAACCATTAAGCAGAGTCCCCCGGGTCCGAGAACTTTGCTGATTGCTGATAGACGCTCCACTGCTGCTGGAGTTACTGGGAAGCTATAGAGAAGCTGTTCATGGTCAGAGGAGTTTCTGAAGAGCAAGGGGGAGATACATACATTGACAACTCGCCCTTGATTCTTATACTCAAGTAGAAGCGGTACGATCTCTTCGCCCTCGATCAAGGTTGAAACAATGATGTTGGCTGGTCCAGTCCCTTCTCCAACTTGAAGTCTGGTGAGTTCAGTTGTCTTAGAATGATATATTAGATAAAGTCTTTGAGTTCTGATGCAGGACCTGTGTACGAGGTGATTTGAGCCGAACAGCGATCCAAGTAAACTCAATTAGAACATGTGATGCCTCTCCAAAGGTCTATTGCATGCCCCTACATGATGTGCAGTGGCATTGATGAGGGCCAAGAAAGGGAGAATACCTTGTGAGTTTTGATATGTGCCCTCCATCCAAGGTGGAGCGTATCAACTGCCTCCAGCATACGGTTACAATTTGCCTTCAACTTGTTGACATCAAGCACTGCAGCAGGAGTCGGGACATCCTTTAGGGATTTCCCAAGAAACTGCTTCAGCAGTTCCTCTTTGGTTGCGTGAGGATACAGCAAGCGGGTTGCCATGGTCAAGGTGGGGGTGGGGTGTATAGTCGAGGGCTTGAAGGTTGTTGAAGTTGGATTCAGTTGGAAAGATACATGTACAGTAAGTAGTCGTACGAGTAGAGAACTAGGTAGCACCTGGGCAACACAAGGTTGGAACTCTTGTGTATCGAGCTCCAAGGTTTGAGGCCATTCTGTCCACCACAAGCTTTTGATTTCCTCCCCTTAGCTCGATCGTCCAACTATTGCGCGTGGGCTAGGATGGCAGCGAATCAAACTGTCAAGTCTGCAACGGCTTTTGGCAATGGTGCAGAGCTGGGCTGGTAAGAAATACTCGGAAAAGGTCGACAGGTCGAATCTACCGCACAAAACAGCTGGATTGGAAGAGAGGACAGAGGCAAATCGCAAGTCATGGTATCAAACACCTGTACATGAACTACCGTATACCATTCAGTCTTTAAGGAATCATCATGTTCTTCTCCGCCTTGTGGCCTTGGGGCGCGAGGCTCGGGCTCGGGCCCGGGCTAGTCTAGCGGCCTTTGAGCGCGCGACCTTAGGTACCTCCACCTAGGAATCGCAACTGAACTCTTTTCGAAATATATCTTGAGCGCAGCAGCTTCCCACGACCCTGCCAGCTTGACATCACGCCCTCGCTCTGCTCAACACCTTCGCCCACCGTCCACTCTCGCTTCGAATCCAATTCCATCCGTCTATTCATGGTGACAGCACTATTCGAACTGGCGACCGGCCCTGGGAACGCCATCTCGAATCGCAAAGATGCCTGGCCCAACGTCGCCAGATCCCAGTGCCCTCATGGAGGTGGACCAGCAGATACTGCAGCAGGAGGCTGCCGAGTATGAAAATGCATTGCGCATGATCGGAAACGACGACACGGACTTCATATCCGATGTGCTCGGAGAACGCGGCGAAAAGGCTGACGATGCAGAGGATTATGAGGATATAAGTGACGATGATCTGCCAGAGGAAGAGGATGCTGGAGGCACAAATGGAGGAGATCTACCGGGGCTCACAGACGACACTGGAACAAGCCATGATAATGATTTGGATGATCTGTTTGGAGATGGCCCAGGATCGCCGATTTTTGATGAGCATGACGCCCAGGACCACCAGGACCCGGCATCTCAGGCAGTGCACGTCAATGGGGACATGGAGATAGACTCCCACGAGGAGACTCTAGAACAGCTTCGCGAGCGCAACTTCCCGACTTTGTACGAACCTACGAACCAAGACCCCTCCATACCCGCTCCTGCGGAGAACCAGGCAGAATTCGTCAAGGTCCTGTTCCCAGCATTTAAAGAAGGGGCTATCCTTAATTGGAACGACCTGCTCCCCCCAAAGAATGCATATTTCAATCCCAAGTTACCACCGAAAGAGCCAAAGCCAGTGCATCCTACAAAGGTTAGCTTAGAGATCGCTCCTGATCAAGAGAAGTCTTTCCGAACAGCAGGACCTGCGACCTCAGACAAGCGTAAGCGGGTACAGGAGGCGGAGGCTAAAGGCTTGATTGCGATCGTAGAGGAATCTTCGGATGAGGGTGAAAGCAAGGAGGATTTCGATTGGGAACCACCGTCGCGTACAGAGCTCATTGGGAAAAAGTTTACATGGACGGACCTTGGGATTCTTTGCGAAGATTGGGAAGCTCGACTCAACGCTCCTGTCAAAGAATTTCATACCTTGGAAGGTGTCGATGAGCATATGGATGAATGGGAGAGGGAAATTCTAGGACCATCGGCAAAGCGAAGAAAGGTCGCCCGTGAGGACGAGATAGACTTCATGAACAAACCACGATATGCCGTCCCGTCATTCGATGACTTCGAACGAACGGTGAAATTGGCAGCGAAGAGTGTGGTATTGGACCTTAACGATCCCCACCTCCTGATTGACGTTCATGACTTCAAACCAGCGGCAAAGCGTACTGGCCTTGGTGGGAACCTCAAACGCGCAGGGAACAGCAGTATGGCAAAGAAATTTAGCCAGCGGTTCAACATTTCCAACGATGAAGCCTATGACGCATTGAAGGAGAATCACCAGAGCAAAGTTCGCGCAGCCCTCAACAACTTGACCGTTGAGCACAGTTTACCTGCTATCAAACTGGTTCACCCGTACTATAAATTCAAGCTCGACACCGTCGGCGCTCGATCGTTCCATCGCCCTGGATTCAAAACCAAGGCTGTTGGCGCCAACATAACTTTCTCCAGAGCTGGAACCAGGAAGAGAAAGGATGTCAAGGGCATGCCAACACAAGAAGTTTTTGCCGAGTCCAAGGATCTCACGCTTGGTGATCATTATGCCACTGCTACTTTGCTGGAATACTCAGAGGAGCATCCCACAGTACTTTCAAATTTTGGCATGGGCAATCGCATCATCAACTACTACAGAAAGAAGAATGCTGATGACAACTACCGACCGTCTGCAAAGGACTATATTGGCGACTCCGCGATCCTCCTGCCCGAGGACAAATCTCCATTTTCCAATTTCGGAAGCGTTGATCCCGGCGAAACGGTTCCCACCCTCCATAACTCAATGTACCGAGCACCAATATTCAAGCATGAGACCAAAGCAACAGACTTCTTGGTCATCAGAGCTACGACTGGCATTGGGGGCTCTAATTGGCACATCCGGAACATCGACAACCTCTTTGCTGTGGGACAGCAATTCCCCACACTCGAAGTCCCTGGACCGCACGCAAGAAAGGTTACCAACGCTGCGAAGTGTCGCATGAAGATGATATCGTTTAGAAAGATGCGTCACCACCCTAACCAAGAAATGAAGATATCAGAGATCACGGCCCATATTGCAGATTCCCATGACATGCAAAATCGACAGAAGATGAAAGAGTTTGCCTCCTATGATAAGAATAACAAGGTGTGGAAGATGAAGCCTGGGGAACAGGTACCCGATGAAACAGTCATACGAGCCATGGTGTCGCCAGAAGATGTTTGTCTCATTGATGCGATGCAGGTTGGGCAGCAACATCTTAGGGACGCCGGATATGCCCAGCATGAAATTGACGATGAAAATGATACCGATAATCTTGAACAAAATATGGCGCCATGGAAGACAAGCAAAGCATTCATTGACGCAGCAGCGGACAAAGCCATGCTGCGGCTGCATGGTGAAGGTGATCCATCAGGATGCGGATTGGCTTTCAGCTTCATCAAGACGTCCATGAAAGGTGGTTACATGGGTGCGATTCAAGGACCATCTGCCACCTCGGCGGATGCAATCGCCCGGGAACGCAAGGCGAATGGTGGCCACACTTATAACGTCAGAAAGCAGCAGGCCGCGTATAATGATGCGATTCGCGACATCTGGGAGAAGCAAAAGGCTAACCTGTCTGACCCTACAGAGCATGTTGAGAATGACCTTGAGCGAGAGCAAGCAGATGAGGATGAGCGACTCGGAGTCCAAACAAACGGGAATTCCGTGGCTGGTCATGGAGGCTTTGACGATTCGGCAAGTCAAATAAGCCGCTTCAGCAACAGCAGTCGCTCGCAGGGCAGAATTATGCGCATTGTCAGACGAGTTAAGAACAAGTTGGGACACATCGAAGAGACGTCCGAGGTTGTGAAAGATGCTCGTGTAATGCGGGAGTATCAGAAGCGACGTGCAGCCATCGTTGCCTCTTCGATGAAGTGGGTTTACAGCACAATAACTATGATATACATGCTGACTGATATCCAGTGTCTACGAGGCTAAGCCTACTGGTGATGCCGAGTTCGACAAGAAGCAAGCTGAAGAGTATTGGGTCTCGATTCTTGTTTCACGACAGTGCTAATAGTTGACAGGGCGAGGAAGGAACTTATTCGACTCGAGCGAAACAAAGAACGACGCCACGCTCGTGAGAAGCAAAAGGGCATTTATCGTGCTTCGGTCGACCGTGAAACCACGACAGCTGCTTCACCAGCATCAACGCCAGTACCGTCGATTGAGAAGCCAACAGGAACCACACGCAAGTGTGCTAATTGCGGGCAAGCCGGGCATATTAAAACGAACAAAAAGTACTACTGCTCCAACTGTACCAAATGAACCTAAACCTTCGCTGTCTTTGCTCAAGTGAGCAATTGGCACCCTTCTTTATCTAATTTAATCCACCACTTATGCTAATTCTTATCACGTCAGGCTTTGTCCGATGCTGAATGGCACGATGAAGGCTGAAGATAGTACTCCCAACCACGGAGGCTTTGGTGCCATCACTGCTCCTTCGTTTGTCTAGCTCTTTACCACATTCACGTTCGCGAAACCGCACTATCACCTAACACCGCGCGCTACATTTTAATCCACAACAGTTTGAGATAGGGTAAGAATCTTTGCGGGCGTGGTTTTCCCTTATTTTGTACAAACTTGGCCGGCGAGCCTAAAAACAGGGCATATTTTGGGCGTTCGGAAAATGTGCATTAAGCTTAAACTGGAGGAGCTACCAGGCGTTCAGGCAGGCCTTTTTGCGCGGAGGAATACTCATCTGCTTGCTGGTAGCGTGGAGTTGGGGAAGCATGGAAAATGGCATGGTCTGCCCACACAGCTCATTCGTAGCTGTTGGTAATGGAAACGTGAATAACAAAAATTGATCAAGTATCAAAACTTGGGATTGCTGAGTGTCTCAACATAGAACAGGTAATACGCAGCCGCCCGGCTGAATTGTGCAACTATATACATATCTACATAGTAGCAATCCTCACTGCTTACCACAGTCTCTGGACAAGGCTCTGGTGGGTAGTACAAGGCTGCGAATCTCTGGACTCAAACCTGAATTGGTAACTTAGATCGCACTAGAGGATTTGGTGATAATCTCAGGTGGCAATCCCCGTCTCGGTTGCGTTTTTTGAATCTACTTGACGATCCACTCCATCCATTGCAAGCTGTTGAGCAGAGCGAGTATGTCTACGGCACAGTGTCGAGTGTAAGCACGAGGCATGTTCGGGAGGAGCCTTGAAAGGATGGTGACGTGCATGGCAGCAGATCTGAGTGATCTGGGGAACCTCGGTCTTCTCAGAATAGAAAAGGTTGCAGCAGTCGGCGAAGAGATGGAGCCGCATAGCTTAAAGTAAGCGAATTACCCCCCTTCACCAGCATTTGCCCATGTCAAATAGTAGCGTTGCGTCTGTCACCGCGACAAGTTATTAATGGGCGCATCAGTGCGCGCAGACGCACCCCATAACGTGGTTTCCAATACCTGAATTCAGAGGCATGCATGCAAGCACATTGGAAGGAAGTCAGCTTCCCACGTCTATGCTCTCCTCCACGATCTGTCGGATGCCGTTTGGACTGCAAGGATAGATCCTGGTGCTCGACGCAAGTGCAGAAAATGTTGGCACAGATAGATACCTATGCAACGTCGAAACGAAAACACAAATGTCGTTCGTCCTGCGGAGATTACAAGGGTGTTGTTGCCTTCTATACCGTACTGCAAAGTCTGGAAGAGCAGACAGCCGGTCAAGGCGCAGATGGTGTCCAACAAGGACATGGCAGAAGCAGTTCTTTGCATCATCCTCGCATCCTCGAGCCTCAGCCCTGTCCCGGCGAGGATGGTTTTGTCTGGTTTAGGTTGAACAAGCTTCTGGAAACCAATTTGCTCTCGGCGGAGTGCTGCCAAAAAGACCCGATTCGAGCTATTTTAAGGCACATTGTTGTTCTGTTCGCAGGCCTGCACTGCAGCTGCTGTCAGCACACTGGAGGTTGGAGGCTTGAAGGGCTCGTGGGGAGGCTTGTTCGCGCTGTTCAACCAACCACAAGCTGACGCTGCAGCGCCCAGAAGCGCCCCGAGACTGCGCTCAACTGCCTTGCCGGCGCTTAGGCGTGCACCGGTCAGCGACTGCAGTCCGAACAAGCGATGGCATCCGCATGTGTGTGATGGGTGTGATGGGTGTGATGGGCGTGATGGAGATTGGTCATGGCACCGCGTGTATGTGTGTGTGATGGACCAGAGTACGGGTGCCGGAGTACACAGTCATGGTGGTCTGCAAAAGTGCTGACTTGGTGTGCGTGGCGCACCGTAGCTCCCAAGACTCGAGCGTGTGCATCTTTCTCCGGCCACCAGGCTACCCGCAACGCCGCCACAACTCCAGCCTGCCAGCCTGCCAGCCTGCCCTCACTCTTCCGTTTCTTCTCTCCGACACCACCCATCCATCCCTCTCCAACGACCTATATTTAGAAGTCATCTATCAGTCTATCAGATTGTCCTCGACAAAAAAGTATATTGTACTCCAGACCTGCCAGAACCCCGCCGCCTTTGTTCTGAGGATCCTCGAGGCTCGTCCAACGCATATTCCCCGCTGTATCACTATTGTTTGCGTTTCAGGAACGGGCGCGACATCAGCGGTCGCATTCTCTTTACTTCAACCTCCCAAGGCACCGTCCCGTCGAGTCGAGCACCGCTCTGTCTGCATTGAGGCACGAGCTAAGGACAGCAACACCACCACGCACCCAGGACTTTACGAGCTTTGCTTTGTTGCATATACCTTTGATGCGTCGCATCTTAGCCAACGTCACTATAATTGAGCAGCGACAATTCGAAGGGCCCCGTCGACAGTGAGGAACTGTGGGACACACTTCCTTTTCGCAACCACAGACCCGACGCGCCCGACGCGCTCTCGTCATGGGTAGAAGAAAGATTGAGATCAAGGCTATCAAGGATGATAGGAACCGTTCAGTGTACGTTTTGCTTTTCACTGCCTGGAGAGGGCACAGGGGCAATGGCTAATGCTCTCCCCACAGGACCTTCCTCAAGCGCAAAGGCGGTCTTTTCAAGAAGGCGCATGAGCTTTCCGTCCTCTGCTCCGTCGATGTCGCAGTTATAATATTTGGGAATAATAAGAAGCTGTATGAATATTCAAGTTCTGATCTTGGGGAGATACTACAAAGACACTCATATGTATGTTTGGAAACCGTAACGCGACAGAACGCTGAAGTTGACAAGTGAATTAGTATGGTGGTGCCAACGAACACAAGGGTCCTGGAGATTTCAATGGGAAAGGGGACGACGATGAAGATGACGATGTTGGATCGGAACATGGTGCATCTCACCATGGATCAGTCGAACCACAGATGATGCCTCCCCAATTCCAAAACCAGAACCCTGCCTTTAACCACATCCGACACCACACTCCTTCAGCATCACCTCCCATTCCAAATGGCGTCTTTCCCCACCACCCACAACATCAACAGCAACGGCAACACACACCGCAGCCTCCAATTGGGTCACGTCCTTCATCTCGAAATGATCCCAGAAGGCCGGGACTTGGGCAGCATATGGGACCTCAGGGTCCACATCCACCGCCTCAGAATGGATTCGCGTATATGCCAAATCCCGCCATTTACCAGCCCCAGAATGGTCCAGGTATGCCACCACATCCCCATAGCATCCCGCACCATATGCAAGGGCCGCCTCATGGCATGCCTCACCAAGGGCCTCCTCCGCCTCAGTACCAGTACCCCGCACCACCGCAGCAGCATCCGCAATACCAGCAACAAGTGCAGCAAGTGCCACAAGTGCAGCAAATGCAGGTCGAAGAACAGCGGAGATCCTCAGCTCCTCCCGGGTTCATCAAGCAAGAAAGACCACCATCCCGTCAAACAGCTTCTCCACCACAACCCCAACAACAACAGCAGCAGCAGCAGCAGCAGCAGCAGCAACAGCAACAGCAACCCGAGTCAGAACAACGTCAACAGCCTGAATCGCAACAAAATCTGATTGCAGAACCTGTGAAACGCGTGTCCATAAAATCCAGAAGCATCTTCACGCCTATAGATGAGACCCGGTCAATATTATCCCAGCATTGGGTGCCCTCAACGTCAAATACAGAGGCATCGGCTGCCGAGTTCACGACCTCAAATCGGTCACAGTCAGTAGATGTTGGAGCTGTATCGCGAAATAAGCCCCCTTCTCCTCCACCACCACGCCCACAAACTCACATTAAAAATCGGGTTTCAATGTCTTCTGTTTCATCAATGCCAGAAGGTGGTTTTACTCCACCATCCAGAACGAACAGCGCACAAATGAGTGCGGCTGGTGGGAAACGGCCAGTTCTGAAAGTCCAGATTCCAGATGAGCCCTCAGACGGTGGCTCCGCGACAGCGGACTCGGCCTCTTCTCCTCAAGACTCTACTGGCCAAACCGGCTCCCTTCCTACTCACCGCAGAAACTCAGGATCTCATTCGTCAGGAGTCGTCCTCCCGCCTCCCTCCCCATCTGCGGGAGGGACGCTATTGTCAGCGGGTGCTTCGGGACCGCCTAATCCTTTCGCGCGTCCACATCCCGTACCTCAGGCATCTCAGGCATCTCAAGGATCTAACTCAAACTCAAATAACATGAATATAGACACTCCCGTCTCAGCTTTGCCAAGTCGATTTATGACTGACCAATTTCTTCCCTCGCCAAGTTCGTTTTTCAATGGATCAGGTTGGGATTTCAGTCGGAACGGCGATAGCAATACACTCGCCAGCCCGCTGAATTTCGCCACACCAGTTGTCGGGAGTGGGCCAAGTTTCCTACGAGAGGACAGTGGGGAGCGAGGGCCTTCAGCGGAGAAGAGAAAGAGTCCTGAGGGCGAGGGCGGGGATGCGAAGAGGGCCAAGATTGAGAGTTAATGTTTTTGTTGCCGTGTTAAAACGACTTGGACTGGAGGATAACGATGTGCTATATTGTTGCATGGAAACGGTGTTTTAGCGTGCTACGGCGTTTCTGGCCATTTTTCTTTTGTCAACTTGGGACTTGATACTATTATATTGAGGAATTTTGCTTTATAAGGGATAAGTGATATTCTGGAATCAAATGAGACTACTGTTGCATTTAACTTATTGCTTAATATTGACATTTCATTGCATATCAGCTCGTTGAATCTTGCTCGCTGCTTAGCTGAGGAGAAGGTAGTGTTGACGTGATGCCTTCTCTCTCTTTTTTTCTGATTCTAAGCTAAACTTTTGATACTTTACACCTTACAAGCTACCTCCCTAAAAACTAACTAACTAACCGACTTGCTGAGAAGTTGGGCAGTAATTATGATTTTTGTCCTTTTCCTCCTACCTTATTTAACAATGTAGTATATAACGTAGACAGATGTAGCTTTAGATATAATTGTGTAGGCTCATTTTGAATAGGCCTAGGCTATCAAGATCCAGATACTTTTAAGTGCTTGTTTTCTTCCTTTTCTGGTATTCTCGCTTATAGAGAGTTGGAGTATAGATGGGAAGGAAGGGGGGTTAAGCGAGGAAGGGTGCCAATACCAATACAATGATGACGGGGTTTAATGGCTTGACTGATTAGGTTATTTTCATAAGCTATTAGGTAAATAACCCGTCGAAAGCTAGGTACATTAGAAGAATCGTCTTAGACAGCTAATAGTGAACAAGTAAGGGCTTAGTTCTTGTATCTTTTAATATAAAGCGAGTTCCACCGGCTTGTTTGGTTGTAAAGGTGTACTATAGTCGTTTATCGCACCTAACTATCCTGCTGAATTGGTACTGAAAGTGCTTGAAAGTACAAGCGCTCTTTGTACCAAATTAAACTTCCTCTTCTAAGGCTACATTAAAACTGTGTAGGATCTACCTAATCGTATCCTTCGCCTTCTAGCTTATGCCACCGAAGTTAAAACTGCTCTCTTCGGACAGAATGAAGTGGCTACTCAGATAGTATATCCCGAGAGCCTCATTGTAAACTCTCTTGTTGAGTTGTAAGCTAGATGAAAGCTAGGGGTTTGAAAGTCCACTTATTAGTATTGGGCGCAAAGATCTTCTCGTAGATCTTGGGGGAGAAGTCTTAGCCCTGGCACGTTGATAGGCTAGAGACTTGATCGATGATGTACGAAGGCGGGTGATAAATAGTTGTGGTGTGGTAGAAGATGCACTGTTAGAGAAGAGAAGGGAATTCATGTAGAGGTAGAGAAGAATGAATAGATCGAGATTACCCTTAGCTAAATACTGCGGGGGTTTGATGTAAAGGCGTCTCACGCGACCTTTACAACTGAACCTCTTCAATGCCTTACGCTAGGCAGAAGATTTAGCAAAATAGAAATGCTTATTTGAAGTTTTAGAATACTCGAGCCTGAAACCTTGCTTTTCTTATATTCCTTGTGTGAAATAAAGTGAGTGCTTCAAGCCTGATACTTAAATACACGGCGAGTACTGCTATATACCTCGTGCTTGCTCTTGAACCTTACAACTTCTTTGATGATAGGTGCAACTCGACTCGCTTGATACAGACACGTTTGGCTCGACGACAGGTGTGAATGTGCGTGTGAGACAACACTTTCTAAATATCGCCCCTCAAGGATACGAAACTGCAAGGCATGGATTTTGTGCTTTTGTCCAATGCTTCTCAGAGAAAAGAAAATCGATCCGAATTTAGTGATGCAGATAGAAAGTTTGCAGCTAAGATGCAACGGAACATCTGGATTGTGCATCAAGACTGGCCATCTCACCAGGGAGGCTTCTCCAATCGATCGGAGCAGTTTTTACAGACAGGGGTCCTTGCTAGCATATATTGAGGCAAAGGTTGATTGATATGCCTGCTGAATTACCGTTGTCCAGTTCCTTTGTTGATTTCCTGTATAGGACCTGTCGTCATGTCGGATACTTGCGACTGAAGATTGAAGCTGGAGGTTGAAAATAAGGACTAAGTGAGAAGAACCTACTTCGGACGTAGTTCTAGCACGAGGCCAACCCTGGTGACCCCTACTATTAGCCCCCTGTTCTTAGCGCCATTTGACAAGGCTGACAGGCCACGAATCGACGGCGAATGAGACGGACTTCAAGACAATGCCATCTCTCTGGGATTCCGAATTCATTTAGTTGCTGTCCCTGCCACAGTCTGCACACTGTGCTTTATTTCCTTCTCTTAGGTCTGTTAAACAACAACATGGCCAGCACTTTGGAAACTCCTTCCTCTCTAGATGCCGGTAAGCTCCATTGCGATCTCCGGAACTGATTACACAAAGAGCCATGCTAATCTTCGTATCTTGTAAGCCGATTACAATCCAATTGACCATCTTAATGCGATATTTTCCCACCCCTCAACCCTCACTTCCATAAACAAGACGGCGACAGCCCTCGAGGTTCACCAGAATGAGCTCTCAGACTCCATATCCGCCCTTGTGGCTGCACAGGCCTACAACGATGATTCGAGTCTCCAGCGCATGCAATCTGCGAAAGAGGAGCTCGCGCAGCTCTTTCGCAAGATCGAATCAGTCCGCACTCGTGCCATTGAGACCGAGCAGACAATCACCTCCATGACGGCCGACATCAAGAGGTTAGATGGCACAAAGCGAAACCTCACACTCAGCATGACGGCCTTGAAACGACTGCAGATGCTGACGACGGCATATGAACAGTTGAGAGGGCTGGCAAAGAGTAGACAATACAGGGAATGCGCGAGTTTACTACAGGCAGTGTTACAACTTATGAAGCACTTCAATAGCTATCGAAGCATTGATCAGATTGCGACTCTGAGCCGGAATGTAGCGGAGCTTCAACGAGAGCTGCTGGAACAAGTCTGTGAGGATTTTGAAATTGCATTTGCGAAAGGGGAGGTGGGAGGTAAGAAGGCCGTCTTGGGAGAGGCATGCTTGGTTATGGATGCGTTAGGAGAGACCGCAAGGGCAAGATTGGTGACTTGGTATGTCAACACGCAATTGCGAGAATACCGGCAGGTCTTCAGGGGAAATGACGAAGCTGGAAGCTTGGACAATATTGGGAGACGATACAGCTGGTTTCGACGAATGCTGAAGACCTTCGAGGATGAACATGCCGGACTTTTCCCAATTGGATGGAGAGTCAACGAAGTGCTTGCGAATGCCTTCTGTGAAGGAACGAGAGACGACTTCAAAGGCATCTTGGAACGGAGTATGAGAAGGCCAGATGGTGGAAAGATTGACGTTAATCTATTACTAAGTTGTCTGCAAGAGACGATGGATTTCGAGCACAGCTTGGAACGGAGGTTTGCAAGTGAGCCGAGGGCAAGTATTGATACTCTCTGTTCCATCGAGGAGAAGCCTCAAACTTTCGACCGATCTATATCCGAGGCTTTTGAGCCATATCTCAGTCTATGGGTTGAGTCCCAAGATAAACAACTAGCAACAATGATACCCAAATACCGCAACGGTCCTCTCATTCCTACCGACGAGGAGTTCTCGTCTCAAGCCGTAATTCCATCATCCATCGAGTTATTCCATTTCTACAAGCTTACGCTAGCTCAATGTGCGAAATTATCTACCAGCGAGCGATTACTCGATTTGTCAAGAACTCTTGCCAAATACCTGGACGAATATGCGCAGCAGGTCCTATTACACTTTCTTCAGGCTCCAGGGGGCCCAAGCCTCCAAAACATTATTCTCGTTCTAAACACAGCAGATTATTGGCACACGAATACGCAACAATTAGAAGACAACATCAAAAAACGAATAGACGGCGACTTAGTATCCAAGGTTGACTTATCCTCACAATCTGATACTTTCATGGGTGTCGCGAGCGCATCCGTGCTAGCGTTGGTGCATAGAGTCGAAGTAGACTGCGAATCTTCGTGGCGGGAAATGAGGAACACGAATTGGAGCAAAATGGAGAGTGTTGGGGACCAGAGCTCTTACGTCGCAGAATTGCTGCGGCATGTGAACAGCCAGGCAGCGGAAATACTGCCATTGGTAGGCAAGCAGCAATACGCTCGAGCCTTCTGCGACAACCTCGTAGAGCATCTTGCAACCACTTATATTTCAAATATAGTTCAGTGCCGGCCGGTTTCTGAAGTTGGGGCTGAGCAGGTAGGTCTTAAATTTCTGGCCAGTCTCATGGCGTATGCTGACATTTGCAGATGCTACTTGATAAATATGTCCTAACAAAAAACTTTGAGACTCTTCTCTCTCACTCGCCATCTTTGTCTTCAGGAAATGTTCCTGCAAGTTTCGTCAAACGAGTTAATCACAGTATGACACGCCTTGATCCACTTCTCAAAACGCTACAAGTCCGGCCATCGCCACCGGAAGGCCTTGTACAAGCTTATCTCATTCATATTGGTGATCGCAGCGACACCAACTTCCGGAAGATTTTGGAATTGAAGGGCATCAGAAAAGGTGAACATCCTGCTCTCGTTGAGATGTTTGGGGTGCACAGAGATGGGAAATCAAACGAACATCTTGTGCCGATGTCCCCTCTGCTAACACCTCTGATGCAAACTGGGAGCCTTGGAAGCACGGGACTTGGAATCGTTGGTGCGGCAAGTACAGCACCCAACAACATACCAAATATCCAAACGAGATTTGACCCTGCTGGCTTTGGTGAGAAACTTTTCAGTGCTGCCAGAGATGGAGTTGAGCGGATGGGAACTGGAACTGTTGGTGAAAGAGTAGGGAGTCCATTGAGCGCGGAAGATGCAAAGGCAACAGTCGCGGGAAACCTGCAAAATATCGGAAAGTTCTTCCGTCGTGATATGAGTGGTTTTGGAGGAATTGGTGGTAGATTTGCAAAGAGCCAAGGGAGCATTGATGATATTACCAGATGATTGAATGATTAGCCCCAAGCCGGAGACTATAAAGTTTGTTTAAATGCGAAACCCTATCAGAAGATATTGTATTGCCATGAGAATAAATCCACCCCTTAGCGATGATGACTGCAGGAGTTGGATCCTGTCACAAGAGGTTGGTGATCATTGCTACTGCAGGTATAGCAGTATTTCCTGGCTGCCTCCCTTTGTATACCACACACCTCTATCTAGGTTATAAGGAAACGATGAAGTACTATAAAACTAGCTTCGTACTTCACTTGTATGAAATGAGGTTCTCGAGTAGGACAGCAGACGTAGTTTCTGGTAGTCCAATACGACAGCCTTTGCCATGATAGCACGCAATTGGACTATTAGGAAAATGGAGCTTTAGAGTTATCTTCTTATGTTCAATGGTTGTCGTGGAGCTAAGAGCTAGAAATGTGCCTACAGTATTTGTAAGTACTGCAGAAAGGTGAATGAGCAGTTGGTTAGGAT
Organism: Pezicula carpinea; assembly: GCA_026119845.1. Taxonomy (NCBI): domain Eukaryota; kingdom Fungi; phylum Ascomycota; class Leotiomycetes; order Helotiales; family Dermateaceae; genus Pezicula; species Pezicula carpinea. Next base: position 674,875 of record JALRMK010000008.1, read on the forward strand.
GCTCCTAAAAATGCATTAATTTTTAGGCGACAACTTATACATTACCTAGGCATGGCAATGTCTTATTTTCTATTTCGCTTGGGCTAAGTATCTGATGCCAAGCATTAAGTGAAGATATATTTCCATGTTGATAAGCACACACCCTAATGCTAAGGTAGCGAGCTCGGCTCGGTACTTCGTAGTCTAGGCATTGATCCTTGCACAGTTTTGTCAGCGATTGAGCGAGGCTGGCGGGCTGGACCACGATTTCTTTACAATCAGCCCCTCTGCCCCAAACCTCGACAGTAATCAACATTTCCCTCCCAGCTAATACAACTCCTCATCCTCCACTCTCCCCTACAGATAAATACATCTCGTATCTACCTTTAAGCCGAATTATCACTACAGTCAGCCAAAACGTTTTCCTCAACTTTGAAACGTACACTACGGTCTGGTGCGACGGGCATTTCAATTGCAGCAGCAGCAAGTGTTCAGCAGAAGACGCCCGTGAATAAAAATAGTACGCTGTGGATTAGGAGTGCGGAGAAGAGAATGACGCACAGCAAGGTTGTTAGTTAGTATATCCCCCTAAACTGCACCAGGCCACCTTGACGGCCAGAGTGGGGCGAATAGTTTGTGTGCCATGTAAATGCTAAGCTCGAGGAATTAGTTATTGGCTCAGGCCCTGCGGCGCATACAGCTGCTGTATATCTTGCGAGGGCTGAACTGAAGCGTAAGTTACCCTGAAAGAAGAGCAAGGAAGTCGAAGCTAACATATGCACAGCGGTTTTATACGAAGGCTTCCTTGCGAATGGCATCGCAGCGGGCGGACAGCTCACAACGACCACCGATGTGGAGAATTTCCCAGGTTTTCCCAAGGGAATTGGCGGGCAGGAACTGATGGACAACATGCGTGCACAATCCGAGAGATTTGGCACCGAGATCATCACCGAGACTATCGCCAAAGTCGACCTTACACAACGCCCCTTCAGATTTTGGCCCGAGTACGAAGAAGACAAGGAACCCCACACCGCCGATGCAATCATCATTGCTACAGGTGCCTCGGCACGACGATTGGGTCTCCCGGGAGAAGAGAAGTACTGGCAGAATGGCATCTCAGCCTGCGCAGTCTGTGATGGTGCGGTTCCCATCTTCAGAAACAAGCCTTTGGTTGTCATCGGTGGAGGAGATTCAGCCGCCGAGGAGGCTATGTTCTTGACAAAGTACGGCTCGCACGTTATCGTTCTCGTCCGAAAAGACAAACTCCGAGCTTCCAAGACTATGGCTAAGCGATTGCTGGCCAATAAGAAAGTAACTGTCCGGTTCAACAGTGTTGGAGGAGAGATCACTGGTGACGACAAAGGATTGATGAGCCACATGATTGTAAAGGACACTGTTACTGGGCAGGAAGAGAAGATTGAGGCAAATGGTCTCTTTTACGCTGTTGGCCATGACCCAGCCACCGCTTTGGTCAAGGGCGTAGTCGATACCGATGACGAGGGTTACATTGTGACAAAGCCCGGAACAAGTTACACTAATATCGAGGGTGTGTTTGCGGCAGGTGATGTGCAAGACAAGAGATACAGACAAGCCATCACGAGTGCTGGTACATTACCATCTTTCCCTTTCAATGAAATCAGACTAACATATTTTGCACAGGTTCTGGGTGCATAGCAGCGCTCGAAGCCGAGAAGTATCTTGCTGAGAAAGAAGATGACGAGAACGATCTAGAGAAGGAGAAGGGCGCTGAAAAGGGTAGCAATGCTGTTGTTCCTGAATACAGGTCGAACCCTCTTCTATAGAGCGGCCGTGATTCCTTTTGTCACTTCTTGCATACATGATAGAACAGAAGAGACTCTAAACAATTAGATACCCCATAGATGGGAATAGAAATTTTGTTTGGAACGCAAACTTCAATGTATCCCGCATTTTCTTCAGTAATCGTTTACGGGCACACACTTCTGCCCACTTTAATACAGTGAGTGATTGAATCGTCAACGAGAATAAACAATGAACTAAGATATATATAAGACCTCGACACTGGCCCTTCCAACCCTGACACGAAATTCATCCCGTCTCCTTCAAACCCACCACCAGTCAATACTCTGTCCCAAGATTTCTTCGAACTCGGAACCCTCACCTCCAAACCCAGCTTATCTATGTTTCTACGCCACAGAAACCATAGCCCAACTACGACTGATCCTCAATACTCTCAAATCAAGGAAGGGGGCGGGACAACCGCCTCGTAAAACCGTGAGATAGGCCACGTCCACAGATATACTTTTACTGCTATCCTGGACTTTATGATGGTGTTGATGTAGGTGATATTGTGCCTAAGTTATTAATGGTTGTTTGTGGCTGCCGGGTGCATTTGGGTTATGTATGGCGTTTGGTTCTTGAAATGAGGGATGCAGGTGAGGTTTTGGGTGTTAGGGCTTTTTATATTAGGAATGGGAGAGGCTCACTGTCGTCCTCTAACTAGATTTACTGTTATGCCATTGGATTCTTGCAGAGGATATTAGGCGGGTGGAGATGGGAACGAAGGAGACAGCGACGGTGATTTGGGTTTAGTTGTGTGGAAGGGAGAAATTAAGTAGGGAAGAGAGGTTTGTGGGAGGGTGGCTGATTTGATTGAGAAGGTTTTAGGGTGAGTGGGAGAGGTTTCTTTCCTGAGGAGTGAGAGTGAGGCCTGGAGTGATGTGAGTTTTGCAAACTGTGGTATCTGCCTACGATGGAGTAAACCAAGTAGCATAACGTACGAAGTAGAGCACAAGTAAGAGGTCCCCAAAACCTGCTACGTAGCAATGTCACATTGACACTACCAAGGCAAAGTAGACTCGCTCTTCCATATTCAACATTTGAACTTAGGTAGCTTCTTGAGCTATCGTGAAGCTTGCATACCCGACTTGAGCTTCCTCTTCCTCAATACCCTAAAATCTTATAACCCAGGTACATGGTTCCTGACAGAGAAAACGTCCACGTGTGGAATGCCATGACCCCATTAGTTCCCCAGGCCGCCACCGCTCTCGGGAATAAACACGATGAAATGTCATCATCATCGACACTTGAAGAGATCGAGGAAAACGCAACAACCTCAGAGTGATCATAGCTTCAGTCGATGTGCAACAAAAGATAAAAGATAGATGAGTTTCATGTGACCTTGCGCATTGCTTATTGCTGTTCGGAATGTCCCGCAGAGTATCCTGGGTACTTTCGTACGAAAGTACAACGGCTACAGCGTCCTCTAACATTGCCAACCCAAGAGTCAAGACTACCTCGTACCACGATGAGCACTTGGGCTTTGGCAAATTGCTGGGTCAGACTCAGTGTAGGAACCTGCAGAATTCTACATCAAACCCGGTTAGTAGCAGACAGTAGAGACAAGAAGGAAAACAAGAGCTGAAGTGGTTGCGGTTCGATGTATCTGTCAAGTCTTTGGCCTAGATCGACTTCCTTGCCACGTAGCTATGACGAGTGTTTTTTGATGAGGACTAACTGTGCAGATTACAAGGAAGTTTTCAAGCCCACAGACTTTCTCAATGGATCCTCCGTGGAGAGTGGGAACTTTCTGTTGGGTTGTGTTACCTCTTGTCATATCGACTCCTACGTACCGAGAAACGTAGAAACCTCGGCTGGCGATGCGATGCCTAGCGAATGGACCCCTAACTCGTCCGCGTCCAGTAAAGGACACGCTAAAAATATCGCGTCCAGACTCCAGTGTAAGCACGTATGCAACATCTCCAGAACTTCATAAAGGGGCATACCGTACTCTGGCAAAGTACCTTCCACACTCCTTGAACAAACAATCGAAGTCTTCAGAGCTGCAATTGATACAACCCCCCAGAGTCTGCGACCTCTGCAGCGTCGCTCTCTTCACATTCCCTCCCTCCTTCAAAACCTACTCGATGACCCCACAATGAGTCTTCTTTCCTACCTTCGAAGTATATACTCCCTCGATACCATTGATACCCGCTTTACAAGTTCTTCCGCGACTCCCTATAAGACGGTTATAGATGCACGGTTAGATCCTGTAGCTGTTACGAGAGCTGCCAAGAGAGATGATTCCGCACCAGGGGACGGCGTGAGGACAGACAGCAATGGCAGGCCAATAGCTCAACCTTCGAGATGGAAAACTACAGAATTCTACGTGTACTATTTCGTCTTTATCACCATCGTGCCGTACATGTTTTGGATCGCATACGATGTCTCTAGACGTGAGTAGGACGCACTATCAGTCGGGCCAGCTTAATTGACTTGTCCCATAGCTTCTCATCCCAATTATCACAAGTACGAGAGGCTGTTGTCAGACGGATGGGTTCCAGGAAGGAAGATCGTATGACAATTCCAAAGACTTCTTGCTTGCAGATGCTAAAGTATGACAGGATATTTCGGATGCCCAGTACCACACCTTCAGATCCAATATCCCATATCTTGCCATTCTCCTTACCTTCCACCCGATTTTACGGCGATTATACGAAAGCCTGCACCCAATTCCCTCTCGAAATGGTTCTCCTAGACCGTCCGGGGCTTCCTCGTATATATCCGTCGCAGATGGAGAGGCGCGACTGCAGAAGAGAGCTTCCTTCGATTTTGGCTTTGCGTTGATATTCCTGACCGCTCTGCATGGGTTTTCTTCGATCAAGGTTCTTCTGATTCTGTACACAAACTTTTGGATGGCCACAAACCTGCCAAGGAAGTACATTCCAGCAGCCACATGGATTTTCAATATCTGTACCCTGTTTGCCAACGAGCTGTCCAGTGGTTATAAATTCTCTAAAATGGCAGCTTATGTATCCCCTCTAGAGGGCTCTCAACGCAATCTCCTTGAAGGGAATCCCCTTCATGATTGGGCTGGCTGGCTTGATAGCTATGGAGGAATCATGTCAAGATGGGAAATCTTGTTCAATTTTACCGTTCTGAGGATGATCAGCTTCAACTTGGACTACTACTGGAGCCTCGAAAGGAGAGGTGGAAGCCCAATTGAAGTACGTTTTCTAAATAATAGGCGTGTGCCATACTAATGATCACAAGAAGAAACAACTCGATCCTGCAAATCTTTCCGAAAGAGATCGTATAAGCACCTCCGCAAATGCGAGAGACTATAACTTCCGCAACTTTGTTGGCTACGCAATATACGCCCCTCTTTACCTCGCAGGTCCTATAATCACATTCAACGATTACATCTCCCAATTAAAATATCCGCCTGCGAGTATAGAGAAACCCCGGACTCTTAAATACGGCATCCGTTTCCTGCTCTGTCTTCTCGCAATTGAACTTCTTTTGCACTTCGACTACTGTATCGCGATCTCCAAAGGGAACCCAGTGTGGACCGACTACACTCCGGCCCAACTAAGTTTGCTGTCTTACTTCAACCTACACGTCCTCTGGTTGAAACTGCTCCTTCCTTGGCGATTCTTCCGTCTCTGGTCTCTAATTGATGGCATTGACCCCCCGGAGAATATGATTCGTTGCCTCTCTGATAACCCTTCAACTGTAGCATTCTGGCGAGGTTGGCATCGAAGTTTCAATCGCTGGCTAATTCGTTACCTTTACGTACCGCTTGGAGGCGCTAGTTCCAAATCTTGGGTATCCCGAGTCAAAAGTGCTTTCAATTACGCGTTAGTCTTTACATTCGTTGCGATGTGGCACGATATTAGTCTCAATCTGTTGGTCTGGGGCTGGCTGATCGTTCTCTTCATGATGCCGGAAGTCATTGCTGGATATCTCTTCCCGAGGAAGAGGTGGTTAAATAATCTCACAGCTTACAGAGTGCTTTGTGGGATTGGGGTTGTGGGGAACTTGATGATGATGATGATGGCCAACTTGGTAGGTTTTGCGGTTGGTGTTGATGGACTGAAGGCTATCATTTATGGCATTTTTAGAGATTTTTCAGGTACGTTTCCCTTTCAAACTAGGACAGTAATGCGACTAACACAAATAGGGATTGCGTTCCTACTCACCGCATCATCTGTTCTTTTCGTAGGCATACAGGTCATGTTCGAAGTACGAGAAAGCGAGATGAGGAAAGGAATCTTTTTGAAGTGCTAACATAGCTCGAAAGAAATATAACAACCAATTTAAAGAACCTTTACTCCTATCGCCGCAAGCATCAAGACAATGTATGAAAGTGACTAATTAATGCTGGCTTACTTTCACCGATCCGATCGAGATATTGAAGCCGTCCACAAGCAGTGCTGGTACTGATATAGTCGAATTGTCTTGAATTTATCGAGGCCGAGTGGCCAAGCTCCGAAATCGTTCTTAGAAGGGCAGGAATGCAACAGAAGTCTCCACTGGTCAATGCTGGTGCCTTGATGTCGCAATACAACACAGACCTGCTGGACACTTCTTTTCTGCACAAATGACGCTTATCTGGATACCCTAAAAATGTTTTGATTTCCCGGGCAAACCTAATGCGTTCTGCAAGGTCATGCTGCTCCAGATGTCCTTCCATACGTGGACTTTCGGATGAAAGTTGGAAATCGTAACCCAGGTAGGGTTTGAGGGGGTAAGCATCCTTGCTTTCGGATCGTGCTTTGGCAATAGTCTGCAGCGTTTGCACCTTGATATCTCAGGCTTGAAAAAGGATGAAGAGATGTCTGAAATCCTTCTTGGGTGTCGGAATCAACATGGTACACATTACTCAGATCTATGAGCTCAACTGGACTCCCAGGTGTGAGGCTGCACGGATCCAAGAGGCATATGAATTTGTCTGGATTGTTGTGTTGTTTTTTTGCAATGCTCGCTTAGCTTGTCTATCCTGGCGAGGGACTTTATGGACGGGACGATACAAATGCTACGGTTGTGTATTTTGTTCATGACGCACCATTTCGTACGACCATGAGAACGTCCTTTTGCACCCTTGGTACTCGCAGGGAACTCTCTTGGCGGCTTTTCTTTTGTGGCTCTACTGATGGTTAGTAGATTCGTTCATCTAAGAGGACTTGACAAGAATTAAACTTGTCATGTCTTGTTAACATATTGCTCGTACTCTCTGCAACATATTCGGATGATGAATATTGCGTATTTGGTGATATGATCACAGCATTATCCAGAACTCCCTGCCTTTGCCCGAGACTACTGTTGGACATGTCATACATGGTACTTGAGCTGACATTCGTATCTTGTAGGCTTCCTTGGCCAGTAAAGAAATTTGCGCACTGTGTTGTAGCAAATGTGTATTCAGTCCACTGTTATGTGGAGTGCAAAGAGTCCGGGAATTTGTAGCTTTTGGCTTAGGGCCTAGAAGATATCTTGAATTTCCTGTCTTCCCATGGGTTTGGAAGGTGAAACTCATAGTCTCAGGCGCTAGAAGAACTTATGGTCGAACGACGGAATGGACAATTTGGAATCAATCGAAAGGAATCCCGCACAATGCTCGTCGAAAGGGTAAGAAGAGACCGGGTTTGCCGTGCCAGTTGGAAACATCCAATCATTACCTGTTGCACCATGTCTATAGTCTTGCGGCTTACCTCTTTGTCTGTATTTGCCCTCGAGATAGTGTCTCTTTTTTTAACCACTCACCTTTCTTCTCCGTCCTCCAACTGGTTGAATCCTGCGCTATCATTTCCCTGGCTTGGATACTTTGGATAACAGAAGATAGATAAATTATCCTTGATTTACTACAGCCTTCATCTGCAAAAGCTTGCGTTATTATTAAGAGGCTCCTCTTGGCACATAGCTTGGTATTGGGGCCATTCGAGGAAGCACAAGGCTGGTCCGAACGGGATATCCAGCCTCAAGAGTGAAGCTCCCCAATTTAGCACCACCACCTTGCTGAGCCCACAATTCCACTACGATCCAATTCGTACCATGGTAATCTAGAATACCTATAGCTTGATCAGTACTTCAAATCCAAAGTACTTGACCAGAAGCAACGAACCTTGAGGGACAGGGAACTCCCTTTGCGGTCCGATATGGTTGATATATTTCCCATATTGGTACCCATTCACCCAGATCCATGCACGATACTTATCCAATGTCCCGTTAGTAAAAGATGGGCTAATATTAAATGACAACGGTATATCGTATCCATAAGGCAAATCAAGATCGAACCCCACGGTCCAAAATCCAACACCCGCTTTCTCAATTCCCTGCGTTGGCGAACCAACCTGCCAAGCCTCAACAGGCGGGAAAGGCTGAGTCCAACCTTGACGTTCAGCAAAGAGCCCACCTTCGTTCAAAGGTCCACGGGCCTTGTCTGGGTACTGTTCTCCCCCAAAGTTCCCAGTCATTTTCCAGCTTATAGCGTCCTTTTCACGACCTGAAAGTTCATAGTCTAATATCCCTCGAGGTTCTTTCATTTGGTCTCCTGCTGGATCAGGGTTCATTTCGAAGCCGTTGTTTAGGACAAGAATGGTGAATACGTAGTGTTGGCTAGGAAGTGTGGTGAAGTTGTATGTACTGTTTACTTGGCTGAGAGTTGCTCCGTCTTCGAGAGAGCCGAGATATGTGCCGTTGAGCCAAACAGAACTTCCGTAGGCTGCACCGCCTTGTGTAGAGAGAAAGATGAAGGTCTCATTCCCTGTTGAAGTGAAGTGGCCACGGTAGATTAGGACACCACCGCTTGTGTACCCATAGTCGGCGCTGAAAAGACATGTTGGTGTGAGGAGTGCACGACGAGTGTTGTTTGTCGTGGTGTGATCAGCAACAGTCCAGAGGGAATCGTCATAAGTATCGCTAACCTCTGGTAGGTTGTCGATGTACTTCCATTCCAGGGCCTCTAAATCCGGTATTGTTATGGTAGGTTCCATATATTCCAGAGTTGAAGACCATTCTCCTGTAAGTGGATTTTCCTTGAATGATAACTCCTCGCCATTAAAGAACAACTGCTTAGCAGTAGTTGGAGCTCCAAATATGTTCAGTGGGACAGTCCTGTTAATGTCCCCTTCTATAACACAGGAACTCCGAGTCAGCTAGTTCTAGCAAAATCCAGAAGGAAGTCAAAGGTGATTCAAAAATAAAGAGCATTAATCCTTAGAAAAGAAACTCTACCCCAGAATTCTGACTTACCTAAATAAAGAGCTCCCTGGCGTACCGCTGCATTTCTGATCAGATAGCCAGCTTCAATGATCAAAGAAGTCGTATTACCAATATTAGCACTGTAGTTGCCCCACAAACCCTTTTGCTCAAAATCCACAACCCAGAAATTATAAGCTGAGTTACGATCAACGATATAAACGAGCATATCTTCAGCTTTCACGACCCGCCGCGTAGCTGACGTATCCCAATTCAAGACCAGCGTGCGATTTTGAGATGCAATCCGAAGATCGGGACCTTCTAGTAATGTGCCATTTGAAATATCGGTGAATGCAAGCTCATGTGTTTCTCCCGGGCCTCCATATACCACCAAAATGGTTTGCGATGCGAATTGTTTCCAAGTAAATATCTCGGCAGTAGAATACATCAGAGTCTTTGTTCCAACTTGGTAGTCCGTAACGTGCCATTTTGAATCACGACCACTTAGTATCAGACTACCACCCAGTTGTGGGACGGTGAACATGCCATTGCTAGTATCGGCCACGAAGTTATAGGAGATGGAACTTTGCTCTGAGTAGTTGGCATGTCGTATTATGTAGAGATTAGTTGAAGTTCCATTTCCAAATAGGGGTGTAACGGCTACGGCAGCGTTATCAGTATAAAGCTCTGTAGTCAGATTCCAAACACTAGAATTCGAACATGCAGGCGTTACTCGGATGAAGTTTGCTTCGAGTTTCAGCTCAGAGTACTGCTCCCTGCTCAGGCCTCTGCTTTCGTCAATGGCGGATGCATAGTCGTAGGAAGTGTAGGCTTGTGGAAAGGCAATACTACCCCAATTGGTGCCTCCCTAGACCAGAAGATTTAGTGGATGAAAAATAGCAAAATGTTTATACTTACAAATGTCATGTAGATATTGATAAGCCCCGGTGCCGATGCGAAATTGTTCTTCATAAACACCCTCTCAAAGTCTTCACCGAACATTTCTAGACATTGCGCGTAACCGGTACCCTTTCATACATTACTGAAGATTCTGCAATGGAGAGTATGGGTGGACTTACTCCCCACTGATCAAAGGTTCCGCCTTGAAACTCAGTTATGGCTTCGAATCTCGAGGGACTCAAAGTCTGCTGCCTCTCATAACCTATAGTGGAAAGATCACCTTCAGGCCACACTGTAGGCTCAGAACAGTTGAAGCCAAGAGGATAGGAATCATGGCCCCAGATATCAACATCTCCCTTCGAAGATCCATCGATCCTCCATTCAGGAGCGAATATCCCGCCTTTTGGCGGAGCGCTGGAGTCGTTGTCAATAAAAGGAAGAACAATCCCCGTGGCTCTGTACATGTCGAGAAGTCCTTGCATGTAGTCGGCATCACAGGCAGTATATGGTCTGTCGTATGAAGTGTAGTTTGTGCAAGTATCCGCATCCACATTGGCATTATAGTATTCGTTTTCAGCCTGAAAGAGAATCACGGGACCGCCGTTCGTTATTTGTGCTTTTGCAATTACTTCACCGACTTTCTTGATGTACAGTGATGTTGCTTCTGTATAACTTGGAGCCACAGTTCGTAACAGTCCAGGAACACGTTGTAACCAACCCGGATATCTATTGATGATTGTTAGATGGTAAGACTCTAGTCTTTGAAATATATACTTACCCTCCTCCCGAACTTTCAGCATTGATATATGGCCCCGGCCGAGCAATCAAGTACATGCCAGCGTTACTGGCAGCTTCAAACAGGGGTTCCAAATCAAATATACCATCTGCTCGGTAAACACCCTGCTCGCCCTCTAATAACGACCAATTGATATAGAATGAGATAGTATTGAAGCCCATGGCCTTTATCTTCTGGAGGACATCAAGCCATAGATCTGGGACCGGTAATCTGAAGGGGTGAAATTCTCCACTAAAGATGAAGATTCTCTGTCCATGGACCAATAAGGAGTGCTCGTCGTAAGTGACCTGTCATGGGTTAGAAACAGCAAATTGGGTTTCTAATTCCTTACTCACAATGTCTTGAAGAAGCTCTGATTCGCGTCTGATCTTCCATGTTTGACATAATACAACTTGTGCCGCTAGAGCCCATACTAAAACAGATTTCACAAGTCGCATAGTTGTGGTTGCAACTTGCAAGAGTAGTTTGGGAGATAACGGGGGATGGAATTATCAAAGGGAGAAAAAGACAAGGTGTTAGGTATCATTAGGTACTTACATAGAAACAATGCCTAGGTATCTCGTTGGTTGATTAAATAGGATAGTATGCTCCTTTGATAAGCAACAAATTGTAATATGCCTAAAGCCGACGCTAAGTGGAACTCCGGTGCTTAGCTTAGATTAAGCAGGTCGGCAACATTGGGGGTAGAAGCGAGCAGTGGGGAGAAAGTTTAGGGGACAAAGATGGGGTGGCCGATGGAACCTAACGACCGTTAGGCTTTTGCCGAGACGGGGTTATTAAATGGATTTAGTTTGAGCTTTAAGCTACTGTAACCCACTTTTAAAGCTGCTTCTTTGTAAGTGACAGCCCGAGCTAGCTCTGACTTTGCTGCACTTTCTCTTGGACGTTCCGTTACGAGTACACTTACAGGGAGGTTTAGTAACAAGGTTTAAAATATTCTGGCACTAAAGATATCTAGTAGGACGAAGGTATATCTTCACCTAGTTAAATAAGTGACCTATGACTTATAAGACTTACGACTTAGGTCCGCATTAGATATGTCCTACCTGAGTGATCAAGGAGGTTTAGGTCTAATAGAGTACCTTTAATTGTTGGAATTCGTAGAAAGTTTGTTACTAAACCTCCCTATTATCACTCGACAAAGGTGTAACCTTACAACCACTTGTTTGCCTTAAAACGCTTACTTTGGGTTCAACACCTGGAATTGAACTAACCTTTGTATCTTTCTATTTCACTCTTTGTTGCGAGTCGGTCGCCGTCACCTTTACTTCCAAGGCACGATAGGGGCTTCGCTACAGGTAAGCGAGGCTCTATGCCGTTTTTTTCTCCAATCCGAACCAGAACTTCTTGGGTCCTTTCCAAAACGGAGTTGGGGGCAGAAGGGCTGTCGAGTGGAAGAGCCCAGAATCCTGTATACGAGTGCTGCTTAATGGTGATTCGAGCAAGAATTGGCAACTCATTGTCAGAAGAGGCACGCCACTTGCAAGCCACCAGGGTGGGCTGAAAGCTGAAGTCGAATAATCTGGATTCCTCAACCTGAGTGAGAGTCGGAGTTTCTAGGATGCCTCCTGGTATGAACAGACTCTTGTGGAGTCCTACATAGGTACTGTTGGGTAGGCACTTTGAGATTACTTAGTCGCTTCTGTGCAGGGAAAAGGTGCGTGCACTGGGGCATTCAACTTTGGCATTGTATTATTGTACCTTAGGTAGAGTTGAGATTCTCGGGCGCAATTACTCGTGATGCCACACGACCATACCACAATGCGACCATGCCACGTCCCTGCCACCATCTCAAGGACTCTGATGCAACAATAATATGGACGATATGCACTGGCGACCACCAGACCAGAAGCTGAACGAGAGAGAAAGTGAGGGGCTTGCGCCAGAGCTGCCTATAGATCTATAGCCTCCCCTGTAACTGTGAAGGTTTGGGAGTCTCGGAGCATTCCCCGCGCTACTGCGTACCGTACCCACTGCGCTTCCGCACGGCCGCCTGGATTTCTACCTACTTCACCTCTCCCCCTTCCTCCTCACCTTACCTTACATCTTCACCACCATCTACTCATCTACCTATATCTATCTATCTGCCTGCATTACTTACTTTGCCTTTCTTCGCCTCCTCGACCATTCTATACTCTCTTCTCTGTGCGTGGCGCACCAACCCCCCTTTGAAACAATTCCATTCTTCTTCTTCTTCTTCTACTACTACTACTATTACTACACCATCCCGCGCAGCGACCCTCTCGGCTTTACCACATGGTCAACATCGACCCTCGGTCCCAATGCAGGCCGCAATGGCAACATTCTGGCATTCATTCTCAACAAAATCTGGTGCGTAGACCGCAGCACGGGTGTCGCCACCCCAAGCTGCTCTGCTTGCTGAAGGACACTTCCTAATAAACATGTTAGGGCCATTGCTCAACAGCGAAGGGAAACCGAGACCATAAGTACCGCAAAGTGCCTCGACCTCCATCTGTCGTCCGGCCCGAGCATCCTGGAACATCGATAGAGTAATGGGTGGTTGATCACGTGCGCAGTCTGTGGTCTGGTATGGAGTCGCCGGCGGCAGGTTGTTCCCAACTGCTTGGGCTACCTTATAGATCTCGTTGGCGAGATCCTGAACATGCTGCAGAGCCTGGGCATTCCTGTATACCTCCGTGGTCGTCATGCGATAGATGGCTGCGACGGGGTTCCAAGAACCGTTGAAGATGAGTTTGGTCCAACGCTCCGAAGTTATGTCGTCCACAGCTTTGAAACGTGCATCGAACTTGACAAGCCTCTCGAGACAGTAAAGAGAACTTGGCTTGTTCGGCGAGTATAGACCGATGTGGAATGCAGAGGGCCGAATTGTGGCAACTTGGCGAATATTACCAGGCTCATCTTGCACACAGCTGACATAACAGACTGCAGATAAAATGGTATTCTCCTGGAAAGTCTGGCTGAGCATTGGCTCAACGCAAAATCCGTTTTGAGCCGCTACGAGGGTCGTTTGAGGGCGGACTACAGGTCGTAGTCCTTCCACAAAGGCATGATCTTGGGAATGGATGATTTTGTTGGCACAGACTACATAGTCAAACGGGACGTCGCGGACGGTTTCAACATTCGTAATGACACGGTGAGGCTCGAAGAGACCGTTACCCCACATACGACTTTGCATGCGAAATCCCTTTTGGAAGACAACTTCGTAGTTGGATCGGCATATAGCTGTTACTCGGACGTGTGGATTTTGGGCAACGCGCCAGCCGAATGTTGCACCAACAGCTGAACAGAAGCAAAATGAGCGTTTTATCCCATGAGCAAAGTTGCAAGACATATTTACCTCCGGCGCCGTAGATGAGTACATTTATGGGCTTTGCCTTCATTGCTGGTCGAACTCTCTCAAGTGAGATTTTGTTGAAAAAGGTGTATTGAGAGCTTTGAAGGAGGATGCACCTGGTGACCTTATCGAAAGGGAAGGCTTCCTGAATATGAATAAAAGGATATGCTTACACGCGGCAGACAGTGATCCTTTCTGCATTTGTCCTTGATTCTCCACTCATTCATCGTTCAGCTTTCCCGTATCTATTTGAGCATTATTTTTTAGCTGCGGGTGAGACCGTTTTCAGTTTCTGCTCGCCTGACCCGTGCGAGAAGACCCACAGTCATCTTAGTTTCCTCTAGAGTGCAGTCGAGGAATGCTACTGCAGTCGAGAAATGCTACTGCAGTCGAGAAATGCAGTCGATAAATGCTACTGCAGTTGACGAATGCTACTGGGAATGCTACTTAGTGTGGCACTCAAGATGATAGCAAGTCCAGCTATGTCAAGTCCTGAAATGAGAACCAGCAGCTGAGCCATTATTTTTCAAGAAATGCGGTTGTCAGTCACCAGGTATTCAGCTCGAGGCTCTTTGCATCAAAAGTCTGCCTCAATTGTTCAATTGGTTCACGAAAACTATGTGTGAAGAATGGCTCTTGATTCTTGGGACGAGACGCCAGTTTTGAATGACACAATAGTCCGGCCCACCTGGTGGCCACGACGTCGTTCCACCCAAACGATTAGCAACCGGTCCTACTGCCCTGTTTTGTCTGTAGCAGGAGTAGTCGTGTGGCCTGTTAACCCCAACCAGGTGCAGCAAAGCTCATATGGAAGATTAGGAAAAACCTGCCGATTTGTTCAAATTTAAGCAGCTGTCGTCTCTTTATCGAAAGGTTTGCCTCTTTTGGCTTCCGCGCAGAATTTGTGCCTCTTGCTTACTTCGAAGTCGATCAGCTATGCAGGAAAATTTGTAGCCGGAAATCCTTAGCGAAGAAGGCAGAGAAGACTGGTCGCCCTTCCTTCCCGTTCCCTGTTATTGGTGGAAGTCAGAAGAGGCCGCGAGACATCAATTTCAGGCAAACCTGAGATGCTGAACACCATAGCTGAAATGCTGCATCTGTTGATTTGTTCACTTACGGAGCAACATCCGACGATAGGTACACAACATTCGACTATAGGGCCAGTTGTTCAATTAAGCTCAATGCTACAGGGAAGCACATACGCAGGTGCAGCCGCTTTTGAGCCTGGGAAGCGTCGGATCCAGCAACCGCCAAACCTTATTGTCTCCAAAGAGTTAGCTTGCAGTGACAACTACCGCTTGTTCCGCCGTCGCCTGGCGTGGGGAGACGGATCTGACCAGACATGGAAATGTCGCTGCCGTCTCCTGACGTAGGGAGTCGGGTATAACACAATATGGGGAGAGGCCTCCGTCACCTCTTTGTTGCTTAGTATCCACATGGCCTGTATTGGCAATCGAGTGTCCTTCTTTAGTAGAGCGCAGCATTCCTTCGCTTGGTATTGCCATTCGCAGTCCCATGCTTACATCTGCCCCGCAATGTCACGCCACGGGTGTCAAGGTAGGCCATGAACGGGTCATTTTAAAAAGAGCAGCTTTCACGGGGCGTTCTAATTAGATGCAGAGGGCAAAGGAGTCACCCACGGAGCCTATATATGGACCAGCTCTCATATTTGTTGCTTGTCTCTCGACAGCTTCTCATCTGCATCTACTTCCAATTCCCATCATGATTCAACCGAGCACCCTCTGGGAAATCCTTAGTCGCGCTGCCATAGACTTCCCCGAGAAAGGTGTTGTCGTGCATGACGATGCAAATGGGCCAGCAACAAAGCTCACTTATTCCAAACTGTATCATGAGGCCAAGGTACACGCCCTGCATACAGTATGAAGATATACGAAGTAAAGGTTCTGACGTGTGTATAGGAAAAAGGCAGACTACTTCTTAGAAACGGCGTCATATCTGGCGATAAGATAGTTGTTCTTTACTTTGAATCTCACAGCGAGAATGTCCTCTGGAGTTGGGCAGTCCTTGCAGCCGGTGGTATTCCAGCAATTTTAAGTCCTCTCTCCTCTGAACCGACGACATTGCAGGGCCAACTGCAAAATGTTTGCGATGTTTTCCGGGGGCCAGAAGTCGTAACAACCTCAATCCTTGCTACCAACTTCCAGAAGATCCCTGGCTTTCGAGTGCATTCTACACGCCACCTGGAGCTGAAGTCGGTAGGGCCAGATGGTCCAGCTCAAGAGGAATCCCAAGTATGGAGTGCCTATCTTGTGTCATGTTTATACTACCTTATATATGCAGAGTAGCTAAGCAAATCTAAATCCAGGTCCCACAGAGTAATCCAGATGACTTGGCTCTCTTGCTATTCACCTCTGGAAGCACAGGTCATGCCAAGGCCGTCGAATTTACACACTCTCAGCTCATTTGTTCAATCCGAGCAAAGATCGCCTTCCATAAGCACACTACAGAGACAAGATTTTTTAACTGGATATGTGAGTATCAGCCTTACGCCTAGAAGGGAGTTACTGACAATGGTCTAGCTTTCGACCACTCCGCGAACTTCTGCGAGATGCACCTTGTCTCTATGTACGCTGGGTCAGATCAATATCATGCAGCGACCAGCGATCTTGTGAATGCGCCAGCCAATTTTTTCAATATCATTGGAACACAACAAATAGGTTATGCTTTTGCACCAAGTTTTTTTCTCGCTCTTGCTGCAAAAGCCTTCCTGGCTCAAAAACCACTACCTTTCCTTGATTTCAGCAAACTAACAGGACTTATGTGTGGTGGAGAAGCAAACAAGACTGCCAACATTCAGGCTGCTGACAGCATACTTACAAGGTATGGTGCTAAGCCCAACACGATCAAGATTGCGTACGGTCTGAGTGAGGTGAGGCAAGACTCTCCAAACTAGGAGGCCATTGCTTACCATTTTAGACATGCTCGGCGGCCTTCTACAATACCAGTTGTCCAGAATACGATTTGAAACAAGGCAACAACTTCGTCTCAGTTGGAACGCACATTCCAGGCTGCATCCAAATACGTCTGGTCGATGATGGAGCCGAGGTGCAAAAGAATACACCAGGTTCTATACAACTTCGAGGAGATATTGTTTTCCAAAGATACCACAACAATGCCAAAGCAACTTCTGAGTGTAAAACATCGGATGGTTGGTTCGATACAGGTGACCGCGGCACATTAGATGATGCAGGTAATCTCAATATCGTCGGACGAAGTAAAGAAGTAATCATCATAAACGGTAACAACTACTCCTCATTCGAGCTCGAACACTGTATCGAGTCAGATCAGGTCCATGGTGTTGTTCCTACCTACACAGCCTCCTTCGGCGTGTGGGATGAAAAGACAAACACAGAAGGAATTGTGATCCTGTTTGTACCAAACAAAATTCTGGACACCCCAGAGAAACTCAGAGAGACTTTGCTAGGAATTGAGAAGTCGGCGATCAGATTTTGTCGCAAGGCACCATTGGATATTCTGCCCCTGACGACAGAACTATTGCCGAAGTCAACTCTGGGGAAACTCTCCAGGGCCAAACTAAAGAAACGATATCAATCTGGTGCTTTTGACGAGTACAGAATCTCCTTCCACGAACGACAACTCAACGGAAATGGGATCCATGAAAGCACCAACGGAACAAATGGAATGAACGGTCATTCCAATGGTACGAATGGACATATGGAGAACGGAAAGAATGGGGCACACGACTCAGAGGACTCTAATATGCGACTACCAACCGAGATGCAGAGAACAATTGCTACCATTATATCTGAAGAGACTGAAGTGCCTCTTTCCTCCCTAAAGTCCGACTCAGCTATCTCCCAACTGGGCATCGACAGTCTCGGATATATGCGCATTAAGAAAAGTCTCGAGACAGGATTCAGAATGGAAGACATCATCCCCATGTCGGTTCTACTGCAAGGGACCACGATCAAAGAACTCGAAGACAAACTTCTCTCTATCGGTACAGTGCCTCCTGGGTATGAACCCATCGTTCCATTGTCTACCTCGGGTTCGAAGATGCCCATCTTCCTTCTCCATCCTGGATCTGGTGAGGTTCTATGCTGGTTGACTATACTCAAGTATCTTCCCGACAGACCACTTTATGCTGTTCGAGCAAAGGGTCTACATAAGGATGATGGTTGGTTTGAGGATCTTGATGAGATGGTCAGGTATGTACTCTCAAAATGCACTGTAAAAATAGCAGCGCTGTTACTGATAATGAATAGCTGCTACATAAATGGCATGCGACAGTACCAACCTCACGGTCCATACGCACTGCTCGGCTTCTGTCTCGGCGGAACTATCGCCTTTGAAATAGCCAAGAGACTCGAAGCCGATGGCGAAAAAGTCTCATTCCTCGCTGGAATTGACAACCCACCTGACCTGCGAAATCTGCGTGTGCTTGAAGACTTCCGCAAGATTCTAAACGATGTGCTACCTCAACTTGGTGTCATCACGGAAGAACAAATGAAGGAATTCAATGACGAGCATGATGAAAACGTAAGACAGGCCTCGTGTCCACACTGCGAGATGTGAAGCTAACAGGCACAACCCAAAGACTCATTTTGAGGATCTCTACCGCGCCCTCGTCGCCAAATTCGGCGAGCAAATACTCGTCCCCTTCGATATCACCCTCCCAGGCCTCATCCAACGAGCCCGCGTCGATTGGAGCATGCGCGCCATCTTCCGAGACTACATCCCGGACGGCCGCGTCTCCAAAATGGACGTCTTCTGGGTTCCACCCATGGAAGCCCTGAATTCCACCGAAGACGAATGGCGGAACAAGTTTATTGGTGAGTGGGAGCGGTATAGTGAGAGCATGCCGAATTATTTTAAGTGTATTGGGAATCACTTGAATATTATGCAGGGCGAGGAAAATGTTCAGTGTTTTCAGAAGGCGTTGAATGAGGCTTTAGTTTTGAGGGGCATTTAGGGGGGAGTGGATTTGTAGAAGGGATAGACAGGACTTGGGCACTTCAAAGAAAGCAACGAATGGGTTAGAAATGATGATCAAGGATATGATAGGTACTTAATGTAGGTAAGATCTCAAAGTTGTGTAGAGTTTTAATTATAAGTTAGCTCAAGTCACTCAAACCAATTCGGTATTCAAGGTGGGACTGTAAGCGAGGTGATACTTACTGTGTGCACTACTTCCTTATAAACATTAGAAGAACGCAGCCAACGAATTCCAGAGCCTTAACCATAGTAACCTAATTAACCTAGTCCTTTGATTACTGTAACACTAGACTTGTATTCGCATTTACTTAACATACTTAGGTAAAGTATAAGGGAAACTTTCAATTAACATATAATAACTATAGTAGAGAGGTAAAGAGATATGAAGTCGTAGTAAAGAGTCTCTTATTTATATTATTATACTATAAATAGATGTGGTTAGTCTATGATTAGAAGTGTTCTAAAATCTTCTATTAGTACTATAGGTACCTTTAGAGATAACTAGAACTAAGAGACTATTAAAATATTTACTTTAGATAAAATATAATCTAATATTATAATTTATAAGAGACTTCTTCTATGATAAAGTTAGTACTAGATATAGAACTCTATCTCTTACTCTCTCTTCTAGTCTTAACTTAGGTAGTCTAGAGTTAGAAGCTTAGTATTTAAGTTAGTAGGTTACTTTAAGTAACTTAAATATATATAGTAACTTTAAAGATAGTAGCTAATCTATAATGTTAACTCTAGAAGAGAGACAAGTATATAAAATCTTAATTAAAAGAGAGAAAAGCTATACTTATTTCTACTCTCTTCTCTACTTTTCTCTCTATAGTAAGTAGTAAGTTACTATAGTATATTCTAAGTTACTAGATTGTCTTAAGGAATCTAAAGAAGTATAGTAACTTAAATCGGCAGATATTCTCTAGTAGTAAACTACCTATGTAAATGATTAGGTAGGGGGAGTATAAAGTCCTTACGGAGCGTGTATTATTATTCAAAGGTACGTACTACTTACTACGAGCGAGCAAAGCTCCTAACAGTGTACAGGTGGGGACGGACCCTGCAGAGTGCTACCGACCTACCGACCTACCGACCTGCCTTACCAAGCAAAAGCCTCTTCGGGTACCTATTACCAAAATGTAAAATCCACCGGCCATACCATGTCTCCGTGATGCCGTACAGTACAGTATGCCCGAAGTTTGCCAAGTGTAAATGTTGAGAAGTGGGGGAGGGGCAGGACATAATGGCTCGTCTAAACGACCATCGGCGATACAGTCAGGACCTACTGCACTTTCGTACTTGCGTCGCAAAGTACGAAGACCTAGTAAGGTATTGCCAGCACCGTGGTCCTGCCGTACTCCGTACATCCCTTACCTGACCTAGGCACCTTAGGTAACATCGGGAATGCCCGCCGCGCGCTGTAGCTTTAGCTTTAGTTCTAGCTCTAGCTCTACCGTAGCGAGCCCAATGACGGCAACGCCAAGGGGCTCCTCTTTCTTGCATGAGGCAGTCGCTAAGGTGTAAGTAAGGTAGACATGGAAAGCACCTTAGGTACGGTACGGTAGGTAGCCCACAGACCTTTGGTGCACAAATTTACCTACCTGTATTCCCAGATTGCTCACATGACAGGCGCTACTGCAAGTCACATACGATCGTGTATGGATGTATCTGAGATCAAACGCCGACGACGCCGGAGAGTCACCAGTCAGTGCCAGTCCACCAAGGAGACCACGTCCATGTATTCCATGCAATGAGTGCATGTAAGCCGGAGACTCGAAACCCCACCGTTGAATCGATGATGCAGTGATGCTGCATTTATTCAGTGCCAGCAGATCGCAGGAATAGCCCACCTTTACGGCCCAATATGCTGCTCTCACGTTGCAGCTTTGGCCAATTTGGAGCACCACTGGATGCTTCTACAAAGCGAACACACAGCACGCTTGAGGCCACGAGCGAGTCAGATCAGCATCAACATCCTAGCCGCCCTTTTCAGTTGTTGGCAACACATCGCCAGTCAAGCAGTGAGTGGTGGTCCGTCACTTCGTTGATCGCTTACTGTACTCGCACTCTACTGAACGCCACAGCCTTGTCCGAACCATGAGTCCGTTCCAGGCCAAGGCCATCGCCAGCTCTCCTCTCGACATCTCTCTCTCGACAAAGGCCATCATCACAGTGCGTCGCCACCGAATGCCGTAACACTCATACATGTGGGAACGCACAGCAAAACAGTTCCTTGGTTCAGGAACGGTTGCAGCAGTGCACCTCTATCAATCGGGCTAGGCTGTCCTTGGATCTTGTTTTCCTCGTTGGCAAGACCAGTAAACCAGTGGGTTACCAAAAGCCAATCCTCTCCACACACACCTCCGCTGGAATCCCATAATTCCTTACCAGTGAACGCTGCCACACGTTGAACCCTGAAAGGGATCTACGACCTAGTGTCCGTCCCCAATACCGTTGCACTTCATATAAGGGTACTGTACTTCGGCTGCTGCCGTGGCTACCCTCACAGTCTCAGGCCATTGCAGGAGTCCGTCTGTTACCTTCAACTAGTGAGTTCAGCGTGGCAGCACTGAAGATACTTGCCGCCGAAGTCTGCATCTTGTCTGCGAAGAGCAATACTTTACAAGAGGTCGTCGGGAAGCCAACCAGGGAACACTTGGTGGGTCTTCGAGCGGAGGGAGGCTTTCCCTTTCTTTCCTCCATTCGACCTTTCGGGATGCAGAGCTTTTCTTGGTTGCGAGACAAGCCAGATCAGACACAGCAGAACCAATAAACTCATTCAACATGTCGAACTTCTTTAGGACTTGGGCACCTGCACCTCCACCTCCGATACCCTACGGCTCTCGACCGACGCGTCAAGACCGACGTCCTTCAAATGCGGAGGTCGCTTCGAGTGCTGCCAATGTCATGTTCATTAACGCTGTTTACTATCCCAACTACAAAGTCTATCGTGGCGAGACTCCCGCAGGTCTGAACTATAGCTGCATCAGTCATGTTTTTTATGCCTTTGCCAGCGTTACGCCTGATGGAGGGGTTGTGGTGAGTGTTGTGTCGCTAATGATATCATGCTGGGGGCTGACTATTCAATCAGTTGGGCGATGACTGGGCAGATCTTCAAATGCCAGTTGATGGGTCGACAGGATGTCTAGGCTCTCTCATGCGCTTGAAACGACAGCATCAACATCTGAAGGTGATTCTCTCAATAGGCGGAGGCGCCGGGAGCCAGAATTTTGCCTCTGTTGCCAGCAGCGCTGTGACACGGGATAACTTTGGAAGGTCTGCTAGAGGGCTAGTTGAGGCATCAGGCTTCGACGGTATTGATAGTGAGTTGCATAGATCCCATATTTCCCATTTCAAGAGGGCTGTGGTTGACTTGTGCATCTGTCAGTCGACTGGGAACATCCTTCTAGCCCCGAGCAGGGCCGAGACTTCCTCGCACTTCTCGCAACCATCCGACTACACCTCCCAGACGAACACTACCTCCTTACTGCAGCACTGCCAGCAGGTCAATGGGCCCTCCAGAACATCAACCTATACCAAGCACAAGATTACCTTGACCACATCAACCTCATGGCATATGACTTTACAGGTTCCTGGTCACAGAAGTCAGGGCATCATGCTCAACTCTATGCAAGTAGCAGCGATGAGCCTTCTGGCGCGGCTGCTGTTAATTATGTTATTTCGACCGGCTTTCCGGCCTCAAAAATATTGCTCGGCATCCCGGTTTATGGTAGAAGTTTCATGCATGCTGGTGGACCTGGCCAAAATTACGCCGGACACGGAGGCGACGAAGAAGGCACGTTTGAGTACAAAGTTCTCCCAAGGAACGGTGCTCAGGAAGTGGTCGATACCAGGGCTGTGGCTGCGTCTTGTACAGGGGGCGATGGAGGATTTGTATCTTACGATAATCCAGACACGGTGAGGTTGAAGGCACGCTATTGTAAGGAAAACCATCTAGGTGTATGTTACTTCTCTCGGACTCTCTTGATACACTTGAAGTTCTGACGATGTTAGGGCCTCTTTTACTGGACCGGAACAGCCGATGCACCACCCGGTCAACGGAGTCTGATCAAGACAGGCTTCAAAGCTCTGCACTCTTAGATGCCATTTCCAGATTTCATAGAGCTCTTGTACCATAAGCTTTTCGATGGGAACATGAGAACTCGGGCATAGCGAGGATTTTGGGCATGTCATAGCATTTTGCTTTCGGAGGTTCCAAAATGGTTGGCGGTCGTCTGCACTTCAGCGAGTTATCCTAATTATTTCTGTCTTACGTGAGTGTGTTCTGTCAAGACGTTGATATAAATTTAACTCTGAAAACAAGGTGGCCTTGATAGCAGAATGACGAAGCGCAGGAACGTACATGAAGTCAGTGTGGGACACCGTATCTGGGCCACAACCGTCTATCACAATTGCAACTCCTACCCTCGGCTCCTCTTTTCTGATAATCTGATAATCTGATTTTCAAGTGCCGGCCTGGTCTGTCCGGATTCTGGGCATTTCATTTTCAGTTACGTCAGTGGAAAGTTGGAAGCACCAGAAGCACCAGAACCAGTGGGCACCTTCGAACATTGCAGCAGTCTAGCAGGCTAACGCACTCACCACCTATGGTGCCTACTTGAACGGCAGTATTTCAAGGGCAGGCCAAGATACTAAGTCGTGGGCCGGGAAAGTTCTCATCGTGAGTGGGGGCGCAGTGACCTGAGTCGCGCCCCAGTAGCAGCAGGCATGGTGCAGAACACTTCTTGGGGAAGCTGTTTCGTCGAGATGGGACTTGGGAGTTTGAAGGGTTCTCGGGGAGAAGGGTTCAGGTCCTACAACAACCACCCCCCCTCCTGGCTCGTGGAGTTCAGCAGCACTAGCGGCCAAAGAGATGCTCTTCCCCACTCATCACTCATCCTTCTGCTAGAGTTGATGAGTCTGTTGCCGCTCCGGAAGTGCGTTTATGATCGAGCACATGCATGGCTCGCAAGTCGCAACTACTCCGTATGTTCATTGGAGAATCGGTTCGTTGCATTGCTCTGGGCCCATCGCATCGGCGGCCAATCCCAGAGAGTTCATGGGTGTTCGCTGCAAGCAAAGAGAACATGTTTGTCAGTGTATTCCATAGCAAAAAGTGGTGCGTTGTAAAGCCATGCGCAAAGTGCGATGGTGGTCGATGTCGATGTAGGCCCAACCTCGGTTAAATTTAAGGCCAAGCCATCAAGGTAAGGTAAGGTAGGTACTTTCGTACTACTCGAACTCGATCCCTTCGATCTTGTAGTTCGCATTTTCAAGCACATGAAGTTGGCCGTCTTGAGACCGAGCATACTTATTCCAGCGGCGCGAGATATCTCTAGCATCGGACATTATTCCCCTTCTTGGGATAATATGGGTGTAGCTTCTCATCGCTTATCAATCCGTTGTGTGCTAAAGTGCTCTCGTACTACTCGAACTCGATCCCTTCGATGCCAGCATACTGTAGAGATGCGGCACACAACCATTTCCTCCACCTCAAGCGCGCATAGGTATGGATACCTCCAACAGAAGATTTAGTCGCCTTACTGCCGTTACGCATTGGGTGCAGCCGCCTAAGAGCGGGTGACCTTGAGCAGCAATCGAGGTTCACCGCTCCTGCACTCGGTGTTCGGGAATCGTCTGTGTCACAGAAATGGATTTCCCCTCGTAGACTGCTGAAGTAAAGCCTGCAGATCAACCACTTGCATTGCATGAAGCTTCTTCGCAAACTCTGCTGTACCAGAAGCACAAGGCAAGCGAGGAGTACCGGGAGTGGCTAGTGCTTTGCATGTGCGCATAAGGCACTTTCGTACCAAAGCTCTTGAGCTTTCGAAGTGGGAGGCTCTCTTATGTTGTCGAGGATGGTCGTTCTCATGATACTCAATCATTTGGTTTATTCTCAAGATTTAGCTATTGATGCCAGGATCAGAATGGACCTATGGTACTTCCTCTGCTTATAACCACCACAAGGCTGAAGTTGGTAGAGCCTTGCTAGCCAAGGCGGTGAACATAAGTAGACTAGTGTCTTCCTCCAGCGCAACCACCTATTCCTGTCTACTAAGTTCCATTATTATCAATGAGCTTGAACAACATCTCAACACCAAATTATGGCGCAAATAATCTCCAAAGGTCCCTCAGCGACCGACCTGTCGCGGCAAGTACTTGATCACAATGCGCCCCAATATACCTTCTCTTTCACACCCTTCCTCTCTACAACCTACCGCCACGGCCTCTCGCCCTCTCGCCCAACATGCAAAGCCTACCTACAAGGCCACTGCCCTCTAGGCTCTGCCTGCCCCGACAAGCACACTTCGGCCTCGTCCTCCTCAAACTTCAATAATTTAGTCTGCAAGCATTGGCTGAGAGGCTTATGTAAGAAAGGCGAGAGCTGCGAGTTCCTGCACGAGTTTAACCTGAGGAAGATGCCGGAGTGTAATTTCTTTGTTCGGAATGGTTATTGTTCAAATGGAGGTATGTTATCCTAGCTTTTCTCTGCAACTCTTTTTCAAGCACTGACGAAAGCCAGATGAATGTTTATACCTACATACTGACCCTTCAACCCGCCTCCCGCCATGTCCCCACTACGACCGTGGCTTCTGCCACCTCGGACCACACTGCTCGAAAAAGCATACACCGCGCGTCATTTGCCCCTTATACCTCGCTGGTTTTTGCCCGGATGGGTCGAAGAACTGCAAGAAGGCGCATCCGCGCTGGAAGACAGATCTGGAGCGGCCGACGGTGAGAGTGGAGAAGACCGAAGAGGAGAAGGAGGAAGAGGCTAGGGAGTTGAGGGAGAGGATGGAGGCGGATGAGGAGAGTCAGAGGGAGAAATGGAGAGAGAGCGGTGGGGGCCGCGGTGGCAGGTGGGAGTATAGGGGCGGTGGCGGGAGAGGAAGGGGACAAAGGGGAAGAGGTCGTTATTGAGATTGAGGCACGCTGGAACGCAGAATACTTGAGGCCGCTATATCAATGCTTTCAGCTAATGATGTGGAGGATCTCAAAAGCAACCAAATCCGGGACTTGGGCAGGATTGGAGCTTGAGGAATAGGCAACGACTATGAGGGTATGCTTGGAGCAAGAATTTCTCAGCAAATTGCTTTGATACGAAATCAGAGCAGAAGGATCGTCCATCAAGATGAGAGCCATGAAGCATGCCATGAAGTAAGTCCATTTTGAGATATGGAAGTGAGTCAAGGGATGACCGATGAGGATGAATCGACCGGGTAACTGGAATAAGCCAAGCATTCAAAATCCAGTAAAGTGCCTGAACTAAGTGGCGTAGCCAATTCAACTAAGCATTCACCAGAGCTGGTCAGTGCAATATGCAAGACTAAAGTAAATATCAAAAGAAGTTACGTTGGTCCATTAAACAAAAATAGCCTTAACACTCCGCCCAATACTCTCCTAGCCAGTATTTTCCTTGGCAGCCATTTCCTTACTGAAGCATGCCATGTGAAGTAAACCAGTTTTTGTAAATTAACCATCGAACAAGCCAGAAATGCACAATGCTACCCGCTGTACTCCCTTTCATTGTGAGCGGAAATGCAAAGGGAGCTCGACAGTGAAGCGAATGTCAATTTCTTCAAAGAGGGTTGATTGCATGTGCCTGGACACTGTCAGACTCTCGTAGTATTGATATCAAATGGTGCGTTCTGAGAATGGCTCTGTTTTCGGCGAGCATGTGTTTTGTGTTAGTATGTGAAAAACATCTGTATTGTGAATGAGTGGGCGAGGACCTGTCTGTCTATTCTGAATTATTCCGGGCTTCTGATCTCGTGTAATTCACTAAGTTCAATCCAAGAAAGCCGTTGGTCATATTGCACATTTCATTTCACTGTAACCACTCCCAATGTTATGCTTCCTTACAAATTCATGATGTGGAGAATTATTGTTAGAAATTGAGTAGGAGATTCTCTCCCATATCGCAGGCATTTGCCAATACTTGACCACCTAACCCAACAACACCTTTCCATATCCAGATCCTAGCGCCATGCAGATATCCAAGCTAACTGTCCAATGCCTCTTGAGGGCTCTCGCCGTCAAATCGGTCTCCAGATACTGATATATACTCGCTGCCCCCGAACTCTGCATTGCGGCTGGGGCTCTGAGTTCGGGATTTGCCCTCGCTCCTTATAATACCCATGCCAGAAGTTTTTACATCTCCGTTGCGCCGGACTCCCATCATCCACCCAACAAGTCCTCTAGGAACCCAAGCGCCAATAAACCCGTACACCTGGCTTCCTTGCCCTACTCTTACAACGCCACCTCTCTTCCCGACCATCGAATCGAATACTGCATTGTTCAGTTCCCGTAAGCTACTTCCTTTGCCCAGACTTCCTCCTACTCCACCGCCGGTACTTAATGCTACAAAATTGCGGCCATACGCTTGTCGCGCTCCTTCGGGCCATTGTAGTGTCTCGAGACGTTGTGATTGTAGAGACTGGAGCTGATTCTTTGGAGACATGGAACTAAGGTCGAAGGTTCCGAGTTGAAGATGGGTAACAGGGATGGAAAGAGGAGATAACTCCGCGGACAGCACTCGGCTGAATGATGTAAGTGCGGATATGACTGCGGATTCAGGAGCATGGAAGGCAGGAGAGAGCGAGGGAATGATGGAAGGTGTTAGAAGTAAAACAGAGGGGTTTGCAGGAGGTGATGTAGATCCTGAGCTATGATGTGGATGCGAAAGAGGTAGTGCGGTGAGAAGTGGGAGAAAGCTTTGCAGAGTGAGGATTGGATTGAAGAGCCGGGTGTTGAGGACATCAGACAGAGTATTCGGGGGAAGTGTTGCTATTGGTGCCGAGGGGTAAGTGATAGATGGGATGAGGATCAAAGAAGAGAAGGATAGATGATGGGGTCGAGCTCCTTGGAATGCAGCATGCGGCGTTTGGAGGTAATTTGTGAAGCGTTCGATTGATGCTCGGGCGCTCGAAGGCTGATTTATGTCAATGTAGATACTTGTGTAGAAGAGAGCGGAAGACTTACATCAACGATATCAAGCATCAGAGGCTTGATATCCGGCCGAGCCTCATTCTGCACCATAACTTCCTCGTCGATTGTGTTGCAGACAATATATACAATGAAACCTCGGCGCTCGAGGTCCAGTGAAATCGACCGAGTGAGTGGTTCAGATGGAGATCCAGCAACCACCACGACCTCAAGTCTTGCACCATTTCCTGCGCGCTTCGCTCTCCGCTTCTTATTCTTGCTTTTCCTCTTGACTACATGATAAGTGATTCCTCCTACGGCTAGAACGATAACAGTGGTCCAAATCTTGTGCCTTGATATCCAGTCGTGTATCTGGGCGTATGTAGACCCAGGAAGTATAGACGGCGCCACGGACTTCGGTGCAGGTGGTGGTCTTGAGCGCGCAGATTCAGGGATCCATTCTGACGACAATAGAGCTTCTCTCAGTGTACCAGCTGCTTTATCGACTTGCTTGTTCACGTAGTCCGCGACATCATTCGAATAGCGACGGACGTCATTCGGTACTGAGGAGAGCTAATGGGGAGCATCCATCAGTATATGATTGCGCGCATTGACTCTAGCATGCACCTACAATATCAAGAAAAGCTTGGTCGTCTGCAGACATGATGAATGATGAGGCGGAGAGAAATGATGGGCTGTGATGGTGAGGTTCACAATGCGGGGAGACAAGCAGGGAGCATTTTTACGGGCCCGTTGCTCCGAAATTCCGGAAGGGAAATCTTGACGTCGCTACATCGTTCGGTTTACAATTTCATTTACAATGCATGGCCATTATTGCTGCTTTGCAACTTGGCCGGCAAAGGCTCTTATGGTAAAGTCTCAGCAACCTTGGTATAGTTTCCCAGCTGATGTTGAGACTGTCGGTAGAGGAATTGAAAAGGTCAGTGTCTTCTCATAAGTTACTCCGTTGTGTTAGTACCTAGGTAGCTTTGGATCTTGTCATCGATCACAAAGTGCAATCACCTAGATTCTATCTCGAGCAAAGAGTCTCCTCCGTCGCATATACCAAGGCTGGACCATTAAGTGATGGATTCTTTACAGAACAGTACAGATTTACCACGGCGACCGCTTTTCACTCTCGTCACCAAAAACGGGTACGACTATCCAAGGTACGAAAGTACCTTGATGCTGTATTCCGGTCACCACTAACTCTGACTAGTTGGATGGCTCTGAATTGGGCCAACCATATACACAGAGTTCCGAAGCGCTTCAGCATCTCTAATGGTTTCTCGTGGTCCTGATCCTTCGCCAAACGTTGATACAGCCCGAGCACCTCAAGGAGTATTCTAAGATCCCAGGATACAACATGACAGTATATAGGAGGGGATACAGACTATCTGCACGGACTTAACTCAGATATCAGAGGGTGGGAATGAAGGAGCGCCGATGTATCCGCAGCTTTGCTCAGCTTGAAGACTGATGGAATGTAGTATGTTCATGATTCCCGAGCTTGCCCTGGATGCGAATTCTACACCACCAGGCTCTGGAGAAACAAGAAATGCCCAAGAATCTCTATAGGGTCCCCACTCAGTACTTGATGGGTCTTGCTCGTCCATAGTTGACAATCTTCATAGTTCGGTGGGTGATCTGCCTGCTCTACAGTCTTATATTCGTCGGATATGTAAGAATCGGATCACCAGGGCGAAGACCAGGAGAATCGACAGGTATATGAACCGTACATGAATGATTAAAGTGAAAGTGAGTGGAACTGTAACGTCCATCACTGCGTACCGGAAAACACTGCGTGCCGGAAAAAATCATAGGTACTTTAACTTTAAGAATTTAAAACTTCTTATATATCTTAATATCTTTTAAAATATTTTAGAAATTACCTTCCATAGCCACTCCCGGACACCTTCGACCCCTCTTACTAGGAAATTATGTTCTTGTCGTCGCCGTCGCGCCTGATTTGCAAAAGAGTCTTTTCTACAGTGGAATTGTATTCCTCTGTTACAGCTCTACCCCCAAGCTCTCATCATCTCTAATATATATGAAAAGCTTGTATCCCAGCTCTAAGACCTTACCACCATATGAAAAATCATCCTTAGCCTTATGGCTGTGGTGGCGTCCAGATTCATGTAAGATCGCCACACAGATCAAGACTTTGCATAATGCAACTAATAATATTTAGGCTAGCAAAACGACCCCGTACCTCCGATAATATTTATGCCGTAATCTCAGCTATAAAGCCTAAGGCCAACAGTGGCAGGATATCTGTGGCGCGCATTGCGCCACACTTAGTAATAACCTTGATTGATGCCTGGCTTAGTCGGTCCAGGCACGAAAGTCGTAAACAAAATGTAAACAGAAGCATTGTTCAAACCAGCATCGACCCTATCTGTTCGCTAAACTCTCGCTACTATGCCTGCCATCAAGCTAGATCACCGGAGATCCATCACGTACGAGTCAGCAATAAAGAAAGACGCAAATATTATTAGCCAAGCAGTATATTTTAAGGCAGCGACGGAGCTCTATGATTCACTCTAGGATCAGAGGTAAACTATTCAAGTACTTGTCAGGCACCACTTGAGACTCACCAATCGAGACATTTGTATTATCGATGTACAGGCTCGATGGATTCGTGGCAGCTTCAATGTATACATACCTATCGAGGTACGATCGACGCGGTGCTACAAGAAGCTCATGTTTCGTTGTCCTATGCCACACAAGCTTGCTAAAATCAAGTACCCTGGAACAGTGGATGAGAAGTTAAGCTCTAAGGTGGGAACGTATGCCTGGATACAACATAAGTGCCCTGATATTTGTATTCCACACTTGTATAGCTTCGGCTTCTCTGACCATCGCCATGTAAATTACTTTACCTTCTACTTGAGAGCTTCTGTGCTAACCATGCTGGTGGTATATAGTTCGTCCATGAGGAACAAAGACCTTTCTATGTCCGGCTTTGGCGCATACTTCAACGCCGCCTTCGTAATCTTCTTCGATGCTATACTCTCTCGCCATATACCGCCTATCTAACGAACTAACAACTTTCTGTTGCATACATGATACTTGAATATGTTAGTCCTGAAACGGGGTAGATACTCTCTAGCACGTGGGAAAAGCACCGGAATAACCCGTTCCGTAGGCAGAACCTCTTTCAAGGCATGGCTCGCTTGATGCTCTCCTTGGCCAACATCCCCCAGCCTCGAATTGGGTCATTCCAGTTCAATGCTGAAGGAATAATAACATTAACAAACCGACCACTGCCTTGCTCTATTATTATCTTGGAAAACGCGGGTGCGCAGAGAACGATACAGAGGAACGAGACGTATACCTGTACTAAGCCGTTTGTTACAGATATGCTTATACTCTATGACAACAGCTTTCTTAGCAATCTAAACGCAGTTTATAATGCTGAAGACTGCCGTGGTTAAATGGCGGCTAGGGTATTGCTCAGGATGCTGTCGCATCATTATATCGAGCGGGAACGCCGTAACGGACCCTTCTATCTCTAGCTTACCGACCTCCATGTAAGTAATATCTTTGTTAACGAACACTAGAACATTGCTTGTTTAATAGATCTTGAGTGGGTCTGTGCTCTACCTGCAGAGATGCTTGCTATACCTTATTGGCTTACAGGACATGGTATCGATGAGCTAGTAGACAATAACCTCCATGAATTCAATGAGGTTCGACAGGAATTCATGGAAATATTTGAGAAAGAAGAAGTTAGCATGGCCGTGAAGTAAAAGCCTGCATTGTCGAGTATAATGTGCGATGGTTAGAAGTCCGGTGGAGTATGGTTTTAGCATTGCCTTACCTCTACAAATGCCATGATTTCTCTTGTAGGAGATTATATCTGTCCTAGATTTTTTTGTCTGTCTTCTAAGGCTAAAGAAATTTTCTCTCAGTATTGGTGTTTAGATTCTAGAATGATTATTACGAGAAAAGTCGCTGATCATAGAGCGTATATAGAGGAATTGAAAGTCCTATGTGGCAAACAAGCCGAGGACCATGATAGCTAGAGTCGAGAACTAACTTTGGATTACTTCCCCTGTTCTTTCTCTCTCGCCTCCTTCTCTTTCGCCTCCTCTTCCGCCTTCTCCTTCGCCTTTTCCTCCTCCCTTCTTTGCTTTCTCTCCTCTCTATCCCTCTTAGCACTTTTGCCGGATGACTCGACCATATCGAAATTGGTAGTCAGCTTCTAAAAGGTAGTTAGGAGCGAGAATCATTACAGTAGATGCTTGGTTTCCTTTAGATACGTACATTCAATTCTTCCGCCTCCCCTGAGGTGTGACTCTATCGGGTTCCGTCATCAGCCATGATTAAATTTGCTTACAGAGGACAGGCGTTTAATATTATCAGATCACAGGTGTGATAATGGCATCGAGGGAAAGATGGATGTTGATAACACGGCAGAGCGATATAGTAATTATATGTCGCGATAACAGAGGTCAGCCTTCAATGATTTACGTGATCAGGTTCTAAGCGGAATACGTCAGCCCAGAGCACCAGCAGCCTCACTTCCGAAGACATGTCAGCCAAGCCAACTGCGCTGCGTTCTTAACGATCAGTTTCAGTCATCACCCATCGCTAGACAATCACTGATTCGAACGATAGTAAACTATGACTTCCGAATCCTGTAAAAGCCACGAAGACTCTGCTATTCCTTAAGAGGACAGCGTTTAGACGTAAGCACCACCGTCTAAATTCGTAGTAGTTAAAGTTTTCAATTCTAAAGTAGAACTGACATTGCATCGACTCTCCCTCCACCCTTTTCACATGCGGTCGGTGCAACAAAGAGAAGATAGCGAAGCTTGTAGCCACACACCGTATCCAATGGAACGACCTTCGTTGCAACGCTTGTTATGGCCAGCTTCTCTCACAAGATTGAGAGCTGGACGCTTTAGCGGGATCGAATACTATTAAGGGAGAATGGGGCTCATACTAGGATGGAGTATACTGGTTCGGAGGCTCATATGAATTGGAGAGACGAAAAATGTTTAATAGTGGTGCTGTAGGTCGAGGGATCTTGTTACAAGATACAAAGGCTCTACGAGATTATAGAGGAAAGTATCATCACTGCGTCTACTTCGTGCGTATCAAGTACAAAGGACGGCCTAATAAGCCATATCAGAAGGGAATTGGAGTCACAGATAGAGAATCAACATAATTGGTGGCATTCAAGAGCAATCACGATTATGATATTGGAAACCCCAAAAAGCGGTACTTCATTCCTTCTATTTGCGCCGATAATGCAATGACTAATCCTAATTCTATGACAGTTACGAGGCCTATCAAGCCTCATGAAACCCACCTTGGATTGAGTTCTTCCAGCGATCCGATTCTCCACAATCTTCGCCTTAATACATACGTGCCACAGGTGCTCTCCACGGTACTGACGCTTTGAGCGTCTGTGCCACTTCTGGCTCTGGCTCTGGCTCGTCTGCATCTTGTAAAGCACTTCGACGCTTCCGGCCACGTTTCCTCTGGCCTGTTATGACCTCTTTCGTAGCATGTGCTACTTCTAGCTCTGCCTCCGCCTCTGTATCTGACTTATCCGGCTCGATCGCAGAGCTTTTACGCTTCCGACCACGTTTCCCTTTGCCCTTCATGGCATCTTTCTCAGCACGTTTTACTCGTGCCTCCTCAATGTCCTCGTAACTTATTACCTTCCCCTTTCCCTTCCCTAGCACTATAGACTTGGTTGATCGGCGAGTTTTAGCTTCGTTGTTCATAATCGTCAAGAGTGAATTTTACTCATCGAGGAGGGCACAATGGGCAATAGACGTTTAGCCAGCATTGGCAAGCTTCTATATATACCTCTGTAGCCGCGGTACACTTGTCTTGTTTATGGTATAGGTATCCTGCTTGATCAGGTTATATAGGGACATAACAGCATCTGCTGTTACTGGCGTCACAGGCGTTTATAGCTCTTCATCTTGTGGACATAGACCTACCTCCATATCATCTGCCCTGGAGACAGTCAAAAGAGGGGGGGGCTTCGGTGTTTTCCTTAGTACTCTGTCTAGATTGAACGGAAACAAACCACAAGCCGCCTATGCAGACGTAATATTTCTCTTTATGAACGCCCTCTCTCTTGCAGGGCTGTACACAGAGGTAAAATGTTCCTTGCTAATTGTGTTCGTACCTCCTCGAAACAGTCGATTAACCTCATCTCGATAGGCTTCCTTTAGTGGTACAAAGACTCCGACATCACAGGGCTAAAGCTTATAGGTAGTATGGGAAGGGAGACGACAAAGGGTGATGTTGTTCTTAAAGTAAAACTCCAACACCTCAAGGGTTTCATGCGTTATAAAACCGTCCAAAATCAACACTCGTGGTTTCCTGTTAGCCTGTCCCTTAGTCTAGGGATCGAAGACACGCTTGAGCCACTTAAAGCTAATCTTGGAGTCGGTATACCCAGATTCAGAGCACGCATAGTACCATCCAGGGGTAGGGAAGGTAGTCCAGTTACTTCGATAAGTACTAGCCGGCCAAATAATCATTGGTAACAAAGACCTACCGTCTACACTGATACACTCTACGGCAGTGACCGTCGTTCACTTGACGCCTACGCCTCTATAGTCTCGTAGATCATCTTTACTTATAAGGACTTTGACAGAGTTAAGCATGCACAGCATAACTCCTGTCTCGTCTATATTATAGACATTTTCTGGCAGAATAGCAGAGTCCTTCAAGACCGTCCTGATTACCTTAAACCAGTGTAGTATATTATCATATATATTATCTCATGGCGTTTCCAGTCCATCGCCTTCTGCCACGTGATTTTAGTGCTGGATGACGCTTCTAGAAGGCTTGAGCCCAGTTCCTATGCGGTGCCTTCGATGCTTGATTTGTCGTGGAGCGCCGGCGGGCGATACTAAAGGCGAGGGACGGTATGTACTTGATTCGTACAGGAGTCCCCAGGTCAGCCATCTGTTTCATGTACTTTTCAAGGGCTTTCTCCTCCGATGGAGTGAGATATTGCTAGCCTTGGGCCCTCTCTTCTCTCGAGCGCCGCCCATGTTCGCGATAGTACAGAGTACTGGACGGCACTCCACTACGCTTTGATATGGCATCATATGTTCGAGGCTCTCCTGGCAGAGACGCCTCTACAAGGGCTTTACTGGCGCGGTCGCTCATAAGGCATTACCTTGCGTACCTTGCATGGAGATGGGATGGAGATTGGAACAAACCAAGTGGCAACTCTGTACGGAATTAGACAAGTGGCTGTCCATGGAAGCTTCTGGAACGACGACACAGTCTCACGTGATACATATCCAGGCATAATTAAATAATGCTAGCGTAGCTGTGAATATAAAGGACGATATATCTTTCTCGCTTATTAGGATGCTTGGCGTTTTATACTTCACCCCCACCTTGGTCCGGATAAATCCGGCAGGCAAGTTCCCTTGTGCTTTGTATCTTCAAACTTGGAAGCTGTGTTTGAGCTTCATAGAGGCTCTATAATGTAGCCCCGAATTTTGGGGAAGGGCACATGAACATAATTGAACAAGGGTGAAGCGTCTAGTTGGCTTTCAGCGCTGTCAACATGACCAAAAATAATAAATCAGAACTTCAATATTTTCTTACTACAAAGCAAAAACCACTAGGTTGATAGTAGAAGAGTAATCGGAAACATATTAAAACTCTTTATTAATTTGTTGTGGGGAGTTAAACCCCTGAAACCATAAAGTTGTTCCGGCACGCAGTGTTTTCCGGTACGCAGTGATGGACGTTAACAACTCTGACATGTGTGCAAGGTTGTGTTGTGGAGGACAGAGTCCCAGGTGATGGGGAGGTTGTTCTATCCAGAAATATGGGTCGCTTTATCAGCGAAGTTATGATTCTTTAGCCTTGCCAACGCGTCACCAACGTCCTCCATCTTGCTTCGGTACCTTATTACTTATTTCTTCGCAGCTTCATCATGCTCCCGAGCACAAGATAACAACGGCGAGTGAACGCGGGCGTTCCAGTATATATCAGAATTGTAATTATCTCTAAACGCCTTCCACTCTCTCGGTGCTTTCCGGTCGCGCCATCGACAACCACACATTACTTGTTCGGCCTCTCCCCGCAATCCATTACCACAATCCACAAAGTGAAGCTGCGTGTCTTGTACAGAATGCCCGAACACGACGCTCTGGTACTTGAGTATTCTCATCTCAAGAAATTCTCTCGCGAGAAGGAGGCGCTCCACAGTCTGAAGAAGATTGCTTCGCTCGTCAAGCCTATCATGAGAGCTCGCAACTGGAAGGTTGGCACTTTGGCAGAATTCTATCCAGATCAACAGAACTTATTAGGTGAATACATTTCTGTGGATTGAGAAAACTTTGCTGATAAGATGTAGGCATCAACCTAAATAGAGGTCAAAAGATATGTCTGCGGCTTC
Source organism: Pezicula carpinea (assembly GCA_026119845.1). Taxonomy (NCBI): domain Eukaryota; kingdom Fungi; phylum Ascomycota; class Leotiomycetes; order Helotiales; family Dermateaceae; genus Pezicula; species Pezicula carpinea. The sequence goes on from JALRMK010000008.1 coordinate 711,127, forward strand.
GCTACCCCGGCGACAAAAGCCAGTTTCTTCCCCTTGAACAAGTTGTTGATACGATGCTCCACGAATTGGCCCACAATGTACATGGTCCTCATAATGCAGAATTTCATGCTCTATGGGACCAACAGCGGAAAGAGTATGGGGCTTTGGTATCAAAAGGCTATACAGGAGAAGGATTCTTGTCAGACGGCCACAAACTGGGTGGAAGACGAATTCCACGACACGAAGCTGCGCGGATTGCTACAGCAGCAGCGGAGAAGAGACGAACACTCCACTCTGGATCTGGACAGAAACTGGGTGGCGCGCCTGTCCGGGCTGGAACAGATATCCGCAAGGTCATCGTCGAAGCTATTGGGAGAAGAAACACGGTATTGAAAGGCTGTGGTTCTGGAAACAAGGATGACAAGGAGATCAAGGATCTTGCCGACAGTGCTACACGTAATGGGTTCAAAACCAAAGCGGAAGAAGATGAGGCAAATGAGCGTGCAATTTCACAAGCTTTGTGGGAACTTGTTCAGGAGGATCAGAGGAAGGAATATGGAGATTCATATATTCCAACAACAGCTGCAAACCCTACTGGAAATGGTGGGGGACAGATAGGTGCCCGACCGGAATCGTCATCAAAGGCTTCGGTGTCAGCTCGTTCAAGTTCGTCTACACCAGTGAGGCCAGGTCCATCAAAGCCTTCCGAATCCTCGTCCTCCAATCGAGCTCCGCCTCGACACATGAGCCGTCTGGTGTCCGAATTATCCCCAGAAAAGCCTAAACCAACCACAAAGAAAGTCAGAACTGAATCGTCAGTACATACCCCACCAGTTCCACCAGAGTCACAAGCACCAGTTTCAACAAGTGGGTGGACTTGTCCCATATGCACGCTCCATAACCCTGTCGAATTTCTTTCTTGCGATGCTTGCACAACGGAACGACCAGAGGAGATCACTCTGAAGATTGCCGCTGCCGCTCGTCCAACAACCGTGCCTGGATTTGGGCTGCAACCACAGAGTGCCAAATCAATCTGGCAATGCCACAATTGCACAACAGTTATGGAGGACAAATGGTGGACTTGTTCAACCTGTGGGAAGATGAAGGAGAGCAGCTGAATCAGACCAGCGGCGCTTCAGTTGAATTACGAATTAATGACGGCAAATACGGGCGTAACGGACGGAGCTAAATGGGGAAACGTCGCATTTCATAATGCTTTCCGAAGGTGGCACGGATGGACATTAAAGTTTTATCTATCTCTAGCCATTAGGCCATGGTGATGTAAAATTCCGCATTCGCTTAACAGTCCGAAATGCCATACAACATGGGTGGTCTTGATCTTACGGAAGTACAGGCAATAACTTATGGTAGACAGCCTTATCAGAAAAGCTGCCACCAATGAATGAGGGGTAGTCACTTAATGTAAGCACCGCTACGGAGGCTGCGAGTACAAAGGCGGTCTGCAGTACCTTATTGCCTGTACCCTCTGCAAGTCAGAATAACCCCACCAACTCGGCCGTAAATCAGCATGGCCTGCGCCTCAGGTCATAGCATTTCATTCAGACATGATCAATTGCCCCGAAAGAGGCTTGTTCTACCTCCGTGGAGTTTATATTTTCTCGTTCTTGACCAGTTAGCATGTGTACTGTAAGCTCCTCACAATTCTGTTCCGTGTATCGAAATTCTTCTTCTAAAAAGTTGTCCATAAAAGAATCATCTCCCATCCCAAATGCAACTTGATCATTTCCATCATCTACATCAGTCCTCCTCCAGTTGACTATTCTTCAAAAGCAGCGAAGTACCCGACCCAATATCTCTTTGTCACAGGTACTTCAACCAAACTATCTTTCGGAATGTCTATCACAGAAGCAACCTCTTTACAAATACGAGACGGATCTGGTGGCCGTCCTCCATCTAAGTCCAACTCCAAGCCCATCGCAGCACCACAACGATGGGCTGGCTTCCAAAAGCAGTCTAACTTCATCCTGTTTCTTATGACCGTCGGGACCTTTGCATTGTTTTGTCTCACAGAAATAGATGATTTAAACTACAAGGGATGGCTACAAAAGTCCTTCGTGGGGCATAGATTTTGGTTTTCAGATGGGGCTGTAGCCTTTTACATGAAGCTGCATCTGCGCAGTGTTATCCGTAAGCTCGTCGTCTATTAGAAACAGTCATTTGTTGTATTAATACTTTGTAGCCGCGGGAATCTTCCTTCCAGTTCAATTCATCCCATCAATCCAACGCCGCTATCCTTATTTCCATCGCCTCGCAGGAAGACTTCTCTTCGTCCTTCTCTTGGTTGGTGACATCAGTACGCATAGTCTTTCTTGTGCGTGTTTAGTAAAATTAACACTGGCTCAGCGGGAATTATCGTTGCGCCCTACGCATTTGGAGGTACCATCACCACAGAACTTGCAATGATGTTTCTCGCTTGCTCAACAACCTTCACAATCTACAAGTCCTGGACATCCATCCGAGCGCTCCATATTGACCAGCACCGCGAATGGGTTCTACGTACCTGGGCCTACGGTTGCTCTATCCTAACTCTGCGCATATTTCTTTTTCTCTTCGTCTACTCATCCTCGGTTTTCAGCCCCCGAACATACAGAGGTGCAATGCGATGTGAGGAGATACTCTTCCTACACTCTACCCAGAATCCATCTCTTGGCGACGCTTATTCTCGTTACCCCGAATGCGCCAATCCCAATGGTACTGACTCTGTGTATGCGGTTGTAACGCCAGCTCTGGATAAGGAGAGGCCGGAGGAGCTGGTTGCGCTTTTCAATATGTGTTTTGGTGTTGCAGCATGGGTTGCAATTCTTGTTCATGGTTTGGGAGTGGAGATCTATCTGAATGCTACGAACGCAGAGGATCAGGGATTGAAGAAGGTGAGTGCCTTGAGGAGAAAGGCTGCTAAGTTGGAGTAACGAAGCGGTGTTGGTGTATAACGTACAGAATTATTTTAGGCGAGAAATTCACCGCCTCTCCTCTTTACTGTTTTAAACGTGAAATGCTGTAGCAGCAGTTGGGTCGTCCAGAATTTTAATAAGTGTTTGTGGTGAAGTGTGAATAGGCCCTATTGACTAGTAGATCCTCCAACTTGGAAGGTGTTCAAGCACAACGGATAGACTACCGGCGATATTTTGCAAGGAACCCCAAGACTTGGTCAGAAAAAGGTTCATTGGGAAGGATTTCGAAGAGTGAAGGAGAATCATTCACTGAGAAAAATCTGTAGCGAGCGAAGAATCTATGTGTTTCTACAATGGGTCGCAAATGTGCTAGAGTACCACTACAAATCATTTTTGTCCATATGTAATCTTTGCGCACCCAAGTTTTGTCTTCTCGAAGCTCCTAGTAGTTCTGAGCAGTGCGGGGTGCGAGCGGGAATCTGAAATCTTGGTAAGGAATAATCGAAAGAAGGTGAGTAATCCGGAAGGGCAGAAATCTGGAAAACCCCCGACTTTGTTTATATATGGCGACACGAAAATATAGTCAACAAACTTCACAAGGACAGGTGGCGTAAGTACTCACAAGCTTCAGTTTCAAGTTGCCTTCAACTAACAGATTCTTCAGCGAGTGGTTATGGCGCGTGACTCAAGATTTCAGATCTTACAGCCTCAAAAGCTGAGCATTCTCGTAGGGAAACCTGCAGGGGTGTAAGTAATTCTTATCTAGTATAAACTATGAACAAGGAACTGACCATATTTCAGTCGAATCCCCTCCTGTTCAACAAATACTCTTTTTTGCCCTTTCTGGCAATACGACTTACTTTTTTTTGTTCCCACTGTTCGCGCTTCGCTTACAAGGTTCCGAGCCTGGGTGGGGTTGTAACTGTAAAACATAGAGCAGGATCGGCCATACAGGCTACAGAGGTACCTCGTGAGGAAATCTTCCATATTGGAGGCGACACCCTTTAACGTCAATGACATGGGAGGAAGTGTTATTGTATCATCCTAAGGGTCTGTCAAGATGCACTTGTGTCGTTCCCATCACTTCCACCTTGAGTTGAAACAATGCAAGACCTCTAAGCTTAGACCAACGGCAAAGGGGGCTTAGGTACCTCACGTGAATTCAATCTTTGCGAGTGCCTTACGGGTATGGGTGCCTGGCGCCCGCGCTGATGACGCTGGAGCTGGTGAAGCTGTACCTTCCACTTCCCTTTGTCTCTTGCATTCTATGGAGTCTGCTCAACTACTTTCAGACTTCAACGCAATAATAAACTGACCATCCAATGCAGCTGTAAAACGGCACTGGTCTCCTAAATCAGATATCCTCCTCTGCACATTCCACGACAACGAGTCTCGAGGCAGTTGCACCCAAACTCCCATCTTCTCTGCCCCGCGCAGTCAACCGCCTCGATGGAGCACAACGACTTTGCCCACGTCGCTTGGGAGGGCCCAGGACACCAAAGTGAGGATCACTTGTCCGGAAACCAGAGCGACAGTGAGAGTCACGACGCCGATGCGATAAATACGAAGGATCGTGCAGATTTAGAGAGGGCTTTAGATCTAGCTGGCACTAAAAATGGAACCCTGGAGTGCACAGTAACTTCACCAATCAAGGAGAATGATGGCACAAAAGATGCCTTTGTGTCATATCTGGTCACTACGCATGTTAGTGTACCCATATAATTATACCTAGGCTCATAAACTGACGACGGTTGGGGCAGACTACCTTTCCCTCCTTCGCCAAACCAACCACAACAGTCCGCAGACGCTTTACCGATTTTGTTTTCTTGTACAAGACCCTGTGCAAAGAATATCCACAATGCGCTGTTCCTCCCCTCCCAGATAAGCATAAGATGGAGTATGTTCGAGGCGATCGCTTCGGAACAGACTTCACGCAGCGCCGTGCCAATTCCCTCCACCGTTTCCTTGCTCGCCTTACACTTCACTCAGTTCTCCGGAGAGCTGCTCTACTTATCTTATTCCTTGAAAGCACAGATTGGAATGCAACCATGCGATCTCGCCCCGGACGAGTTTCGTCAGCATCCGATCAAGGCGCATCAAGTGTCTTTGATACCTTCTCAGATACTTTCATAAACGCTTTCACCAAAGTGCATAAACCTGACAAACGCTTCATTGAAGTCCGGGAGAAGTCAGACAAGCTCGATGAAGACCTTGGTCATGTGGAGAAGATTGTAGCCAGAGTCGCGCGGAGGGAAGGAGATCTGGAGATAGATTACAAAGACCTTGCGGAGCAATTCCAAAAACTGATCAACCTTGAACCTGGAGTCGAAAACCCCGTTCATGCATTTGCAGCAAGTATCAATGATACCTCGGCGGGGCTGAAAATCCTGAAAGACCACACAGATCAGGATTACTTGGGCAGCCTGCGAGATATGCAGGCCTACAGCACTGCAGTAAAAAATCTGCTTAAGGCTCGGGAGCAGAAACAGCTCGATTTCGAACAACTCACCGAATACCTCACCAAATCAACCACGGACCGTGATACCCTAGCCTCTACTCACGGAGCAGGAGGATTGACTGGCCCTGGGGGTTTCATTCGCAGTAAGATTGAAGACGTCCGTGGTGTAGATCATGAACAATCTCGACGCGAGCGTTTGCGACGATTGGAGATCCGGATAGACGAACTGACACGTGAAGTTGAAGAAGCGAAAAAGACAAGTGAGGCATTTGATGAGGAGGTTGTCATGGAAGTTGGCGATTTTGAGAGGATCAAGAGGATCGAGTTCAAGACTCAATTCGGAGCGTTAGCTGATGCCCACGTAGATTTCTACACGGAGACTATTTCCACTTGGGAGAAATATGTACTGGACATGGAGAAGGAAGGTGGGCCTCTTGTTATGGCGTAGTTAGTACGTGATTGCGGCAGACTGCTATTTTGGCCATTTGGGGCTTTTGCGTTCGATGGGAGCACGAACTCTGGGGATGGCGTTTGGGGGGGCTAGAGATAATTTGACTCGATTCATTGAGAGTCCTAGGCGACAACGTGGGTGCACTCCAGTGTCACCAGGGGATAAGATGCAACTTCGTTGTATAGCACATTATAGTCAAGGCTTGAAGATATCCATAATTGCCTCACCATTTAGGGGTGAAACGCCTAATCGAATGCTTTTTGTTCATATCGTGTTCAGGCTGGACATCATTAAGCGAGGTGCAAGAAGGGTGACAGATTATAAACGGCTACGAACCCAAAAGACTGCTCCAAACAATGCTGAATGATACCTACGATTGTATACTTCCTCTCTTTCATAGGATGAGACAGGAAAGTTGGTGGCACGATCATAAAAGGTTTTAACCATGTACATCTGTGTCTATACATATATTTTGCACTAGATCGAGCTTCAAAGAAAGTCACTGTTGGACTATGAGCCATCCTCTCTGGAGAACGATGTTCAAATAGAAATTGCAATCCCGCGCTGGACGCTAAAGTACAAAAGTGCGGGTACCCTTTGCACCCCTATCCGCTGTAACCGGCCAAGAAAAACAGATAAATCATGAAAGCAACGCTCAACGCTCTGCAAAACGCCTTGCAAACTCACCCCAAAGCTTGGGAGTAATCTCATCCGAACTATTACCCTGAACTTCCCATAGGACGCCCTTCTTCGCATAATGCTCTAGCAAAGGTTCACTAGTTTCCTCAAACTTCCTTAAACGCTCATGCCATGTTGCCTCATCATCATCGGCACGCTTTGTCAATGGCTCCCCAGTGATGTCATCTTTGCCAGAAACCTTGGGGGCGTTGAAAGTGGTGTTGTACACACGACCGGAAGGCTGATGTACCCATCTTCCTTGTATCCTTTCCATGATAACCGAGAACGGAGTCTTGAGGGATACGACGAGGTTTATGGGGATAAGCGCGTCAAGAGTGGATGCTTGATTTGCGGTTCGAGGAAAGCCATCGAGGATAAACGACGCAGTAGGGTCATCTGAGGTTTGTGGTGGAGGCCAAGTTTGAGCGAGTGACGGCTGTTCAACGTATAAGTCCGTGTCGAAATCTTGCATCGAGGTAGCAGCGTCCGCAGACACGGAGTTCAAGGTGAGAGTGTCGGATCCGCTCGGGGGAAAGAGCCAGCCACGAGTCTTAAGTTCGTGGAGAATCAGCCGGAGAATCATGGCGTCGGGCACGAGCGCACCAGACTTCATGGTGCTTTCGGCTTTAATGCCTATGATAAATGTTAATAATTGGAGACCAGTACTTGGGAAGGGGCGCATACCCAGAGGAGTCTGATTCTTGACATTATCCCGTAAAAGATCTCCAGAGCTAATTGCTGATAACTGAGGAAAGCGCTTGAGAAGTCGTTCTGCCTGTGTGCCCTTCCCAACTCCCGGTGCGCCGACCAGAATGATTCGTGCTGCCTGTCGGAGTCGCATGTTGCTCAAAGCTCCTATATATATTGTTCACGAGCGGTAACGCCAACTATGCCAACTGGTTCTGTCCAGACGGCCGAATGTTACTCCTCGCTCCAACCCCGACTCCAAGTCGCGGTGGCCCGAATGCGCCTGCCCGGCAGGCAACCTGAGTTGTATGGGTCAGGCCTAGCAAAGTCCCAGAAGATCTAAGAAACGTCCATAATGAAATATGAGCAGAGGTAGTGATAGAGGAGAAGTGGTGCAGGGAGGCGTAGGATATGTACGGAGTAAATATATACGCGGTGAATGTGAAATGAGTTTATCAGCGGCGACGTGTGAAAAAGCGGGGGAAGGGGGAGCTTGTGAGCTTGACGTGAGGATCAGTCATCATTCGTTGAGGACGGTGGCTAGCGCGGCGAGGCTTGTTGAGAAGGTTGGAAGAATCCTGTGTGCCTGTTGTTGGATCCGATCTCTGATCTGACTTTATATCTTCAGCTCGAGGGCTGAAGTCGTGGAGAGGCCTTACATAGATCGCCTGTGCATAGTAACCAAGCACAGTACCGTACTGTGGCCCATCGTTGCCAAGTTCCCATTGGGTTCTTCCCATGCCATGGTGCATTCCCATTACAAATGACGGTACAATCACGTGTGCACGAGCTGCGCTAGGTAGACGAGAAGCTACAAGATGTGTTGACGAAGCTCTTGGAGTCCTCTCACCCCTCCACCACACATCCACCGTATCAATACGCTTTATCCCATACATTCCTTCGTTGCCAACGTATTAGTGTGCATCACGGAGCACCGTGCTGGTCGTCTTTCCTTCCTTGCGTAGCCGTCCGCGAGCTACTCGCCTTTCGACGATGAGCGCCTCCTCGAGAGTCGTCCGCAATGCGACGCAATCATCCTTCCTAAGTGGCAGTAGGTACCGTCTTCATCTACTGGAGTTCCAGTCCAAAAGCCAGCCATGTGGAAACTGACCTTCAACAGCTCGCGCACTCCCTCGGTCGTCACTCGGTCCATCCTCTGCATACACAGCATTCCTTCGTCGCAACACCCGAAATTTTCCGTCCCAGGTGCCAGCGCTAGCAATTCTAGTCCCTCGCAGGAGTGTGTCTACCAATACACACACTTCAGGTAATCCTGCCGCTGGTCCTCCTCCAGGCTTCAATGCGGACCAAGCTAAAAAACCTCTCCCCAAAGGCACAACTATTGCGGCAAAGGCAACTTCGAAAGAAGCGGCAGCAAAGGCATTAGAGCACGAAGTAGAGAGTGTCCCCACCGACGTAGCTACAGGTGTTGCGAAGACTGATGCAACAGAGGCACTTACGCTTGCGGAGTTGGCAGGAGTCAAGGATGTTTCCGTTACCAAGAATGGCAAGAAGGAGGAGAAGAAGTTGACACTTATGCAAAAGGTCAAAAAGGAGGTCCGACATTACTGGGATGGAACGAAGTTGCTGGCAACAGAAGTGAAGATCAGTACACGCCTGGCTGTTAAAATGGCTGCTGGATACGAGTTGAGTCGACGAGAGCACCGACAACTACAAAGAACAGTACAGGATCTCGCGCGACTGGTACCTTTCTCGGTGTTTCTTATAGTTCCATTCGCGGAGCTATTACTTCCTGTTGCACTTAAATTATTTCCCAACTTGCTGCCAAGCACGTACGAAGGACAGAAGTCAAAAGACACGAAAGTCACAAATCTGAGAGCCACACGCAAAGAGGTCAGCAACTTCCTCCGCAACACGCTTAAAGAGACAGGTCTTCCTTTGAATCCGTCCACAGCACAAAAGGATGAGTTCTCAAACTTCTTCCGCAAAGTCCGGGCAACCGGAGAAGCGCCCACTGCCGAGGATGTCATTAAAGTCTGTAAGATTTTCAAGGATGATCTGACACTGGACAACCTTTCCCGCCCACAGCTCGTCGGAACGTGCAGATACATGAACCTCAACACGTTCGGTACTGACATGATGTTGCGATACCAAATCCGTCACCGCATGAGACAAATCAAGCGTGACGATCGAGCCATCAGTTTTGAAGGTGTCGACAGTCTTTCTGTTCCCGAACTGCAAGTTGCCTGCCAGAGCCGTGGTATTCGAACTCAAGGCATGTCTCCAGCCCGTCTGCGTGAGGATTTGCAATCTTGGTTGGATCTCCGTCTCAAATACGGCGTTCCTTCTACGTTATTGGTTTTGAGCAACGCATTCATGTACGCTCAGGGCAAAGAGTCTGAATTCTCGACCCAGATTGATGCCCTTACCGGCGTCTTATCTTCCATTCCCGAGGAATTATTCCATGAGATCGAGCTCGAGGTTCATAACGCTGAAGGAGCTGCGACTAACAAGCAACGTCTTGAGGTGCTGAAGGAGCAACAAGATCTTATCGAGGACGAGAACGAGCAAGATGAGGAGAACAAAGAGTCTGGAAGAGCAACTCCTCGTGATGATGAAGATATCGACGAAAAGGAGGAACGAAGAATGGGGGCCGCGAGTGAAGCCGAAAAGGCACAAGATAATGAGGAGGTGGAAAAGGTTGGAGCCGAGGCCCAGAAGCAGGAGGCAGACAAGAAGTGATGATTCTTTGTAAGGCCAATAAACGCATTAATTTGCGTAGGCATTCAAACCCCCTACCTTTTCTTTGTTGTTGTTGTATGGCATTGGGTTTGGGGTCTTGTGTGCATCGAACTTTGAATGGCTGGGACCAAGGAGTCCAAAGCTAGCGAAAAGCGAAAAAATTATAGAACCCCCCTTAGAATTAAGTCTGAATTATTGTCAATTCAGCATTGTAAAAACTTTGAATAGAGATTAGAAGCAACAATGCCCCCACAACACTTGGCCTGTATGACGAGGAGTGTCGTGAACGAGTTAAGAGAAGGAGATAACCGGTTTATGACCATTGTGATGCATCAGAAGCAACATGCTCTACTTAGAGAGTATGTTTTGAAAATGTGCCCTGGGGTCTGGCCTGGTTGACAACCTTCGTACACTCTACCGTACTCTATCACCAACCTCGTATTCGCCTACCGGGTACCCGAAAAGTATGGCACTCGCCGCACCCAAACACAAAGTTTAGCGTGCCGGCAAGTTGTGAGGAAGTTCCGAAGGCACCCCACCTCAAAAGAAGACATCAAAAACTTCCACCAATAGACCACAGCCACAAAAGAAAAGTTTCCCACGAGAGAGGCAACAAAAATTTGAATGAAGCGTGCTCACTACCAGGGTCGAACTGGCGACCTTGGCGTCACATAACATCGTTACACGTTATTAGCACCACGCTCTAACCAACTGAGCTAAGCGAGCCTTGTTTGGTTTGTTTGTTGGAAGCAGTGCCATTATATTCATATGTGTAGTATGCGTGATTACTAGGGACTGAGAAAGTCGACTTTGTACGGAAAATCATGGCGTGGCGTGGCGTTGCGAACTGGAGCAATTGTGCCTGAATAAACACTCCTTAATATTTGGTATTTCACATTTCAATTTCAAGGAGATACTTCAACTGGCGGCCTCGATTTTCTCTAGTTTTGTATATAGGAGATATTTGGCCGTTGGCTTGGTCAGTTCAGCCAAAAAGCAATCCAAAATTGGGACACATCTCTTCTCATAGACAGACGAAGCGTACAAATCTACTCCTTGTTCTATTTGAATATTGGGTATAGTCTCCCTACTGTCTGAACGAAGTCCGCAAAAACTCCTGGGTATAGTCTCCCTCTGGTAAAGTGCTCCTCAAAAACAGAAAAACTCCTAAATCATGTGCAAGCCCAATCCATTTCCCACGGCAAGATTTACCAGATTCACTTGCGAGGAAAATCAATGTTTCGCTCCTGGCAATACTTCTCGACCTCCTTAGTCAACGTGTCCCGCTGCAATGTAACAGCATCCATTATATCTTGGCAGCCAGGTAACTTCTTATCGCCAGCTTCCCAGCATTCAACCATGGCATCCAGGACAGCGAAGAGCTGGTTAGGAAGCCATGTGACGATTGGACTACCTCCCGTAGCGACAGGGTGCGTTGTCTTCTTGAGGATATACTCGCGGGTGAAGCACCAGTGTCGCCAGCGGAAGTCGCGAACTTGGTTCAGTGCGTTGAGATAGAGAGCTGCAGAGGATGGCTGTTGTCGTGCGTACCATTTTACGTTAATATCTGTGGAGCGGTGCTTGACGTATTCAAGAAACTCTCGGTGGTTTCCTGGGCGGTAGGAGCGGAAGTCTTGGAGGATCGAGGTCAAGGGTGTGTCTGGCATGGTGATGTTCAAGAGGTTGTCGCAAAGTGGGATCTATGATATTGTTAGCTTATGTAGAGGGCTGGGATGAGGATGAGTTTACCATGCTGTCATTTGCACCAGACTCGCCACGGAATGACAGGGGTTCCTCGGAAACACCTTCGTACACAACTCCATGAGGGAACATAGATTGACTTGTAATGCCAAAGATGAATGTACGGAACGAAGTGTAATCTCCTGGCTTACTCTTACCCCACATAGCTATAGACATGTCAGTTTCATGGCGCAAAACAATACACGACTGGGAGAAAGCTAGAGTGATGGCATACTCTCCATAACTTTGTTGACCTTCTTCATGCTCTGAACGACTTTGCCCATACCGACGTCAAATGTGTCACGATCATTGTTGGCACATGCATCAAGAGCAGAGACGACACCATCAACAAGAGGTCCAGAGTTTTGAACCATGTCCACGTGTACAAGGACAAAGCCTGCCTCAGAAGACTTGCAGTCAAGACCATGCTCGAAAGCGCGAACCAGACGTAAGTTATCATACTCAAGGCCGACCTTGGGGTCTGCAAGTCGATAGTTGAAGAGGGCATAAGAGCCAGCGTACTCCATGAAAGGCTTGAAGCCAGCGCTGCTGTTGTCAGCGATCTGCTTCAGTTGAACATTGTTTGAGGCCAGCTTACATCTCAGCACACCTTGAGATGGGCAACGAGATTACAGATGGTAGTGTTTGACGTCCGAGTCCATATTCCTCACCCTTCATGAAGCGCTCGTGACATGGCTCCAACAGATACGCTGAGGCCAGGAAAGCGTAATCACGGTACAGAGCGTTCTGCAGTGGAAGATTGTCCTTGTACTTGTTGATGGCGGCCGTGAGATCGGGGAGCTCCTTCAGGACCGTCTCGCCAAGTGTTGCTGTAGCGAGGAGACCCGGTGTTCCATCTGCCTTCTTGATGGGCATGCGAGTGAGGATTGACTCTAGGATATCGAACTCAGCTGGGAGCGAGACGACAGGTTCCTGGCGTGGGAGAAAGCCACGGGTCGTTGAGACCATGAAAGCTGGAAGCGTTGTGTCATCCGGCTTTGTGTCATGGAGGACTTCAAAAGTAAGGGGGGGAGCTGAACCCATGGTGATGAAACGAGATGATGAAAAGGCTAATGAAGCTCTGGGAAGTCGGTGGTGTTTGAAAGTGAAGTCGTGAGTGGTGTGATGAAAGGAAGAGAAGGGGATTTGGGAGGTTCTGGAAAAACTCACCCTTATATTGTGCGTGGCCGGATTACATTCCGGCCTCACATGGACGGCATGACCAGAATGGGTTTAATCTGTTCGTCGACTTGTCGAAGGCCATTGATAAGAGAACGAAGGCACTGGATGGCTTGGAGGCCACTCGACACGAGAAGAGAACGCGCCCATATCCTTCCAAACATCACAGCGGCCTTCTGGGTGTGGGACAGAGAACGCGTCAAAAGCAACACACAAGCACAGCAACAGTGCAACACGATCATATGGCCGGAGGACAGGAACCTGGCACATGCGTGCCTGCGTTCACGTCATGGACCCGAGAGGACTTAGCCCAGGTACAAAAGGTACAGCCAGATTCCAACGAGAGCACTGCTCCCTTCAGTGTTCTTCTGGTATAGACCATGATGTGCGTGATGTTATTCAGACCAGCCATGATTCGCCTGGCCGGAACAACCACCGCGGTGGGGGATTGCACTTCGTAAACACGGGGCCGTGGGCGGTGTATCGGGGCCTCCGTCCACGGTTTGCCTTTGGCTGCATGCATCCATCCATGCCATCTCTTCTCTTCTCGTCAACACTGCTGTCGCACAAAGGGACCGCCCAGTACCTATCTTCGACATCACAATCACATTGAAATTCCATATTGCGATATGGAGCCATATGTTTCATCCGTCCACCGTCACCCTCCTGTGAGGTGACACTCAACTATGCACGAAGCGCCTAGCTATGTATCTCTATCAAAAGGCGTCGAATGAGCAGGTAGACTGATCTTGAACACCAAGGCCTGGTTGTCCAAGTTGTAGCCACTAGCATCTGCATACGTGAAAACTCCACCGCCCAAATAGCCATCTTGCGTGATGAAATCATTATCGCTCAAACTAAACACAAACCACTCATCATCCTCGCCATCCAGCCCATCGACAGGTACAATTCCAATACTCTCCCACTTCTCATTCAAGAGACCAGAATCTTGAGCTCCACCGTTGTGCACCGAGAAACGATTCAGCTGCGAGTTGACATTGAAGTCCAGGAAGGAACAGTAAGTAGCGGGCGTGATATCGCTCTTCAGGACCCCGGCTGAGGAGGCAATCGAGCAATTCGTGCAATCATAAGTGTCGCCCTTAATATCAGTTGCCTTCGCAATGTCAAAGACATCGATGTGGCGATATACGGAAGTGCTAGAATCTTGACCGTGACCGGCGTCCGAGTCTCGCGAAAGCACAAAGAACTCGCCGTCTTGGATGTGGAATATCTCGGACTGTGAAGCGACTTTGGGGTTCTTGGATGCTTTGGCGGTTGGGTCGGTGTAGAGCGGGAGTGGAACGACATATTCCTCTAGGTATTGTGGTGCTGTAGGTGTAGAGATGTCGTACTTTAGCAAGCGAGCATATCTTTCGGTCTGGCTTGCGAGACCGCCTTCCTGGTTAGCTGCAGCTTGGAGTAATGCGTAGAGGGTGTTTCCATCGCCTGTAACAGAAAGTCCCTCAAAGCCATGGTTATTATTTCGACCAGTTGGATTATCAGCGGGATACACATCGTCGCCAGCTCCCATACTCTCGTAGAATGTTGGAGAATCAGCAGAAAATGACTCAGTGCCATTTCGCATCGGAATGTAGGCGTCCGGTGGTCGAATGGCAGCGATCATGACGCCCTCCGTGTTAAAGTGATATACGTAGGGCCCGTATTCATCAGAGACTATTGATTGAGTTGTTAGAACATGGTTCTGCTAAAATGCAAGCAAAACATGGTAAGAACAGCATACTCCAGAAAGTGCCATCAGAATTCATTATGATCCCCTCGGAATCAACAGGAATACGCTGTCCTCCAGTGCCTTCATTGCCAAAGCCATCACCATTGTAAGTCGCAACCGGTAAGTCGGGAAATCCGGGATACGATAGATGGCCAGTGCCGTCAGCATCAAGACCGGTACACGGCGTGCCATCTGGACCGTAGAAGCGAATAGTCTCATTGTACGTGAAGAACAGGTTATTGCCGGACGGGTCACTGATGGTGGCATTCGGTTGCGGAGTGAACAAGATATTGAATTTGTGTACTCTAGGCTGGAAATTTAGAGTTCCCTCGGTATTCCTGTAGAAAAAAATCAGAAGGCTGAGGTGAATACGGGCATGGATAGCAAAGTGATATTTTGTACTGACCATCCTCTGTCTGGCAATGCCCAAATAACGCCGCTGTAGCTCCCATTTCCAAGCTTCTTCCACTGCGACCTATCTAAAGCAATAGCGCTTCCGATGCCCCCAATGGTATCCCCAAACTCATCTCTCGCATCGCCAGGAATCAAACCAAAGCCAGCAAGCTCCTGATAAGTGTAGGTCTTGTCATTGCACGTAGTCTGATTTACATAAGAAGTCGTCGAGCTGCTCTGCGCCACAACGGACACAACAAGCACGCCAACAGCAGCCGTCAACTTTGAAATGAACATGACTGTATGGGTTGACGGAGAATGAAAGAGAGGGAAAGGCGTGCTGTGAGAAGAGTGGAAAGAAGAGACGAAGTCGGGTTTAACACTGTTCACACAGGTACGGAGTACGTACCACTCACAGCGCGCAGGACCTTCTCCTTTGCGTATGCTCTGCGAACATGGGGCCCACGTTGGACTTCTAATTAGAAATAATGATGCTGCAGCGGGCGCGCAACATCAGATATCCAATCCTCGCCAATGCCTGAGCACGGTGTGCTTGTGCCCGGAAGTTGGTCGAAGTTAATCCCAGGTGTGAAGACACCTTCCGTAAAGCTTCTCGAAGACAGGCCTAGCGTCGTACAGCTTTGCGCCTTCGTCGAATGTGATTGACGGTAAGATGATGAGATGATGAGATGAACTCCACACCAGTGGTCTTGATCATGTTGAGTAGAGCACGTTGTGGTGTTGTTGAGAACTATTCGCTGCTGTCTGGCACATCTGGAGGGGGCTTTAGGATTAGCGCTTAGCAAGTTGACTGTAGCCTGTAGGTTCTCCTATGAAAAGCTTGGCGACTCTTGATGCAGGGTTAGATGAGAGATCTAATTTCGAACAAGAACATTCCGATTTTTACTTTCGGGGAGACAGGTACCAACTGTTTCGTCAGCGAGGCCAATGCCTAATATACAGCATCTTATCATGACTATCGCTTGATCTGTTTGCTGCGCATACAAGGAGGTTTTTGTCGCTTAGCTCAATTACCTCGAGAACGACTAATGACTATGTCAGAGAGGAGATTCTTTGCTTGTTTAGCAAGGCAGTGTACACTGCTGACCAACAACTCCCCTTTTACGGTTTGCATATTCAAACCCCGAAGCCGTGCACGCTAAAAGCCTTTCGAATTAGCAATATATGGTAGTTTTTCTCGAGTTCGATGATATCTGTTAGACTTTTCACCTAAGTGAAAGGGTACTTCAACTTCACGACCAAGACAAATGGAAGCCATTTGACTTTTAAGTAGTCCAATCCTTCAAGCTGCCCACGCTTCGTTGGCATCTCGATAGCTTCGGCCTTGATTCACTGCACATCTAGCTATAAAAAGAAACCTTGTACAATCCGACTAATTCACGTTCGTTTTTAGTCGGGGAAAGCAAAATGCATAGCCAAGTAAAGTATATAATGTCAGAAGTAGGGCACCTCTACACTGAAATTTAGTGTGAAGGTACTTATTTTTAACCAATACAACCTTAAATAGATATAACTACTTATTTAACACTAGTATGACTATATCTATAAGTAATATAGACAATATACTAGTATATATAGAGAGATACAGTCAAAATAATTAATCTTTCTAATAAGTTGTAGGTAAAAATATAGATGACAGCCTGGAGCGGTGGCAGGAGAACTTATAGCGGTGGCTTATAAGGCAGGGCACAGCCTGTACAGTGAGCTATGCGAAGTTACACACTTTGCTTGCCTACACATTTTGCTTTCCCCGACTAAGAACGAACATAAATTAGTTGGACTGTAAGCGAGACCGATGATTATATATAAGAAAGTGCAATGGCAAGAGGGTTTGCGTAGGTTCAGCAAGGTCGTTCAACTCTATTTTCAATCAAAGCCTTCATCCTATTAATTCCGAAGGTCTCTTTGTCGATTGATTTCAACAGTAATGCTACATTTGTCTAGCATTGGTTCATTAAGGCACTCACGAACACGGCGAGCGGCAGCAAGCCATTCGTCGGTTAGTCGCTAGGGGAGAAGTTATATTTCATTGGAATAGCTTATTGAAAGTTGTCTGTACCGGTAATGCTTTCCTAACTACATCTAAGTCCCATCGTTCGTTTCTCATAACCCCCCATGCTTTCATCTCCGTCGTACCCGACCACCCCATAATCCGAATGAGTGGTATTAAGAAGGCTGCATCCATTCGCGATTGCAATGTGTATCGGCTTGCGATATGATTGGAAAACTTACTCTAAACAGAAATCAACTTTTTAGACAGCTATAACATCTCATAGCAAGGATGCTCCCGGTTATGTGACTTTATCCCGGCAACGTGATATCGAGAAAAGGAGAAGAAAATCCCATTATCCACAGGGCGAGTGCAGTGTCCGCTGCAGGGTAGATGAAAGGTTACACGCCGTACATGTCCCAGCCATCGAACGTATTGCTGGCATTGGAACCTTTACTCGCCGCGGAGACATTCCCCACCTCTGCCGCGGCATAGTCTATCCTCAGCTCTTCTTCAAGTCACAACTCATCGTCATCTTCTGCCAGCTCGGAAGGCTTTAGAAGACCACTAATCTTGGACAAACGTTCACGCTCTGCTGCCTTCGCGTCCTTCTCCTGTTGCTCCTTTTCTTCGGCATACAACTCCGCATTGTCGCCAGAAAATTCTTTCAACTGAATGAGAAAATCACGGAGATTGAGCTTGAATCGGTCGGTGGAGGCGTTGTGCTCGAATAATCCTTGCACGAATAACTTGATTTGCGTCCTGTATCTGTGTTAAAAAGGCTGTTCCATTATTGCGGTTCATTTGGTACTTACGGCTGGAGGTTGGGGAAAGCGTTCTGCAACAGGTTTGCAACAAAGCCTCCCAAGAATTCCTGATTGCTTGTTCCAGCTGGAGCTTGATCTGCTGTGTAGATTGGACCTTGGATCTTTGGTGTTGTGCCATCGGCAGGATGAACAAAGTAAAAGAGTCGAGATAGGAGCGTTGCTTGGGATTTAAAGCCGGCTTTGTGATCTGTGTCGGTGAGCACAAAGAAAACATCCTGGAGGATTGGGACGAAAAATTGCTGAAAGAAAGCGTTCGAGGTGTTGGCGTCAGTTTCCGCAATGTTCGAGACCAACTCGATACACATGTTGAGACCGGCATATTCCACTTCGCGGTTATCGTGTTTGCTGGCCCACATACAGGAATCGATGACAAACTTGAACTGTCGGTTATCAAGCTTGAGGAGAGCTTCGATAAGTCAGTATATACTACCAACGGCGGAAGAGATAAGACATACCAGGGAAGCATTGCAAGTTGATGGCTCGAAGAAGTGAAAAGAATTCCACTCGGTGCTCTGGGAATTCCGAGAAGTCCTTGTTGATCATTTCCAGTGTGCATTCAAAGACATTCAGCATGATAATAGGCACTTGATCCTCCATGAGGGACTATTATTTTGAAGTCAGTAACGTTCCTTTATAGGCCCAGAATGGTCCAATAGCAGTAACATTGCGAAAGGAAAGGGGTTGTATCACAGAGTATTTTGAGCGATGAGGGGTCCAACGTACAGAAAGCTTGGTAATGATCGTTGACATGACCTTGAGAACCTCAGCGTCACGGGCATTTGGTACGTTACGATTGTAATCAATAAGAACAGCGTCAAGCAGGGCTGGGACAATATTTGTTCGAACCATTTCAAGATCATCAGCTCTTTCGACATAAGTCTCAATGAGCTTCAGAATCTCCTTCTTGATCGTTCTCAGCCCTCGAACCCGAGGCATCTTGGTCGCGATTTCACCTGTAGTTGTTAGCGTATTTGCCGAGTGCACATAATGAGTAATAGCTTACCATCCCTCTGTACTGCCTCAGAAATCATCTCACTGGTTGCTCGGTACATGGATAACATGTCCAGGTATATACGGCCAATCTGTGGGTAAAAGTAACTTCCGACGGAGGTACAGGCCGAAACATTAGTCTTCATGACGTTTCCGATAATCTTGATGGTGTCTGCATCTTGCAAGCTCGCAGGATTCTGGTTCGCCTGAGCAATAATAGCGTCCCAAGCTGCGTTGGGATAAGACATCAGCTCAGAGATCAATCTCTCCTGAGCATTCTTCTGCGGCTGCGCAGCTATCATATAACCACATGCTTCGTAGAAAGTGTGGACTTGCTGTGGTGACAAATCACAAGTGATCTTTCGCATGGTCCTAACGATCTCCTCAATAAATGGTTCAGTCTCCCCAGGTTGCAGAGCAACAAAGTGACGCTTGCATTGTCTAGCAATCTTGATGAACGTATCGCATGCCATGTCCTGAACACCTTCATGGGACTCGTGCATGAACTCGAAGAGCTTGTTAACAACTGTCTTCAAGAATTTCCAATGAGCCTTCAAGAACCGAGGATATTGGCCGACAATATACATGATATTGCTGGCAACCACGGCTTTGTTGTCCTTACCTCGCTTCATCTCTGTGAGCCCGAGGAGGTCCTTGATAACGGTGACCAAGAAGCGCTTTTCAGTCTCCTCGTTCATGGCAAGAGAGATGGAACCAATAGCCCAGCACAAGGTATTGCAGTTTGCCCATGACCATTCAGTGTTGTCAACTTGTCGTGCCAGTTTGTCTGTCATGATTTGCTCGGTGTCCACAACATCCAGATGTGTCAGGTAGACCAAGCACTCTCTGGTGGTCTTGTACAACTGAATAGTATCACTCTCCTTCACAAATTCTCTGACGATCTCTCCTTCATCGTTCTCCACGATCAAGACTTCTTCTGGTCGCACCATCTTTTCAATCATGACCACACGGAGGTTCGAGAGAACTTCGTTGTACTTGTGTTTCCGGAGGGGATAATTGGCCAAGAGACTTGGATTGGGCGCACCACCGCTAGAAAAACCACCGACTCCCATACCGATTAATGGATTACTATCAGTAATTGGAAGAGATTGCATCTCCTCATACAGCTCTTGAACGAGCTTAGTCCAGTATTCAAGGCAGATCTTGAAGATTTCCCGATCATCGATTTGGGAGATGCGGATGAGGTAGAAATGCGCGTGGGTGAGAAAATCACGGTTAGGCAAGTTTTCTATGAGCTATTGACATATCAGTATAGGTCATATAGCAGTCCTTGGCTACACTTACAGCAAGATGAACGCCGAAGAAATTGCAGAGGAATAGTGCCAAGTTCTGTATGAATTCCTGGTCTTTTGAATTGCTCGAGCTGTAGGTAGTCTTCAGGTCAAGGGAGAGGGGGATAATATTTGAGATAGTTGTCAGAACTTCTGTGAACATCTGGACGAGCTTCTCATCGTAAGCATTGGCGTTGTTAGTCTGAAGGCCACCAATCTCAGTCAAGCACTTTAGCGTAACGTTTCTAAACTCGGGCATTTCGAGGAATCGTGTTCGGAGCGTATCAATGATTGGTGTCTCAAAGATATATCCGAGAGGAATCCAGTTGAAGAAGCGCAGCAATGTCTCAAGTGTAGCCTTGATCAGACTTGACTGCGTGGCGCTATTCAAGACTTCATTGCATAGCTGGAAGATAGCGGAGAACTCCAAGCACATTGTACTCTTCAAGCTCTTCGTCTTGGCCGAGGTCATTTGATCCGCCGAGTAATCGAAGACTTCTTCGGATAGCAGCCGCAGGATCGACATATTGTTCTCACATATCGACAAACTGGTGTGGCAAGACGAAATGATCTCGTTGATGAAGGTGGGCCAATTGTGGGGCCACTCTTGCTTAAGGATCGAGACCAGGACCAAGTTGAGCTTGTTCAGGAGGGTTCGTTGTGTCTTGAGGGATTCTTCAGAGCTTGAACATTGGATGATAAAATTTACCACAAAGTTTCTGATACCTGTATGCTGTCAGCAGGCAAGTTTCTAGAGAAACAGGGACTGTAAATACCAACCTTGACACTGCTCTTTTGGCAAGACCTTCCATCTTGTCATGATAACATTATCGAGAACCTGCAAGCCCAAGTCTGCCATTTGTCAGCGCCGATCGTATTATGTCGATGGGGGACGAGACTGACACTTTGTCTGTGGATATGTAGCATCTTGTAGGATCTTGTCGACTAGAAGCCAGGCATCAGGATCTTCCTTAAACTGTTCCCTTAAGTCAGTCTGTGGCTAGGGCAGTCGGCGCAAAGGAGGTTGGTGGTACCTGGTTGAGAGTTGCCTGCGCAGCTTTTTGCTATGGTTCAGCGCGTCAGCACATTTATTCATCTTCTTGTTCTCTCCTTCCCAGTATGTACTGACCACTTCTCCTCGCCCCTCGTAAAACTGGCGAACCGTCGCGTCAAGCTCTTCTATGGTTGGAGCCATCTTCGCGGGCGGATCTCAGTAGTCGTCCCTCTTCGGCGATGATAGGTATTTCCAAGGTCTAGTTGTGCTTTCGTGCAGCTTACGCTGGTAAGGCAGCGGATCACTTTGACTCAGTTGTGAGGTTGGTAACGAAGTGGTAAAGTTGATGATGGAGAGACAACATAGTTTTGCCCCGCGATGAAATGCCCGCCTGCTTGTAATCGGTCACGTGACTGAAATTGATGCAGGTAAATTTTGGGTTCCACCAGGTTCGGGGTTCGAGTTTGTTCCGGACATCAGACGATTCTCGAAATGCTATCCTTCTTCTACCACCAGTACGTCTTGATACTGCCTGTGCCTCTAGTCTTTGCAGCGACTGCTTCACCCATAGACACAAGAGCTATCCTTGTTACTGCCTTGCTATATTCATAATCACCTAACGTTGTGATTTTTAGCAAGGCACCGAGAAGGGCATCAAATAAAAGGATGTTAATAGCTAGAAGTCCAATAATTATGTTGTATCAATTCAAAGATTATAAGACACTACTGAAGATCTTTGAAAATATCAAGGGCGAGCCCCCTTTTATCTACTTTTTTCACTATCTTCTATCCCTCTACTTAACATCCAAACAAATTCAGGCCCGAAATACATAAAAGGTTTCCCTCTTCCCCCTCCTTCTCGCATACTCTGTCGGTAGCTAAGGTACCTTACACAAAACACCCAAAAGCACTTGACAAAGCGGCAAAGCCCAACCACATACTTGCCCATCTCAAACTCACTGCGACCATTGCTAATCACTGGGCTCTTCATAGTAGAAACTATTTCGTTGGTAGCCTTAGAAGTAGATGAAGATGCAGTAGTAATAGCGGCTTTGATGAAGAAGGATCTGATACTGGCTGGTTCGATCGAGGAAGAGGTGCCGGAGTGAAAAGTTGAAAAGTTGTACTTGGTTTATGTGGGTGTGGAGCTTATGGTTAGGGCCGTATGAAGTCTTCCTACAAGGTACCTAGCTAGAAGAGCCATTAGTAACAATCTAGTGTCAATAAACAGCCTAAAATGTTGCATCTCAACCAAATATTACAGTCTCGAAGTATAATGAAATTTCCACCAATTGCTTCTAGAATTCATAACTCAATGTCCTTTCTGCAGTTTTAACTGCCAAGGGAATCTTTAAAGCTGAATCCACCTGCAGGCCTTTCCTCTCTGTACGTGCTTTGTGGAAGAGCCTCTGCCAAAGCGGCACGAACATGAACAGATGTTACCGCACAAGAATACTATTGTACTCACTCATTGATAGGTCGCTGGCATCCATGGCAGATATAAGTGAGGGGCCTAAGTCGCCTTGAGTTGAACTTGCACATTGTACACGATGGCTTCTTCACGACTCAGTTGTAATAGCACTCACTGTTGTATTTCGGCATTGAAGCATTTTCAATATGTACATAATTTGAAGTCAAGTTTGAGGCTGATGTCTCTCTCCGCTTTTGTCTATAAACCTCATCCAATAGTGATTGAAATATGTAGATTTTTTATGCTTTTTGGTACCCAAGATCTGAGAGACTATTCTCCAAGGCTTTCAAGGCGCGATCAATATCATCGCGTTTGGGATCAGTCTACCAAATGGTCAGTACACGGGCTCGGAAGGTATCCCAGGGAGGGAAAGAGACTCACTACGCTGACCCCCATGTGACCAAAACGGAAGTATTTGGTAGCAATCTCCTTGTGGAGACCTCCAGCAAAGACCACTCCCTTCTTCATCAAGGCTGGCATGAGTTCTGGAACCTTTACGTTCTCTGGAAGGTAGATTGCGGTCATGCCATTTGCTTGGTCGGCAGGGTCTGAAGCAAGCTGTTTTAAGCCAAGTTCTCCAACTGCTTTCTTGATCTTCTGAGATATTGCTTTGTGTGCCGCAAAGCGTTCAGAAAGTGGCTTGGACAGAATTTGTGACAGAGAGGTGTGAAGAGCGTGGATCAATTGGGGCGATGGGGTTGCAAAGTAGGAAGGCTTTTTGGCCTCGTAATTTTGCATGACT
Organism: Pezicula carpinea; assembly: GCA_026119845.1. Lineage (NCBI taxonomy): Eukaryota > Fungi > Ascomycota > Leotiomycetes > Helotiales > Dermateaceae > Pezicula > Pezicula carpinea. Next base: position 734,363 of record JALRMK010000008.1, read on the forward strand.
GGAAGGATATTAGTTATGTATACATTCAGTTTTAGTGCATAGACCTACTTGGTAGCCAGTTTTTGAAAGAAGCAAAGTAGGATCCTGGTGGCGACTTTCGGTTCTTGAATGTCTCAATTGCCCGGCCACTGTACATCGAGATTGACAGACCAGCAGGGCAGCCAATTGCTTTCTGGCTGGCAGTAATGACGGCATCGAGATTCCATTTGTCAAACTCGATCTCTTCACAACCAACACTGCATACACCATCTACAACCAACAAAGTATCTGGAGATACACGATGAACCAATTCAGAGAGGGCCTTGAGCTCACTTAAGACGCCAGTAGATGTGTCCACGTGGGTTACCGTCAATAACTTATATTTCTTCTCCTTCAATGCTGCCTCGATTTCAGGAAGTTGGGGTCTTGATCCAATAGGTGCCTTCAACTGTGTGGCCTTAACCCCATATGTCTCGAAACAGTCCGCGAAGGAATCTGCAAAGTAGCCAGTGTGAAGAACCAGGACGTCATCGCCGGGTTCTGCGAGATTTGCAGCGACTAAGTCCCATCCCAGTGTACCGGAACCTGAAATAACCAAGGGTTGTGCAGAAGAGTCGGTGGACTGGAACAGCTTCCTCAGCATCGTAAGAGTCTCGCCGAAGGTGTTGACGAAGGGACCACCGACATGGCTCTCGCTATTGAATTTACAGTATTAGCTTCCGAGAACCAGGCGAGCATGAAGGCGCGGCAAAGTAACTACAGGACCTGGCCGACTGTGCATACCTGTAGTGGCTCATGGACTTGAGGACTTCATCATCGAATTCAATGGGGCCCGGGATGAGCAATGCGGGGTGACTTGGCTGGGTCGACATGGTGGATGGTTGCTCAGAACTGCTGAATCGTCGAGTGAACTCAGGTGAAATGGACTCGGTGGAAGTCAGTCTCTCGGTGGAATAGGGGGTGTTGATGGGAAGATGGATTCGAGGGTCCAGGTGTCGAGAGATCAGAGAGAGTCTCTTCGCCGGACTAGAGGGGGAAGCCAGTTTGGCGGGGTAGCGACCGAGACTTCGAAGGAGAGCCACGGTGATTGATGTATGGAAGCCGTGTATGGCCGATTGGACCGCACAACAGCACCGCGCAGGGGGGGGTCAGGGTAGATTGAGTTGCAGATTCGTCTAGGGTGGGATATAAAGAGCTGTGGGAGGCCTTTGGGGTGCTCAGAGCTGATTGATGCGCGCAACTGATGGATGAATTGAACCTTTATGAGCAGACGCACCCAAGCCGAAATGTCCGAACCAGCCCCGAGTCCTCACGTCGGGCCGGGCTGCCTTTAGAATTTGTGGTGGGTGCGTTTAGAGCTCACTTGCAAACCACCTCCCTCCACACCTCTGAAATTTCCAACATCCATCCTAGCTGGTGTCAGGACTGAATTCGACTCGAGACTTTCGTGATCGTTGCCTGTCAAGATTGCAACTGAATCGTACCTGATATCGGTGAAGGGGATTGCTCTTACTTCATTCAGCATTTCCACGCATCAATACGGATATGGGAGCAGGCGCCCCCCAGGCGCTGTCCCAACTTTGCGTCCGCATAGACAGGCATTTCAATATCCTACACATCTCCCCCATCCACCTTTGTTCCTATGTTCCTGTGCATCCAAATATTACTCATTATCATTATTCCTGTATATGCCTTCACCATCAAGGTCTCCGAGGTCCGGCTCCTTCGAGGCGTCCTTAACCCGCACAGAACTTCCAGGTAACTGTTCACCATGTCCTGCCATCAAGGCCCCCGAGTTCCGTGGAACAATCTTGGAATGTGGCCTTCTATACCTCCGTACCATCTGGATCGATTTTGTCTGCATCGCTGTTGTGGCCGCCTGCATACCACCAGTTCTCTACTTGCCAATATTCTTCCCTGGCCAGCGACTTGTCCCGATGCGGCCACCAGTAAGTCCTTCTGGCGACTTTGGTTTGAGCAGCCTTACAGACTTTGGGCTCCCTCCTGAATTGAGCTTTCCTAGAAAGCCGGAGTTGGTGCCGACCTGGGTCTGTGGCTATATCGTTGTATTCAGCCCTATCGCCATTATATCATTGTTCCAAATCAAACTCAAGAGCTTGTGGGATTGGCATTCTGGGACGATGGGAATCCTCAAAGCTGTGGTCGCCACGTGAGTACGGTCACACATCCGGGCCCGAAAAGACTGTTTTCGAATAGCGACGTGCTAACCAGTCTTGGTAAATAGTACCTTCGTCCAAGTCTTATTGAAGCAGTTCATGGGTGGAGCTCGACCATATCTCATCGAGGTCTGCAAACCGGACCTGGTGCTGCTCAGGAAAAGGGTAGCTGATGCCCAACTTTTCTTCGATATTACTGCTTGTACTGGAAACAAAAGGGATATCAACACTGCGTAAGCTTCCACTATTCCGATCTCGATCAAAAGTATCTAGATATAAAATCACTGACTGCAAGCAGTCTGCAGAGTTTTCCAAGTGGCCATACCGCCAATTCCTTCGCGGTTGCAATCTTTCTTGCTTTATATGTAAATGCCAAGTTGAAGCCCTTTGCCGACTATGGAGCCAAGTTCTCGGCTTATATGGCCACTGTCCTACCACTACTCTGCTCTTCACTGATTGGAGGTTCTATGTTTGTTTCTCATGTAAGAAACCGCAAATTTACATGTCTTAGAAACGAGTTAATCCATTGTAGCAACACCATGCCCACGACATTATATTTGGCATGGTTATGGGTATCTTTCTTGGCACTCTTGCATTCCGGTCCTCTTACGCTTCGATTTTGAACTTTCGTTATAATCATATCCCACTACCTCCATCCTCCATCCGCACACGCTTGTCCTATACGGCGGGGCGGAACTTCACTCCTTCCTATGCCACTGAAGCACGCGACTTGCAGATGTGTGATTGGTGGGATCCCTTGGATAAGAAGAATAATTCCAACAGGGAAAAGCTATGGCTAGAAAGCATGAAGAACTTTAGAGCACACTGCCAACAGATGTGTGGTTCTCTAGGGGTGACATTGGAAAGAGTAAAAGGACAACAGTGTTCTAATGAAGAGACTACCCATCGCCTGAGTATTGTCTCGGATGATTCCAGAATTAAATTTCGACCAACACTTGGTTCTGCGCTTTTAGCCCGAGGCTTCAGCATGTTCTCAAATGGCTTACATACAGATTATGTTGATATCCAAAGTGATACACCAGGTGTACGTTCCCACCCATCATGCTCAATCCTATGGGCGCCGTTGAAGCTGACTACTTGTTCAAGAGTTCTCCCTACGCGACAGACCATATACGTGGCGGCTCAGAGGAATTCAGCTCGGAGTTAACCAGCAATGAGGAGTCCGGCGACTCCGTTCAAGGTTTTGTCCACACTAAGGAGTGTGATCAAATCGCGGCGATCTCCAAGAAAACATATGCTTCGTATAGGCCTCCATGCGTATGTAGATAGAGAACAAGAAATCCGGGCGACCGTTAGTATGTGTTCCTCAATCCTTACTCCGTTTGGCATATAGGAATCCTGGAGTTGGAAAGTTATCTTGATGTTTCCAAACCAAACAAATTCTTGTTTCACGATTTTGGATCAAGTTGTGTATTTTCGTTCAACATCCCACTAATTCCACTAATCAACTTCCTATAGCCCATGATCAATCTTCATATCCTCAACACCCTTTCCAATAACCTCAATACCACCCGCCATCTCAATCTCATAATCTAAATCGGGCTGTGCCTCGGCATACAAAGCGTTCTTCTCACTTGCCATCCGGAAGTTATACTCAGCCTCCTCATCACTAACAACATGCTTTTTGAGCGCTGGGTTACCTGCCCTTGCAGCCTCAACAGCCAACTGGATCTGGCATCCTCTATCCACCAATCCAAACAAGAAGCCAGCCTCGTCGACAGTGCTTCCCACACTCAGCAAGCCATGGTTGAGGAGGATAGCAGCTTTGTTCTTGGGACCCAACGCCTTAGCAATGTTTCGACCTTCCTCCTCGGCAAAGACGATTCCTCCATACGAGTTGTAGACAGCTAGTGCGCCATACAGGTAACAGATATCCTGATTCAACATATCCAGTCCAGTAGCGAAACTTGACCACGCCCGTCCAGCCATTGTGTGTGCGTGGCAAACTGCATGTACATCAGGTCTCGCTTTGTGGATCTCGCTATGAATGAGAAATCCAGCAGAGTTAGCTGGCCTGCTTCTGTTGCCACCTACGATCTTCCCACTACGGATATCGATGCAGAGGAGATCGGAGGCTTTCATAAGTCCGAAGTGCTTGCCGAGAGGATTCATCCAGATGTAGTGCTCGAATTCGGGGTCACGAACTGAAATATGTCCAGACATGCCTTCGGTGAAGCCCTTTCTGGAGAAGTCGCGGAAAACAGCTGCGGTGTGGATGAGAATGTGGGCACGGTGCTCGGCGTGGGTTGCGAATGTTGGGATTCCTAGGGTCGTGTTAGTGAAGCCGATCCGGTGTTAGATCCAGATAGAAGTATGGAGGACTAGCACTAGTTTGCACAGGATAATACATGAAACTGGGAACTTCAACTATCTGCAGAGTACAAATGTGCACCTCCTTCCCCCCACCCAAACTTCACATGAGCACCTTCAAGGAAAAGAAGGAAATATAATTGTCTATGTACCTGGAGCAATCAAGCCCCCATGGCTAATAGCCTCTAGAGGCGTCTTATCCTCAGCACCGTGGACATGCGTCTCCGAAGTACTCTTCACAACATCCGACTTGAGGTTCTGGGTGAGAGTCACCGGCGCATCCGTTGCTGATGGTGCCATATTGTGTGGAGGACAGCGAGAGGAAGTAATGCAAGGTTAACTTTGGTCTATGAATTGGACAGGAGTAAGATGTATGAAAAGAAAGAGGTAGAAGTTTGGGGGCCCTCAGCCAGATAAGATGGCAAGCCTTGCCCTAAGCTGCCTGCCCGCGTACAAGGGCGTGGACGGCGCGCCCGACAGTACACACTGCACGCTATAGAAGAGTGGGGGAGACTCTTTCGAATGTCCTTCGTACTAAGCACGATTGCAGATTTCCTGCTGGCGGGGTTGAGGTGGCGTGAACGGAGAGAAGTGCCATGCGGCAACGAGGAGTTCGTTGGCTTCCAGCCTTCCTCTGTGTGGTGCCAATGATGACCAGCCAATTTGTTTTGGGCCGGACATCACCTCGACCTTCGCAATGTGCGACGTTGAATTCCGCGGGGTAAATCACGTGTACAGGATATTCGTAGAAAGGGGAAAGAGATAGCGACGAGGTCGTTGTCTTTTCAAAATTTCTCATTGTTGCTGTACGTGCGTGGGGTGAAAGAGGTCAACTTTGCCCGGTCGAAAGCGTCTTTCCTCGGCTCCGACCAAGGCTTGTGCTTCAAGTAAATGTCACCGGCAGGTCATGAGCCGGCTCGTTTTCCTCATTACACCCATCCCCATCCTCTTACAGTTCTGTGGTCTGGAATCATAGCATCGCCATAAGTGCAGTCACCACAACCAAAGCCCAAGCGGCAGAGTAGGGCAAGCACACAGTTCCCACTACAGGTTTCTTCGTCCTGCCCCCACTCTGCGGCACCTCTCCTTCTTTCGGGCTTGTGGCTGTTGCAGCTATGCTTTCTGATGTTGCACTGCCCGTCATAGTTGTCAGTGAGACTTCTGTTATGCTCTCAAAGATCGAAGATACATGGGTTGAAGGCAGTGAATTACTCGTTCGTGTCGCAGCACCAGACGACAACGGACTAGCTGTTGTGACAGAGTTAGAGTCCGACTTTTTGATGCATCCGTTGGCACTACATTGAGTAGTATTGGGACAGCACCCTCCACCTAGGCGGACTGAACATTCGACTGTGGAAGGGGGGCACTTGGGCGGATGGGACCCCGAGATGTGACAGTCATTTGCAGACTTAGTAGAGTTGCAGCAGAAAATGCCGGATGGTGTGAGGGATGTTGGGTGGCAGACGAAGGTAACAGGACAGCATATGTCCTAGCCTCGTGTTAGTCTTTACCAGACACTACACAGCAGGTAGGACTGACAGGTTGGCCATCCGCTTCGCAGCTGTTTTGCTGGTCCCCGCATACATAGAAAGGCGGATTTCTCGGTGTCCTCTTCAGCCATCCAAACCAAGGGTTCCATGCTGAGAGCTCTTCCTGTGTCTGGTTAGCCATCGTCAAGAAAGGGAAGAGACCAGCCTTGTGCAGCCAGTGTTAAGCACTGTGCTGAAGCCGTAGGAAGTTCTTTGGAATTTAGAAATGGGTTTGGCCGCAAAGCCGTCTGCCCTCGGAATTGAGGGCTCAAGGAGTAATGAGAAGTTTCTTACAGGTTCCTGGCGTTCTTCCACCTTTCGCAGTGGCATATATAGTGTGGGCGCCTCAGACCCCCAGTTTTTCAGGCCTCGATTGAACAGCCAACCCTGTCCACCCAGCTGGTGGTAGTTGGCCTGGGAAGTAAAAACAAACCCAACAAGCATGCCTGCTACCAACACCAGCGCGGTGCCAATCAGGCAAAATCTGTTCCGCATGGCGAATTGCTTGATGGATGAGCTTCGAGAATTAGACGAGGGCTGAGGAGACTCCCTCTCTACAGCAAGAGGAGAATTCTGCGGTGATCGAAGTGGCATTTGGGAAGAGGATAGAAATACGAAAGAAGAAAGCCAGAATCGTCAAAGCATAAAGTACTGGGCGACAAGGGAATACAGCTCTGTAGACTGCCATGCGGGTGTACCAATAGGGCGCGTATAATCGTAGGTAATGAGACTTAAGGTAGTTGAGAGGTTGGTCCTCTGCAGCGCATCTGTGGGATGGAAATGTACATCTCAACAAGGCGAAGGAAGGAGCGACACATGCCTCACGCGAAAGACTGCGGACTCCTTTTCCTTCTTTTCCTTGGAAAGAGTGTGCCCAGGAGGGCCATGTGGGAAAGGAAGATCAGTGGTGAAGTACGTGTGTAGAACATTTTGCGTTGTGTTGAATTGCATAGGATGGATGGGTGTGGTTTGTAATGCCTAGGGCTACGAGGACTACACACACACACACACTCTCTCTCTCTCACCGAGATCAAATCTAGTCTATCGTGTACAAACTGCCTTGCCGCGAAGTCGATATAATTCTGCCTAGCTCATCAGTTGCCTCAAGTGTATTCATTTGGCCGCAGCTTGAGAAGATTAGCACTTTAGTACAGACCTAGGTAGACAAAGGTGCCATGATATGGAGGCTGGCGCGCCTGGGTCGTTGCAATATCACATGAGCTGGATCGTGTCGTCATTGCAGTATTGTCACTAGATACCGATACATTATCGTCGATGCTGTTGACTACCAGGTGTTGACGCTGTCACATGCGAAGCGAGGAGACAAGGGAGATCTGGCAAAAGGTGCCCCTGACTAACCCATGCTAGGAGACGGTGATTATCCAGATTCTCGGAGGAAAAGCTGCAGTACAGCCTCACAATCTATCATTTTTTACATTCCTGCGCGGCAACTTGCTGCAAAATGAACACTCACCTGACATTCTGATGACGGCTTCATCATGGATATCCGAACGTCGCTCTCCCAAATCCAAAGGTGCCGAGGCACAGCATCAATGCAGCCAATGAGAGGCACGGTGCTGCTGATGTGGATACTTTTGATCGATAACTCTCAATCGCTCAACATGGCCCGAGGGCCGACAGGACCTTAATTCTCGTACTCTATACTCTACATAATCCTATCCTACCTTACCTATCTTTCCTACAATTGTCTTGCAAATTTAGATTCTCTAATCCTTTATTATCATCTCTGTTCCTTCATTCACCATGGCACCTCCACCACAATGGGTTAAAGATTTGAAGCCAAGTGCACCACAAGGAGTTGATCTCCTCAAGGCCGAAAGAGACAAGTCCAAGATCTCTGTGGAGAAGTTATCAGAGTTCCTCTTCACCAAGGAGATTCTTGATCGACAGCAGCGCATTCTCGATATCTTGACGGCCGAGAAGGTTTTCGACAAGTCCCAGAATTATTTCGATGGCAGAGTTGAGAAGTTTAAGACGGCTTTGGCCAGGGCAAAGCGGATGAGGCAATTGCAGGTCAAGCACAATTGGAATCGAGATGAATATCAGATGGCCGATTCTTTGGTTAGCGAGCCAGGACCATATGGTTTACATGCAAGCATGTTTTTGGTACGTTAGAGTCCTGTTATAATTAACTTCTTAACTGACGCATTCAGACCACTCTCCGTGATCAAGGCACTCCCGAGCAGCACAAACTCTTCCTAGAACCGGCCGAGAATTACAAATACATTGGATGTTATGCCCAAACAGAATTGGGCCATGGCTCTAATGTCCGCGGACTAGAAACTACAGCCACATGGAACCCAGAAGACAAGACCTTTATCCTCCATTCGCCACACCTTACAGCGTCGAAGTGGTGGATTGGCTCTCTAGGCCGAACAGCAAATCATGCTGTGATTATGGCACAGTTGATTATTGGAGGCCGGCCTTATGGCCCTCACCCTTTCATTTGCCAGATTCGGGACTTGAAGACACACGAACCGCTTGAAGGCATCCACGTTGGAGATATTGGCCCAAAGTTCGGCTACAATACTATGGATAACGGTTTCCTCCTGCTTAATCACGTCAAAATTCCACATGTCAATATGCTCGCAAGATACTCAAGTGTTGACCCTGAGACAAACAAGTATCTAAAGCCATCATCGCCATCCTTGATCTACGGTACTCTCACCTGGGTTCGATCAACAATTGTCCTTCAATCTGGTGGTGTGCTCGCTCGGGGTGTTACCATCGCCACAAGATATGCTGCAGTTAGACGCCAATTCCAGGACCGAGATTCAATGGACAATAGTGGTGGAGAAAATCAAGTTCTGAATTACACCATGGTTCAGTTCCGACTTCTGCCACTCCTTGCATCAAGTTTTGCTTTGCATTTTACTGGAAAAGCAATGATGGGTTTGTACCAAGAAAACCAAAAGAACATGCAGAGGGTGGCTGCTGGGAAGGCAGATGCGAACAGAGGAGCTGGACCGGAAGAGCTTCACTCGGGTAGTGATTTGTTGGCTGATCTGCATGCTACATCCTGTGGTCTCAAGGCACTTGGTTCTACCATTGCTGCGGAGGGACTCGAGGTTTGTCGGAGAGCCTGTGGTGGTCACGGATACAGCAGTTTCGGTGGTATTGGCGCTTGGTATGCTGATTACCTTCCAACACCTACGTGGGAAGGTGATAACTACATGTTGACTCAACAAGTCGCAAGATATGTAAGTTCGATATTACCTCCAGTGATATACACTACTGATACAGTTGTAGCTCCTCAAGTCAGCTCGTTCTGTGCTGCAGGGGGAGACATCCAACAACGACACTACCAGAATTCTGTCAACCTTCTTGCAGAAACAAGATATGGGAGCTGCTTTTGACATCCTTGGGTCAGATAGCGACCTCGTCGCGGCCTTCGCCTGGCGGACTTCGTTCCTCACTTTTGAGGCTCTGAAGCATCGTGATGCTGAAAAGAAGTCGTGGAACTCCCTCCTCGTAGACTTCTGGCGTCTCAGCACTGCTCACTCCCAATACCTCGTTGTTAAGAACTTCTACGACTCCCTGCAAGACGAGTCGCTGCGCTACTCGCTTGACACCGAGACCGTCTTCGTTCTACACAAGCTATTCCGTCTCTATGCACTTAGCACCCTTGAGAAGGAAGCTTCGGAGTTTTACTCTTCTGCAGCAGTCACCGTCCGCCAGCTCCAGCTTGTGAGGACGAAGAGTGTGATGAATTTGCTGGAGGAAATTAGACCCCATGCGCTAAGACTCGTCGACGCTTGGCAATTCCCAGACTGGCAGCTTGACAGCAGTCTTGGGAGAGAGGATGGCAAAGTCTACGAAGACATGTTCTACAGAGCGAGCGAGTTGAATCCTCTAAATGGTTTGACTGTAGACCCATATCCTGATAGTGATGTGATTGTTAAGAAGGATGAGACGGCCAGGTATAAGAGCAAGTTGTGAATAATGAGTGTAAATTCATAACTTATGTAATTACTGTATAGTTATCACCAGAGAGCATTAGAATCCATTTGGGCGGCAGAAGTATGATGCGAATGGTGTAGTCTAGAGAGATAGATTCCTTTCACAATACAATCATAGAATAGAGAACCACACAATTGGACCAGTTTAGGTAGATGTTGCACTAAAGTATTTGGCATGGAGCACTAGACTTTATGCTGAAAGCTCAGAACCTATTCTTTTCTTGAAACAGTTTTATTCACAATGCCTAGAGTCGACAAAGTTTTAGTTGCTTGTTCTTGTGTACGCTTGTTATAATTTCCACAACATGCTCAGACTTTAAGGACCTTTCAACTACTATACCTCGCCCAAAAGACAGTCGAGGAGGCCTTTTGAATAGGTACTTTAAAAAGCAAGACCGCACATTTCAACATATAGTTAGTTATTCGGAAAAGGTGGATGTTTCACAAAGTCTCATTTTTAAGTATGAGCAAATACAGTACTGTAAAAGGAATTTCACAACCCTTATGTGTGCTACGAATAGCTACTATTGGAGCAGCAGTGCTTGAGGGCGCGCATGCATGGATTGAACGCGGCTATTTTACAGGCGTTCTCTCTAAAAACGTGGGTTTCATTAGTTGTGAGGGAGTTTGCTGGTCGATGGGAAAAGCCACGGCTGTGAATTCGGGATTGCTAGTTAAGTGGGGGGGTTTTTTTATAGAGGTTTGGGGCTAATGCCTTACGATGAAATGGGGTTCAGGGAATATGGTACTGTAACGCAGAGTAGAGTCTGCTGTTTGGACTTTTATTAAAGGTATATTTTATTTCGCCAGGTTGGCCGTCTGTTGTCTTTGTGTGACTTTTTTCCGTGTAAAAAACGCCGTGGGTATATGCTAGTCTTTCTTTATCCGAACACCTTCAACGCTCCCCAAACCCAAACCCATATGTCGTCTCATCTTCCAATTCGCGTCATCATCCATGTCAGTCCTTCCCAAGCCTTTCCCACTATCTCTTTCATTAAGCCATATCCATACCTTATCCAACTCATAGGAGCCAGCACTGCTTTGCATCACTCCACACCAGATTCCCGCTCGAAACCTGCTTCGTCATCCTGCTTTCCTCGGCAGGCCTTTGTGAGAGTGGCCTCTGAGCGTTTTGTCCACCGAACTGCGTATACTGCTGACGTTGTGGTACATGAAGTGGCTTGTCGTTCACCGAATTGTAGAAGATGTGTGCCCAGGATGGTGATATCTTCTCATCGTATGTAGCTCCATCGAATTGCGGAAACTCTTCGACGTAAAAATCATAGTCGTCGTGATGATTGTAGGTTCCGTAGCCGGACGAGAAGGTTGACGAGCCGTAAGAACGAGATGAGAATGCACTTGACGAAGACGTTCGTCGTGAGATTGAAGGAGCGTCTGGGTTGTGCTCGTAATACTTCTCGTCGTAGGAGTTAGCCGATGATGGGGGGTATGATGATAGCGAGCAGATCCGTGGGTTCTTCTTGGGCGGTGGTGTTTCGATGTAGGAGATTTCCAGGCTCTTCTCGGAGAAGTCGGAGAAGGCCGAGTATTGGGACTGAGTGCGGGGTTTACGAGGGGGAGGGACCTCAATGTGGGAAACTTGTAAGCAGCTCGTCGGCATGTTCTTTGGGGTTGCGAACATGGTCGTGGATGTGCTGCTGCGGTGATGTTCAGAGCCTTTGGGACTGAGAGCAGAGGATGGGATGATGGATGGAGTCAGGGAGAATGGAGGGAATGGCGGAAGGAATGGTCCTGTGCTTATATCACTTGCGCTGCCCTGGGGATTCCCCACTCACAGCGCGTGCTGGGTGGCACAGCCAGAGGCAGAGGCGGTGCTTACGGAGTCAGCCCGCCCAGGCATACTTCTCTCCTGGAGCGTTACAGCGGTGTGCGCAGCCGCCGTGTCGTCGGGAGTTGGTGGTGCTGGTGGTGATGTGGAGGAACGCCAGACCATCGGCCAGCTGCCGGTCTGATCTGAGTTGTGCGTGTTGTACTCTGCGGCTCTTACGTGAGTTGTTGTCCTTGCGAACCGTATGAGAAATGCTCCGCGTTTGAGCCTGGAGGATCTGAACTCTCGGGTCACACGTCCATCATGTTTTCACATGAGTGGCACCTTCAACTTACGAAAGGTACTTCTTCCGTACGTACATAGAGCCAATTGACTTCCTCCACCTGTTCTCTGCTCTGCACAATCTCTAGATGTTGGATGATTCTGCTCTGGCATCTCAAAGACAAGGCAGACTAACAACGGCTGGCCCCGCCTGCTGACTAATATCCAAAACATCCGAACGGGAGGACCACGGTACCTTATTCAATGGAACTACGATCGTGGAACAGGTGCCTGAGCTCACTTGACCCATTCCATGCTCGCTCTGTCGGGGGTCCAGATGTAGAGAAGTGAGGGAGGTTCATCTTCTCTTATGGCGCGCAGAGCAACACCGACAACACCACAGACATAGAAACAATAGCACTGCACAACATGCCCGACTCTGCAGAAGAACCGTTGATGCGGCCTCGCAACGAGGACAACGAGGCTGACGATGTTGACCTCAGGGATGTCTCACTGCTACTCGAGAAGAACCTACAGCATCCGGGCGTATATGTTTGGCTATTGACTTTCTCTGCCGGTATTAGTGGTTTGCTGTTTGGATGTGCGTTGATGCTTGATTTCCCAGAGACACGAATGGAGAATTCACTGACATGAGTGTACAGATGACACGGGTGTCATATCAGCAACCCTCGTTTCTATAAACTCGTCCCTCGGACATCCTCTTACGACACTCGATAAATCACTCATTACGTCCAGCACCTCCCTCTTCGCCCTTCTCCTTCTACCCTTCTCCTCGATTCTTGCAGATAATCTCGGCCGCAAGAGCGTTGTGCTGTTTGCAGACTTTGCCTTCATTCTCGGTGCCGTGATTCTCGCAACCACCTATTCTGTCTGGGGCATGATCGTTGGCCGCTCCATAGTTGGTCTGGCAGTTGGTGCTGGGAGTTTCGTTGTTCCCTTGTATATTTCAGAGGTTGCTCCCGCGCCATTTAGAGGAAGGCTCGTCATACTAAATGTGTTGTTCGTGACGCTTGGGCAGGTTGTAGCTTATATTGTTGGCTGGGCATTTGTGCAATGGGGAGATGCATTGACTGGCTGGAGGTGGATGGTTGGACTCGGTGCTCTTCCTGCTGCTATTCAGCTTGCCGTGATGGTTGTGATGCCAGAGACTCCGAGATGGCTTGTGCAAGTTGGGAGGAAAGATGAGGCCAGGAGTGTATTGAATAAGGTCTTCGGAAAAGGCATGGATATTCAGAAAATGGTTGATGGAGTTCTCAGGAGGATCGAACTCGAGGTTCGTGAAGAAGAAGAGGCAAAAAGAGGTCGGCAGAGGAGCAGTCCAACGAAAGGAGGGGCATCGTGGCTTGTAGGTGCTAAGGATAATTGGACGGAGTTGTTTCGAATCGGTGGGAATAGGAGAGCACTGGCTATTGCCTGCTTGTTACAGGGTCTCCAGCAACTTTGTGGTTTTGTAAGGCTTCTCATTTTCACTTCTAGACATATGACTGACCATCTGAGCCACACAGAATGCTCTGATGTACTTCTCTGCCACCATTTTCAACATACTTGGCTTTGAAAACCCAACTCTGGCCTCGCTCTCGGTTGCACTAACCAACTTTTTCATGACATGTGTAGCTTTCGGTCTCATTGACCGTGTTGGGAAGCGACGCATACTGCTCTGGTCAATGCCGATCATGACTTTCGGCCTCATTCTCTGCAGTGCTGGCTTCTACTTTATCACCCTCCCAGCTGACCTCAATAATATTGACAACCCATCTTCTACGGCTGAAGCATACGAGATGGTGCCACTGTCACAACGCTATGCACCGCTTCTCGTCCTTACTAGCGTCATGTTATACGTCGGAGCCTATGCTCTGGGCCTGGGAAACGTCCCCTGGATGCAAAGCGAACTCTTCCCACTTAACGTCCGTTCAATTGGGTCCGGCATTTCAACAGGCACGAACTGGGGAGCCAACTTTATTGTGGGATTGACCTTTTTACCTATGATGGAATTCTTCACACCTAGTTGGACTTTTGTTATTTATGCCGGTGTTTGCGTTATAGGATGGGTTTTCATATGGCGTATATACCCTGAGACAAAGGGTATGAGTTTAGAGGAAACAGGGGCTTTGCTTGCGAAAGGGTGGGGTGTCAAGGAGAGTTTGAAAAGATTGGAGGAGGACGGGTAGAACCTAAGAACTGCCTGCAAGCAAAAATTAGGGAATTTAAATCATAAGCAATACAGTATTAACACAGGAAAGTTGAAGTAACTTACACATTATTCATTGGTCGCTTATTGGCAAAGGACTGGTCGCTGCTTTAGGTTCTCAATAATTGTTGGTGACGTTTGTGTTTCTTTTCCTTTGTGGGATTTATGTCCCTCGACTCTCCTAATCGTCCTTGTGCTGATGGCCAAGCTTGGAAAGCTGCATTTGAGTTGGAAAGCTTGTCTTACTCCGCAGTGCGGGATTTTCCCTGGTGGCATTTTTGTGCTGAGCTGGAAGCAGTATTGAGGAGAGACGAGGTTGAAATAAGCGATGCGGGTTGTGTTCTTTAAGACTTGTTTAAGCAGGCCTCAATAGAACTCTATCCAGTAAGTTAGCGATACAGAATTCCCTTGGTGGCTTTGGCTGTTCTTCTTTGTCTTGGTGTGGTATTGTCGTCGGTGATCACATAGTGCGTAATGCATGATCTTGGGGGTTTAGCTATTTAACAGTGAGTGCGCTTTGATAACACTTTGCATTCATTGATAACAGCCACTGGCGTAACATTGTCTCGTTTAGTACAACGCTAGGCCAATGCAAGAAGGCCGGGACGAGAAACGCGATGTGCTTTCGGCATTGGACTCCAATGATACCTTTATGAAGGAGTTAAATCTGTCTCGGTCACATACATGTCGATGGCTGGAGCGTTTTAAGACTTGCACTTGGAGTCTTGGATGGTCTGTGGCTTCGGTTCTGACGGCTGGCAGTTCGACGGATACGAGTACCCGTATATGTGGATAAGCCGGCAAAGGCCGTCGTCAAGACGGCTGCACGGCACCTTCAAAGGCTTAACATCGTCAACAGCATGAAATTAAGAAGAAAAACTGGTGAGAAGTTAAAAGAAGCTCCCGATTACCAATTGTTACGCGTGGCGGCAGACAGGGAACCCCTTTCCCCTTTTCACTAAAGGAGAAGATCTCTCTCGCTTAACTTGTGCCGAGGCCCTGTGTCTGTTTTGGAAAATCAGCATCAGCATCATCGTCATGACATGACCGTGGTGGTGATGGTGATGGTGTATGCAGACACAACTTACTGCATTTTCCGACTTTCGTTGATTCCTGAACAATACACGAAACGACGCTGAAACCCTGGACGGCCACAATTGCATGGCAGAAACATATCGACCGCACCGTACAGTACAGCACAAATTGCAGAACCATACAGGACGGTAATGCCAATTGAAGGTTGACGACGCTAGTGGCGCGGGAATCGCGATTATTCAGCACCTCACAGGGGTTTACTTCGTAGCACTTTTCATCACCGGCCCAAGCTTCAACTTCTCAAAGTACGGAGTCCTCTCTTAGCCCGAGCCAGTGGTGGGACCACATAATATCCTCACTTTCCCCTTCTGTTTCCTTTTCTTGATCTCATTTTCTTCTGCTTTTCTCTTTTCTTTGCACATTCCTTCGGCAATCTCACTCTCGTCCGTGTCAATTGATCGCCAATATGAACGCCGCCGATCTTGAGATGGTGAGGAATGAGAGCGATGCTTCACCTGATCGCTTCATCAATACTTCACTTGGGCGCCCTTCCCATGAAATCGAGCGAATTCCTACAGCTTCGACGTCTTCTACAACGTCGTCGGAAGGATCAATTGCGCGCAGAAACAATGGCATGAGTCGAGTCTCTACACAGCGCGACCTTGAAAGACACCCCACAGAACTCAGCAGAATAGAGACAGGACGGTTGACCCATACGGGGACCGTTGGGAGGAGCATAAAGAGCCGCGAGAGCAGGAAACCTCTACCAAGCTTTGGCGCTGGAAAGCCTTATCCACCGTTGTTGCCAGACCAGGAGGACTATGTTGTGGAGTTTGATGGACCGGACGACCCATTGCACGCCCAGAATTGGCCCACGAAGAAAAAGTAAGTCAATTGCTCGTGTACTTCTGATCCTACGTCTAACATTCAATACTAGGTTATTCACAGCTGTAATGCTTGCATACACTACCTTGACCTCCGCCTTCACTTCCAGTATATTTTCTACTGCAACCGCAGCAGTAGCCGCGCAATATCATGTTTCAACAGAAGTTGGTCTCCTGGGCCTGAGTCTTTATGTATTAGGATTTGCAGTTGGCCCTCTATTTTGGGCACCTCTCAGTGAGCTTCGGGGTCGGCGATTACCATTGGTGGTAGGCATGTTTGGATTTTCCATTTTCCAAGTTGGAGTCGCAACAGGCAAGGATCTACAAACGGTTATTCTTTGCAGATTCTGGGGCGGTGTCTTTGGTGCCTGCCCGCTCGCTGTTGTTGCTGCAGTCTTCTCGGACATGTTTGACAATCGGACTCGTGGAATGGCTATCACGGTTTTCTCCATGACGGTGTTTACTGGTCCGCTTTTGGCACCATTTATTGGTGGATTTATTGTTGAGAGCTACCTTGGCTGGCGATGGACTGAGTGGTAAGGGTAAACTCACAATTTGTAGAGGGGATGCACTAACAGAATGCAGGCTCGTTGCTATCATGGGCTTCAGCTGCTTTATCCTCAACCTCTTTTTCTTGGAAGAGACCTATCCACCAGTCATTTTGGTTTCCAAGGCCTCGGAACTTCGCCGACGTACCAAGAACTGGGGAATTCATGCGAAGCAGGAGGAAATCGAGATTGACTTTAGAGAACTAGTCACCAAGAACTTTAGTCGTCCTATGCGTATCCTTGTCACAGAACGTAAGTCCAAAACAATCTCAATAGCTAGGTTCACCATGACTCACTTTTTTAGCTATCGTTCTTTTACTTTCCATATATATGGCCTTCATATACGGCCTGCTGTATCTTTTCCTAACGGCCTACCCCATCGTTTTCCAGAAGATACATGGTATGAGTGGTGGAATCGGTGGACTGCCTTACCTGGGCATGGTCATAGGTATGCTGTTAGCCGGGCTTTATATTATCTTGTTACAACCATCATACAATCGAAAGCTGGCAGCTAACAACAATGTTCCTATTCCGGAGTGGCGTTTGGTGCCAGTCATATTGGGAGGCATTTCCTTCGCAATCGGCCTATTCTTTTTCGGTTGGTCGGGTTACAAAGAGTCAATTCACTGGATCGTCCCCACTATTTCAGGTCTCTTCACCGGCTTTGGACTGCTCGCCATTTTCTTGCAGTCTCTGAACTACTTGGTCGATGCCTATCTTATGTTTGCAGCCTCTGCAATCGCGGCAAACACATTCCTCCGATCACTCGCTGGAGCTGGATTTCCGATGTTTTCACAGTATATGTTCGCAGCATTGGGTGTCAATTGGGCGGGCACATTGTTAGGATGCGTAGCCCTTGCATTGGTTCCTATCCCAGTTTGCTTCCTTATCTACGGGGAGAGAATAAGACGCCGCAGCGCATTTGCACCAACGAAACCTCTTACTCCGCCGAGTGACGTCGAGGAGCCTTCGACTGTTGCTGGGGACCCGGAGAAGATCGAGTCGGTTAGGAATGGCAGAACCGTTGCCAGAGGTGATAATGCCGTCTGAGCACGGCTTTTCTTGCTCATCAATAGCGGAGCTCAATTACGAAGTAATATATTCCATGGTCTTGATTGTAAATAGGGAGAAGCTTGGGTTACGCGGCGTTTTTGTGTTTCTATTGATACCAGACGATCATGTTCTAGGGCAGGAGATGAAGATAAGATGAGCTGCATTAGAAATTGGGAAACGGAGTAGTGTGTTAATAAAAGATCTAGCTTAGCTAGCTATGTGGATAACCAGTTGTATGAAATCAATTATGACACCCTGCAGCCATGATAGTATTGACATTGATCTGCAGTTGGAGCCACTCACTCACTCACTGCCTTCCTGCTCATCGTCCCCACTGAACTACAGAGGTACTCACTTGCAGCGCTCGCTAAAGGAGACGAGCCCACAAATTGTTTCCACACCAAAGCCAACTCTAAGTTTATAAAAGTACAAACCCACATCAGCAAGCCCTCTTGGAGCAAAATGGGCAGCCAGCAACGGCAAAAAGATAATAAGTAAGGGAAGGAGTATGATTCTCCCTCGGGTGGGCTTGAACCACCAACCTCTCGATTGCAATGTTAAATTTTAACAGTCGAACGCGCTAGCCAACTGAAGGGTTACCTGTTAGTCACTTGTTCCTGAGTGGAAGTAGGGAAGGGGATGGCTTACTTGCGCCACGAGGGATTTGGATGGGTGTTTGTCCTGATTGTGATGCCAAAATTCGTTATTAGTCGTCTTATGTTACCTCTGGGACCCTGAGACAAATACTAGCTAAGTCAAATTATTCACAATAATTAATTCATGGAAGGAGTCATTCAAACAAGCGCGCAGTGCAGTACAGGCACGTGTAATTCTAGATGACTACTCGTACAGCTTAGACAGACAAAGAGTAGATTCGAGTAGTTACATATCTACAAAGTAGAATCAAAAAAGGTCCCCAGAACAGGGGGCACTTCATGATTTTTGAAGAAAGGAAGGCGGACGAAGTAGTAAGCGTAATGTAAACAACCCATAAAGACTCCCAAACCGCTGAACGCCACGCTGAAGGCCATATGTAAAGCCCGTTCATTCCTTTCCTGACCTTCATAATCTCAAATAATTCACCATCAAACCCGGAAAATGTCGTAGTGAAGCAAGATGAGAGAAAACAACAAAGGCCAAAGTTCATGGCGCTTGTTCTTGTTTTCCCCGCCATGTTGCCGCATTTTGTTGTACACTTCAGATGTCTTTCACGTCATCCACCACCGTCTCCTCTGCTTCCACCTCAACGTTCTCCTCTTCAACTTCGGCGGGTGGGGCTTCTTCCTCGGCAGCGGCCATGGCATCTGCTGATGTCATACCGTTTTGCCTCTCCCAGACCTCTTTCCTGATCTTATCATCCTTGGCCTTCCTCGCTCTCTCCACCTCTTCAAAGCCACCGGATTTCTTCAGCTTGCCCTCCTCGACAAACTTGACAACCTCCCTCTGGAGCTCATCTCCGCCACGTCTGCTCTCGAGCTCCTTTTGCCGGAGCTTTTCAGCGCGCTCGATGGCTTCTAGACGGTTCTCATGGTTGGGCTGTAGAGCGCGGACTTCGCCTAGGACGCCTTCTTTGGCAATTGTTGGATCACCTCCTCCAATATGATTCAAGCCTCTTGAGAGAGCACGGGCCGCAGTACTGCTCCCGTTTGGTGTGTTTGGCGCGTCCTTCAATTGTTCCTTGGTGGCTTGCTCCACGAGAGCAAAAGTCTGGGCGGCTTTCTCGAGATCATCTTTGAGATCGGCAGCAAGGTCTTCTTGCATAGTCATTTCTTCACGGTCGTTGCAAACGGTCTCAAGTTCTTTCTCCCAGATCTTCTTCCAGATAGGCTGCTCGCGTTTCAGGAAGTCTTGCATCCTCTTGAGTTCCATCGTAGCTTGAGAGATATCTTTGGCAACATTCTCTAATTGACGAGGGAGGGGCCGAACACCACGGAGTACGACATCTT
Organism: Pezicula carpinea; assembly: GCA_026119845.1. Classification (NCBI taxonomy): domain Eukaryota; kingdom Fungi; phylum Ascomycota; class Leotiomycetes; order Helotiales; family Dermateaceae; genus Pezicula; species Pezicula carpinea. The sequence continues at coordinate 754,084 of JALRMK010000008.1, forward strand.
TGCGGAGATCTTCGACGATGTCTTGGAGATCATCAACCTGTCCCACAAGCTTATCAGAGTCCTCGTTGAGAGTCTTCTTGCCCGCATTGACGTAGCTTCGGCCAGATTCGCCTTTAATATCAGGGATAGCTGCTTTAACAGCCACACTCTTGACGGAGCTGGCTTTGCTTCTAATGATTGACATTGAGCTCTGTATGTCAGCTTGGAAACTAGAATATGTCTGTCGAAGGACTGCCAAGTCGCGCCGAAGGCTCTGAATTTCGCTCAACTGAGCCTGACTGTTGACTTTGGATGGGCTGGCAAGTGCTCCATTTGGTCGTTGGCTTTCCACATCGGATACTTTAGTTGGTTGTGGGGGCGCAGCTGCTAGTCGTGCCATCTCCTTCGCAGCATCTTGTTGCCGGTCTGATACCCTTTGGATGGTAGCTTGTTGATCATCGACCGCTGTCTTTACGCCCTCGACAATGCGTTTTAGCCCTCCAAGTCCTTCGTCAATATGACGCTTAACCTCATCTAATACCTCAACATTAAGTACCAGTACCGAACGGTCCTTAATGTCATTCAGATCTTCGAGTTCATGCCGAACCCCTGACACCGGATCTTGAATATAGATTTCCGGCAAATCAACCCCATTATTGTGCGTATTCCATGCAAACTTCTCGATGAAAGCAAGTTGGAGTCTCGCAACCGTCAAATCTTTGTACCCATCTGTAAGAACGAATTTCTTGACTTTCGTTTTGTATTGCAGGAAAATTGTCAACTCTTTCCCCAACGGAGGCGACCGTTCAGGTGTAAATTGGCCATCTCGTACTGCGGTGGTGGGCTGTTGGTGGCTTGGCGTTTCTGGGAGCGAAGCTGCGACTTTCTCTTCAGGTAGGTCATTCGAGAGTTCTGGGAGAACGTCTGTGGGTGGCCCTTGCAATGTTGCACTTGGAGCATCCAGTTCAGAAAATGGCGGACGTAGTTTATCCTGCGGAGTTTTCACTACCGGGCTATCATCTGCATCCTGTTCTTGAGATATTGCCGGAGGTGTTCCGACCTCTTCTGTTATAAGACTTGGTACCCTTGTTGGATTGACCTCAGTAGCTAAACGGCTATTGGAGTTTTGCCGCGTGTGGCGCTCCCTCTCTCGGATCTGAACCGCTCTCATCGACTCACGGGCATCATTCCGTCCTCTATTTGGTATTGGAGAATTTTGTGCAGGTGGTAGCATGGGTACGCCATTTGGGGATGCACCCAAATGTTTTGAAATTTGGTACGCCGAGTATCGCCTTGAAGCCCTTCTTTCCAGTTCTCCGCCTCTCTGCAATGCTGCAAGAGCATTTTGTTGTTTAGGCGGAGGAGGTGGTGGTGGAAAGTTTTCGACGCTAAGTTGCCCTTGTGTTGGACCTGGTGCCACTGCACCCTCATCGCCGTATCCCGGTGGCAGGACTGGTATATTCTGCAGAGTATTACTGGATAATGTCGACTGCTCAGACGAGAGCGAACCTCGCGTTTCGTCCCGGGTTGGCATTCCTCGGCGAGTCGATGCTGAGGCCCCGCGCGGAGGAATGCCACCATCATTATTCGCATTATTCTGGTCTACCCTAGTGCTATCCCGAAAATTATCTGTTAAGCCCTGATCGAGCAATGTCGTGAGACCGGTATTCGCACTCCCAATGCTACTGGCACTGCTATTTCTAGGTACAGCTGCCTCTCCATTCGGAACAGTGCCATCTCGTCCTTGTTTTTGTCGTAATTTTTGCTGCTTCCGCTTCAAGCCATGCAGAAGGTTTATGATGATATCCCTAATTCGAGGCAGATATTTCTCGAGACTTTCGACACTTGCTTCTTGGCTAAGAGTCGATTCGAGTATATGGCGCAAAAGCTCTGGAACATTTCCCAAGTCGGAGGTATCAACATTAATTGCGGTAAAAGCTCTGCAAGCAATATTGAACTCATAACCTAAGCGTACATAAACGTCTGACACTTGTGCATCTGTTGCCTGATGGCGCGACCATTGAGTGAGGGTTTCAAGAAGTTGTTTTGTGGCGACCAGGAGATGGGTAACACTCTTTTCGATTTGCGATAAAGGAGGAGTGGGTTGACCGTTCTGGGGCGGCGTTTGAGGCTGGAGTTCATAAGTGTCAGCTATGTGAGCTGTATCATAAGCTCCGAGATCACGCTCGGTGTGACGCGCTCGAGAAGACGGTTCAACTTACATTCGGACCCCTTGCAGATCTGCTACCTTGTAGTGACTTAGCAGAAGCAGATGATGTTCGCGGTTGAGGTACGTTTCCAGGCGACATTGATCGGACAGGAACGTTGGGGGGAGGTCCTGGATCCGCGATTGGACTCCTGCGTTGTATCGATCTTTGGGCTTGCATCATGAGTCGTTTGTCACCAGCCTTCATATGGATTCTAGTGAATCTAGTAGGCAAGCATCGTCTTCACTTGATGTTCAACACGTTTGAAGAGATCGCGGTCTTTAGGTACAGGTGAGGTTTGGAGTACACCTGAAGTGCTGAGTCTCCCGTCTTGGATTTAGACTTCGGCTTTACCTTAACCCGGCAATCGTTTACAATAAGCGAAAATGTTTCGAAATGCCTGAGTGGAGTGGGGAAGAAACAAGTATCTCATGAGCGTCCAAGCAGAAAGTGCGTACCTACGGAGTATTCAAAGTCAATTGGTCCTGGTCTGGTTGAAACATATCAAGAGGGGGAAAGCCCTTGTTGAGTCTTCCCTCCCTCCGTCTAGAAATCTACACTTGAGACTGAAATTTAGCTCGCGAACTGCCCAATTTAACGTTCAATGACAACCTTGCACTAGTTAGGTTCTGGAAGCAATGGCGCCTCTCCGTCTGACATAGAACTCAAAGAATCGTCTTCTTGCATGTGCTCACAGTGAACACGTTCACAATGTACTGTGTACTGTGCAGGTGATGTCCGTAAGTTACCTAGTGCTCGTATGATGCGTTGGTAGCGCAAGAGGGGGTTCATACACAGTGCTTGAGCCTTGATCTCCATGTTAGGTCCGTTCTGAAGAGGATGGAGACGCCACAAGTACAGATAAGGAACCCAGGCCGAGCACTTAGTCCCTAGATAGCTTCATAGCTCCATTGACTGAAAACTGTTTAAAAGTACAACCTGAAGATTAAATATGCATTAAATGCCTTTGGCTGTTGAATTCGGATTGCCCCTTTGTTTTACATAGTAGACGAAATCAGTACCTCTGTTACTTACGACGTCAATACGAGATCTCGATCTGGAACCTGATCTCTATTTAACTAATTTCTCAGTACAGTATCACATTCAAAGAAGAGCAAATCGTTGTGCGCTATTCACTTCGACGTGAATCAAGTTTGTACATGTTTCTAAACCTGTTTACTGTAAGAACAGTTATGAGTACTGTAGTCGCTGCTTGGGTACTGTAAGAAAGCAGATGGCGCATCCTCACCAAGCAGATAATCAGTACCTAAGGGCTGTCAACCATTGCCATCTAGTCAAATAACAGTGATAAAGACTCAACAGAGCTTCCGGGAAATTGGCCTTTCTTTATGCATGTGCAGAAAAAGGCTGAGTAAAGAGGGGGAATGGTCTCCAGTGGTGCAGGTAGTCAAAGTATTGATACAGGACCCCTTGCTGCTAAATTGTCAGGGCCTTCTTATCGCTGTCACGCGAAGCTTAGGTTCCCCAGCCTGATCTCGAGAACAGCCGTCGGAGGAGTGAATTCCGTTTGAAAGGTATGGCCACTTGCACTGTAGTGCTTTGTTCATACGAGAGACGTAGGTAAACTTGGAATTATATAATAGATCCGATTAATAATAAGCTCACTTTTCACGTTATTTGCATTTGCTGTTGCTCCGGACTTGCCTTTGTATGCTTGTGCTAAAAGAGGTCTAGCCCAACGCTTGGACTATTCGGCTCCGCTCCATAGACAGTACGACTTGACAATTCGTCGAACGACATCAACCTCCTTCTACACCTCATCAACTTCCATTATTCTCCCTCTCTCACACCTCCGGAGGTTGATGGCCAGAGTGTGTATTCAGCGGCGTCCGTCCTTCGTATAGTCTTTCATTCCCGTATCCCCGCCTTCTCTTCTGTTGTAATCTAGGGTCTGTTTGAGCTCAACGCACCAAGCTTGTTGTCATTTCGAACAGCCCCAGCAACCTCCCCCTTCCGTCAATCGCACACAACCTCATCCTGTTCATCGGACCGCGGCAAATCAGGCGGAGGATACATACTAGAGCTGGAGCACCTCTAATCGTTTCAATTTTTTCAAAAGGTGAGTGGGACAATTCATGGCGTCCGGTCCGGTCTCGATTTTGACACAGTTGTGGGATGAGAGCTTGGAGCTTCAAATCTCCATCGTTTTCACATCGACACAGCCTTCTTGCGCTTTTTCATTGTTATTGCGCATTAGCTAACATGTTTTGATTGTCGCAGACAGCCTTCATCGCGAAAGTTTGTCTTCCAAGCTTGTCACGGCCACATTCTCGAATTACTCATTGACGCGACTTTGACCTCCCAATCGCGCCCTCATACATTCTTCATTTCTAAGGTGAGCAATATAAAACCTTTCTTTCAATTGGAAGAAGGCAGAACGATATGTCCTCGGTCTTGGTCTTGTACCCAAATCTTCGTCCCAACGTGCAGGTGCCTCGCAGCCTGGTCACCTTGACCGCTGCCCCCCCTTCAGCCAACAATTTTCCTAATCACATCACCCTTACTAATATTTTATTGATAGATACATATAGTCTGTTGTGTCAAGACTGTATCTTCTAGTGGCTCCGAGTTGATTTACTCACTGGACTGCGTGTCCTGAACATGGTGCAGTCGAAGAAATTTAACGATATGTCAAACGCAAACGGTACAAATAAGTACAATAATCAACAGTCCAATATGTCATTCCAAAGAGGAGCTAATAGGAACGATGGTCGAGTGCCAAATGGTGAGTACCCTGCTTGCAATGGCGGCAGGACATAGCTAATTTCAAAGGCAATTCACCCTCCTTCCGAACCGATAGTGCAATCTCGGGCAACCGAGCCCAGGGTGAGCGCGTGCTGCAAAAATGGGTTCCTGACGCTCCAGAAGAAATTGACAACTCTCTTGAGTCCAGTCATAATTCCGGTGGAGCTGGATGGGACCAATTTGCAGAGAATGAACGCCGTTTCGGATTGAAAACTGACTACGATGAAAACATCTACACTACCACGATTGACAGGAGCCACCCTTTGTACAGGCAGAGAGTTGTTGAGGCAGACAAAAAGGCAAAGGAAATTGAGCGTAGCGCGACCAACAATTCTCATGTTGCGGAGGAGCGTATCGCAGACAACTTGAAGTCAAGCAGTAACATCAATGACGAAGAAGCTAAGTAAGTGATACTAAATATCTTCCATATTAAATGCTAACTACTTTCAGGTACAGCAGTGTTGCCCGAAGTGATTTCCCCCCTCTCAGCTCATCCAACAATAAGTACACCCCGCCAGCCAGAAGAGCTCCAACTGCACAAGCCACTGTTAGCGGGGCTCCTGTCGATCCTGCCATCATATCATCGCAATTGGCGCGTCCCGAAAAGTCAGCTACGGACAAAACGAAGTCTACCACAAAGGCTTCAAAGTTAGAGACTACAGCACCAGCTACAGTGGCACCCGCTGCTAAACCCTCAACTGAGACTAAGCTTACTGCTAAGGCAACGCCCGACGTCAAGGCTATTCCTTCCAAGGCAATTGCAGCCAATGCATCTACCTCCGCCACTCGCACTGCTTCTCCCAGTGTTCAACCCGATGGGGTCCGAAATGCGACTGCAACAGTTGAGCGCGATGTTACAAACGCCTTCAAGTTATTTGCTGGTCAACAGCGGAGAAACTTTGAGCAGGTTCGCCAGACCAAGGCTAAGAACGACAAGGAGGTTAAGTTGAACGATCTCAAGAAGTTCGCCGATACATTCAAGCTACACACTCCAGTCCCAACAGACCTTATTGGAATCATTGCGAAGGATCCGACTAAGCAGAAGGAGATTCAAGAGAAGGCCAAGCGTAATGCAGAGGAAGCTAAAAGCAACCCTGCTGAAGCTGTAAAACCTGTCTCTTCGCAGCCGGAGGCCAAAGCTACCCCGCGCCCTACGGCTGCAAACGTGGGCTCGTCCCCTGCAGGAGTCCCTAGTCGTCAGAACCCTGGTCGTGGCAATGGAGCTCCTCATCAAGGGGCATACAGCTCAAACTCTTACCGGAATGATCGTTCAGTTCAAGGTCAGCCAATGCCACAACAGGGACATGCTACCGGCAACTTAGCCTCAAGATTGAGAAATGGTGCTCAGCAAAAGCATAGCCAACCTCTGAACCCCATTCCTCAGCCACAATTTGTTCCAACAGGACCGGCCATGGGCACTGACCCAAACGCATCTCGTCGCTCAAGTGGTGTCAACAGCGCACAGGGCGCTAGGTTGAACCCCAACAGTAATGAATTCCGCCCGAACGCCTTCGCTCCAAGCTTTACTCCAAATGGAATCCCAAGTGCTGCATCAAGCCCTCTCTCAAACGGTAATGCTGTCGTTGAGCAACAACCTCGGACCGACCGCTCACTGCTCAAACGTAAGCCCGTGCCTAAATCACAGAGACCGGATTACAAGGGGAAATTCAATGCGCTGGAGCATGTCAAGTCTATCAAACCAGTTCAAGGACAGAGTTGGGATAAATTTGGTGGCCTGAGGCCCGCCTATAATACGCCTCCTGTGTGGAAACAGCCTAATTCTCAGGAGGATCCGAAGTCTGCAATTCAGAAGACTTACGTAACCATATTTGAAGAGACTCCCTTCCCAGCTCAGCAGCCCATGTCGCCAATCAACCCAACGCATGTCATGCATCAAGGGCCCCCACATCAGCATCAATTGCCTGTTCATCTACAGCAACCTCTCACCCACATGCCGAGACAATCTCCTCGCCAGCCACCAACCCATCCTCACCATACCCATGGCCCCAACCCATCCTTCAACGGTGGTGATGACCATCATCGCATGATGCCGTCACTATCCACACAGTCGCAGCAAACATATGCGTCTCCGCGACTTCAACATGCCCCAATAGGCGCTCCGTTCCAGTCGCCCATGGGTCAGCCAGCACAAATGTTCAATGGGCAACAAATGATGTACCCTCCACAGATGACTCGGCAGTTCTCCCAAGGTCAACAATTCATGCCCCAAGGGACACATATGGCGGGACCTGGCATGATGATACCTGGTCCAGCAAATGGTTTCATGGGTCCCCAAGGCATGGGTCCTGCGTCACACATGATGTTTGCTCCTGGACAACAACAGGCCCATTTTATTCCCCCTGGTGGTGGCCCTCCAGGAATGCCAATGAATGGATTTCCTAGTCCTGGTAGAGGTGGTGCCCCCATGATGATGAGTCAAGGATCGCAGCAAGGCCACGCTGGTCAGCCTGTATATGGCATGAGCCCAAGTCAACAATTTGGTCAGATGGCTCCAATGTATGCAGGACAGCAGCAGCCTCCGGGCCAAAGTGAGTCCTCTCTTCACCCCTTCCAAGACAAGCCCCTAATAGAATATTAGTGCCCATGCGTGGTTACGGTAGTCAGCAGCAGTTTGGAACAAGTCCCCAACAGATGCATCAGTATGGAGGCCAACACCGCAACCACCAGAATGGCAATTACAACAAAAACTTCCAGCAAAATGGACAACATGCCAATAATGCCTCTCCAAACAATCAAATTCCGAATGGTCCCCAGGCTCGGCCCTCCGAAGCTGTTGATGAAGCCAAATGAGCTGCTCAGCTCTGGCATCGTAACATGACGCCGCGCCGATGTATCCGCAATATGACATTTTCAGCCGACTCACATGATCACATGGCCTCGTCAGATATGCTACTTACATGTCTAGAGCGAACATCAATAGCTTAACATACTTGCTTCACTCGTTGGGACTACCATCGATGTGGCTCATACCAGAAAGTTGCCAACAGCTTCTGGCTTAGCTTATTATCTGCTCAGAGGACTCTGAAAGTCGGCTGACTAAGCGGGGGACCTTGATCGTTTACAAGGACGGTCTGTCATCAATGGGATGGGACATACGCATTCCAACTGCACCAGCCTGGGAGGATGGGAGGGAACCATGGGTTTTCTCGGGTTTCGCATACTGAGACGAGTTAATAATCCAAAATGGTTAAGCTGATCAGACTGACAAATGAGATCGAAGAGCAGTGATAGGATTAGGGAAGAGAATTGGAGGGTAGAGAGAAGGGTGTTCAGAAGATGCAGTTTTGTCACTGTGCGTCCTGTGACCTGTCGTAGCCTTAGGTCAATAGTCATCCACCAATGCGCCTTGCCTCTTGTTATAACTCTGCTCAATATGATGAGTAAGTACAATTGCATTCATCCTTCATCCTCGGGAAATGGTTCAATGCCAGCAGCAACATCAGATGGTACTAAGGTCGTCTTGTAAGTTAGTATGGCCTTATCAAGCACGGTTTCGGAAGGTTAAGACGGAGATCCTCAAGAATACGCACACTGTCTTGGGTACCTGAACTCGGAGTCAGCTTACTTGATCTTGGAACACCCAAGACTAACTCAAACTTTATTCAGAAGTACATCAATCCCTAGAAAGGATATTCTACTCCGAGACTATGACTTACCATCCATATTCTACCAAATCTATACACAATTCCCCTAAACTTCCCGTGCTTACTGTGACGCCTTCTGCACGCAGAGCTTGAGCTTGGTGTGCTGCTCCTGATGGGTGGCCTCTGCATCATATCTAGGCTTAGAAATGCCAGACGAAGTGGAGGGGTTCACACACCGAGGAGAAATGATCCCTTTGGAATTAACAACCCTTTGCCACGGCACATTGCCTCCGTGATGAACTGCCGCTGGATCTGAAGGGAGGTGCTTTAGGCATACTCCAACTTGACGTGGTCTTTGTGCTGCATTTTGTTAGCTCATCTTCTAATTTAGGTAAAGAGATACTGGTCATTTCTTGAGGCACACTTAGCCTTTAGCAAGTCTGAGCATTTAAAAGCTGAGAGCCACGACAAGAAAACGGCAGCGGATCAACAGCAAGTACGAAAGAGAGTCTGCTGACGCGTTCCTATTAACTGCGGGCGTTCTCCGAGTTAGTATCACTTCCTGAAGAGAGTATTTGCTAGAATATCAAGGCATGTCTGGACTCTGGACTCCCAAAATACTTTCTAGGTAGAACAGGAAGAAGATGGAGGTGGAACCTTAGCTATATGCCCATAGGATGTGACCTTCCCTGACGGAATCTCTTGGACCGCGCTATAAACTGCGTAAAAGAAGGCCTCTGCTTCATCGCTGCGTGGCATGGTTGTTAATGATGGACATTCTAGGATGACGCCGCGAATTTCCAGGGCAAAGGTGTTCGCGTAGTCACGTTTATAAATGAGTGTACCCTCCACTTTGTTAAAGGCACCTCACAGTCAATACAGAAACGGTGTCACAGAACTCCTGTCAAACCAAGTCAACATTTCAATTGAGCTCTTTAGGACATGGCCAGGGGCCTCAATTTTCTATAGATAATGAGCTGAGTAAGTGACAGAGGCTGGATTTGTAGGAATATTTGTGAGCGCCACTTTTCCTCCCAAGTAACCGGTCGAGCAGTGCTTCGTTGGCAGCACACTTTGCTGTTCTCCAGCCTCCCGCATTTCTTGCCAATGGTGGTGGCCCAGCCATCGTCTTCCTGTTCTTGTACCTACCTACGTAGGTATTTGATTTTTCTTGCCTTCGATATCCATTGTTTCGGATAGTCGCATTCGATTTCACAAACTAATACTTAGGTATCGGCTGCTGTTCCAAGACAACCTGCGTGCAGAAAAAGACACCAGTCCTTGAATACCGCAATGCGATTTACCACAGGCATCCTATGCCTTCCGACATCTTTACTCCTCCTCATTGCATCACAAGCAAGCACCACAGTAGCGGTAAATGATGATCAATCCGCACTAGATTGGCCGTTCTACCTCCCACCTCACGTCAAATACTGGCCCGAAGACCCTCCCCACCGCAGGCGAGACTTGGAGGCCATCAACGAACACCTGCGTCTCGGCAGACGCCCCGTAGGCGTAACGAAGATGAGCGAGGACGAGGGCGAGAAATTCTTCCCGGAATACTGGCAGTTTGAGGGTGAAATAGAGCAGCTTCAAGCACCACTACTACGACCAAGAGATGTGGAGGAGAATGCATTGCTGCTCAATGGTTCAATGGCAACATCCTTTCGACCTCCTTTCGCACTCCATACATTGGAGGATTTGAGTGCTCTAGAGTCAAGGGATTTAAGAGTTAGGGACATGGAGGTCCAGAATGCAGCAGCGGCCTTGGCAGTCCTTCAGAAGAGAGCGTTCCAATGCCCAACCGGAACTTCAGATTGCTCGTCAATAGGATATCCGGATAGCTGCTGTACGACTGGGGAGACCTGTTATGCCATTGAAGATACTGGGCTGGGAAGCGTAGGCTGTTGCCAGTCAGGATCCAGCTGTGGAGATACAATAAGCTCATGCGCTGCTGGATATACAAAGTGTGGAAGCGAGCTTGGTGGCGGATGTTGTATTCCAGGTTATACATGTGCAGGAGTTGGCTGTAAGCAAAGGTTTACATGCTTAACCCAGTCATTGGCTAATTCAGTACAGGTGTGTTAAGTTCCGTAGTGACTGTTTCGACGACTCAGACGCTATCCACGATCACCAGTGGGAAGTCCGTCTCTACCTCGACTGTTGTCATTGTTTCAACAACTGGTACGTACTAATGTTTAAGAGCAAAAAATTTCTTAATGGCCTCGAAACCATATTTTCGCTACTGTATAAGTTTATAGAACGTGTAAACTGATTTGGTTTGTGACTTACAGGTGTGGTCACTATTACACCAATTGCAAGCACAACCACAGATACTTATACAGGTCTTCAAACGACACTTGCCTGCACGAATGGTTACTCAGCTTGTCCTGTAAACCAAGGGGGTGGTTGTTGCTTGTCTGGTCGGCTATGCGGCTCGCTCTCCTGCCCATTGGCTTCTGGGTCAACATCAACATCGACTCGGACTAGCCTCACCACTACGACAACTGGAATGTCAACAGCTACGGGCACAGGCGTGGCTCCTGTCCGCCCAACAAGTGCTACTTCTACTACTACATCTTCCCCAACAACTTCAACCGCCGTAAGCTGCCCCACGGGATTCTATGCTTGCTCAGCCTATTATGCAGGCGGGTGTTGCCGAACTGGACGAGACTGCCAGCCAACTTCTTGTCCCGCAACAAGCTCCACCACTATCGTGAGCGCTAGTGAGACAATTGTCGTGCCTATCGGAAGTGCAGCTTCAACAGCGACCATCGCTACCGGCTCTTGTGCCACGGGATGGTTCAGTTGCCCAGCTTCTGTAGGAGGGAACTGTTGTCCTTCGGGCTATTCGTGTGCGACAGATAGCTGTTCCAGCATTGGGACCACCTCAACGGCTGTTGCTGCAAAAGAGTCCACTACTAGTGCAGGGACAAAGCCAGTTGCATCTCAGGGATTGTTGGCATGCTTTGCAGCTTTGGTGGTATTTATGGTACATGCTTGACCTTCTATAATCTGGAGAATAGAATTCTAGATATAAATGAGATCTTGAATATCGACTAGGTGAAACAGTGAAAGAGTGATATTCTAAGATCAAACAACTACTTAATTTTTTGTTCATCAAGAGTTGGGAGTGAGTGAACCCAGTCAGTTCCTGTGGTGACACCTCACGTGTTAAAGGTGCCCTTCTGTTTTGATCGACCTACCCCTCCAAAAACAAAACCGAAGAACTTCCCACGAACCCCACGTCGACACGACTCATTCCCTTGAGAGCAATAGAAAGCAGTCTTTGGAATACATTTTCAATACCACCGGTTCACTCAGCGTGGCTTCAATCCTCGGTTATCTCAACTGGTGCTACATCACGAAATAGTCACACAAGGAGAAGTGGCGCGGAATTCTCCTTGCCTTTATATTTCTTGAGAAGGAATCAGAAAGAAAAGCCCACTTCGAGAACACCATACTAGCCTCGTCATATCAAACCGGGGGCTTCTTTGTGACAACGCGAAGATGGAGGCCACTTCACAAGCTCCGGTTCTGCGATTGAGGGGACATGGGAACGGAGGGCAGACTCAAACACAGGGCCAAGGCAGTCAGACACAGACACAGACGCATATACCGACCTCGCCGATACAACCAGTCTTGCGTCTGAGGGGCGCGTCGATAGATGAGGAGACTGCGGAGGCAAGTGGCGGTCCTGGATCTGCGACGCGGAGGAGGATTCAGTGGGCCGAGGATGTTGTCGATAATGAGGGATTGGGGAGGAAGAAGAGTAAAGGTGCGTTATTATAGATCATCCTCCTCTTCAAAGTTCTGTTGTTCCATTGCTTGGAAAAGCTGGTTTTGGAGTGTGGGTTGGTAGATGCTTAGAGACTGATTGAGAGTAGTGTGCTGCATCTACCACGCCCCTAAAGGCATTGATGAGTCTAGCGATGAAAGCTCCAGCGATTCGGACGATAGCGATAGTGACGGCGGTGATGATGGTTCTGCGAGACCAGCGAGGAAGCCAGCTCACGAACATGGTCATGATCACAACGACAATCACAATCATGATCACGATCATGGAAAGGGAAAAGGCAAGGGAAGAGCCAGGAGTCCGAATGCGTATGAAAAGGTTCCTAAGAGCAAGGATAACAGTGCCAAGGACAAAGGTTAATCTGGTCACATTTATGGCAAGAGAACGATTGTGTGATCTTGATGACCTATGCTGGGCTGACTTGGCTGGCAAATGAACGAATGATTCAATGACCAAGAAGAGGAAAACAGAACTAGCGAAGCCTTGCTGGGTATTCAGATAGTCGGCTTTTGGTCCAGCGTAGAGTAATGGCAAGAGATGCCATGCAGTTAGTTATTCAGATCAGCTTGAGGAACTAGTTGGGCTAGGTTTTATCCATGGATCCTCCTGCCCATGTGAGGGCCAGAGTTGAAATCTTCTGGTTTTCCAAAGTAGGGGGTTTGAAGCTCTAGCCTCTCCATTAATCCATCTCCCTTAATAGCATTTACTCGTAGGTCTGGGAAGCATGGAGTTTTCAGAACGGTATCATATAAAGTGCTAGCAATGCAAATGCCTACCTTTAGTACATATCTAAGAGACCGTCGCTAAGTCAGGCAAGTTCAATACAGGTAGTTGACCGAAATTGGAATTGAAAGTATATAACAAGAAGTATAACCAGGACACGGCCTGGAGCTAACTGGCCATTGAGCACAGCTGCTTAAAGAGAAGATAAGAGTATTCGCCCGTAGGAAATCCCAACCACGAGCCACGCCTGACCGTGTTCTGTTTTCTCGAAGACGCCGCTCCCGCTCGGAAAACACTTTTCTCACCAAGTCTACACTTAGCAAGAAGCTCCAGTTGGGATGTTCGAGCACTCAGTGCTAGTCTTTCCACCAGTAACGGAAACACCGCTCCAGGTCCAGTCGGAGCAGGATCCCGAACCGCAGAGAATGTAGATGTTGGTAGCGCTGGAAGAGACGGTTCCAGTGACGTCGCTGATGGTCAAATCAGTGATGGGAACACCGGTTGTTGGGGTACCAGTTGGGGAGCCGTTCTCATAATCTTGCTCGATTACGATACCATAGCTGGTGATGCCGGACAGCTTGATTGACTTGTAGGTAACGCCAGAAACTGAGCCAGTGGCACCAGAGACAGTCTTGATGCGAACACCGTTGGCGGAGTCTGTGATAGTTGAGGATTCAATGGTGACATCAGAAACGGTGTTATCATCACGGCCTCCTACGGATCCGATAGACAAACCATGTCCTCCGGAGCAGGTTCCGCCGGTGAAGGTGATGCTAGTTCCGGAGTTGATAGCCAAGCAATCATCTTGGTTCTTGATGTTGGCGTTAGAGATGACGATATCAGTGGATGAACCAACATCGAATGCGTCGGTGTTGTGTCCCAGGTCGTCAGTGTCGCCAGCGGAGTTATCAATGGTGATGCTATCGAGGGTGAGGCCGGTAGCAGAGTTGATGGAGAAGCCTTGAACTGGGGTGTTGATAACATTGAGGCCAGTGATGGATGAGGTGCCAGTCAAGGAGTGGGCGTAGAAGAACTTGGGCTTGGTCTTTCCACCGTTTGAGCCATCTCCGTCCCACCACGCTGGGCCGTTACCGTTGATCTCATGTCCAGAGGCCCCGGTGACAACGATATTCTCGCCAGAGACAGAGATAAGAGGACCTGACCACTCTTCATAGCCGAAGGTGGTGGTTCCCTCGAAGACAACCTAATAGGGCTTGTGAGCGGGATGTAAAATTCTAAGAGAGGGGAATTACATACGTGAGTTCCACTGGTCAACTTAGTCAAGTCAAGCGTAGTACCGGAAGGAACAGCAATGTTGCTCAAGACGATGGTTGCGCATGAGGTCTTCGACTTGCTGACTGCAGCAGCGTCGGTGAAAGTACATGAAGCACGCTTGTCCAGAGCAGCGGCATTCTTGAGATCAGGAGCCGGGGTAGCGACTGGCATAGGTGAGGCAGACACGAGGACTGCAGCAGTGCTGGCGACAAGCGCCAGGGTCTTAACGAATTGAACCATTTTGAACGAGTGGAAAGGACTTGTGCGAAGAAGGTAACAAGAAAAACGTAGTGGGTATAGTAAGGGAGGTACTGAAAAAGAGAGTGTGTAGCGGTAGTAAGGATCAAAAGAAGATCTGGAACTGAGCCGATGGGGAAGAAAGGGAACATGTTGGAGGATATGGGCTTCCTACTTATACAGAAAGAAGGTAGCTCAACACCAGAGTCCATGACGAGCAGCCCGCTGCCATGTTTTGCTTTTGCCAGGATGGAGAATCATTACACCTCACGCTCTCCATCATCGAATGTGCTCGCTGGTGCATTTCCGACAATGCTCCGCCGCGTTCTGAGGTTGATTAGGGAGAGGCCCTCTTCTGCCCTTGCGAGCTTCAACAAAGGCTCTATTGTGGACAGCGACGCTCCAGGAGCAGGCGTTGTCAGGCCGTCAAGGGCTGTCAGTCGAAGAGAAGCTTGTCTACGGCCGCGAAGCTTGAGTCCTTGCGGTTAATTGCTTGTCGAAGGCCTGCAGATGGTGTAAATGAGTTCATCAAGGCTCATCCAGATCCACCAGGAGACGTGGGACGCATCTGGGCAAGGCGAGGGCGATCGCGGTGGTGTTTGCTGTGGTGTGTGCTGTGGTGTGCAGAGATGGAGCGGAGAACAGCAGTACGAGGTTGTTTACTTCAAACCTAAGCGACGAACAGATCCAGTGACCCGAGGCTGACTGATGTTTCGAGTTTAATGAAAGCGGGTGCTTAGCTGATCATTATTGCATTATGGGGTAGGCGGGGCCATTGGTGGACGGCGTAGAATTCTTCCTTCAATCTCATGACACGTCCGGCCTCAGGCATCCTTTGTGCCGGCCTGGCCCGGTAAGGTAGGCAAAACATCACATACTTCGTACATGAATTATCTTTACAAGATATCAGATCACAAATTCGCAGTGCTCGACCTAGAGTGCCGTGTGGAGCCGGCGCATTCTGAATACAGCCCATACTTGCGACACCATACGGTCCTCGTACCTGTACGCCCGTCACGCGGTGTCTTCTCGCCTTACCAGTGGCTCAGTTCAGTACGATCCAGTGTTCGGTCCAACTCCATGGCCTGGTTGAAGCTTTCCATTGTTCTGCCCGGAATTGGACTCTGTTTCGTCTGCGCGCCCACTCTTGTCACTGGGAGCATCTCCTGCACTGCCCGACCGACGATGTTCGTGACTGGTGGCGTGCTACACGCTGCATACCGCATGCTGTGCCCATGTTCAACTTCCAACTTCCAGCGTGCTTCTTCGACCCTGGCGCACCTTTGATTGGCGCATGAAGTTTGCACAAATGCCATTTCAGAGGTGCGGTACCTGGATAAAGAGCAAAGCCACTTTACCCAGCACAACCACGCCCACTGTCCCGGTGCTTGTTCCAATGTCCAGGCTCGCTAGAGTACAACGTACCTTTAGTATTTCCATCCAATCGGTACTTGGTTTCCCAGGAACTGCGGTACTTGTCCTAGTACCCTTCGTACCTCGTCGTAGGAACGATGGATCTTTTTCTAAGAGGTGGGAATTTACGACGCAACTTTCGCGATCCCTTGTGAACTTGAGGTCACCTGCCCAGGTCACCCACACAACTCCCGCTTTCGCAGACACCTACACCCAAGCTTTCTCGGCGATAGATCTCTCCGCAAGATTCTACGGACGCCTCGGTGTGCAGAGTTTCTAGACTCCTTACTCGTGGTCTTGACGAAGTTGGCTTTCCCTTGCAGCTTCTCGCTAACACGAGTTGCACTATGGATGGAACAATATCTATATTTCAGGACCCATGCGCTTAAATTTATCAGTGGTAGCTCGCCCCCTGCCCAAGATTTCAGGGATGGCAAGTTGGCAGCCATGTGAACAACTCAAAGAATCATTGTTCCCCGGTCACGTTTATATAACCTCATCTGCCCCTCAGCTTGCTTAGGTTTTGGTTTTCTGTCAAGAGCTACCACACTCTCCTTCCATTCTTTTGCATTACCCCAAGTTCTTCTGGATTTCTCTATTACAATGCGTTTCTTGATTTCTGTTAGTGCTTTCGCCACGGCCGTTGTTGCCACCTCTAGAACTTCTCCTCCATCAGGCTGCTTGACGGTCGGATCCGGCTACACATATTCCACAGTAAGTACCTTCAAAATGTTGTTTAGAAACAATAGAGATTAACATGTACAGGTTTCTAAAGCTGTGGCCGCGTTGAGCACCTCTAGCACATCATCCCAATGTATCTTCGTCGGCTCAGGAATCTACACTGAACAAGTTACCATTCCTTCTTTGGCTGGTCAGCTCATTGTCTACGGCTACACCACCGATACAAGTAGTTACACTTCCAACGTTGTCAATATCGAACATTCATCCAGTTTGGCCAGTGGTGCCGCTGACGATGAACACACCGGTACTGTCATTAACCTTTCCGCCAACACAAAGTTCTACAATGTGAACATCAAGAACACTTACGGATCCGGCTCTCAAGCCATTGCACTTTCGGCGTACAACACTGGTATGTATCCATAGCTCCGAGAGTGCCTATTTGCTTTCGATTATTTCTTCTCAATCAAACTGACTATGATTTTAGAACAAGGGTACTATGGTGTCGGACTATACGGATACCAAGACACACTTCTTGCGCAGACCGGTGACCAAGTCTACGCCAAGTGCTATATCGAAGGTGCTGTTGACTTTATTTTCGGCCAACATGCTAGAGCATGGTACGTAGAAAGTGGTTCTTTATCTCCTTCACTCGCCATCCCAGTCATAATTCATCCCACGTACTCCAATTCCTTTGGACCCTTCCGTTGATGTCATTTTGCCCATTGTTACTACTTGACCTTTTTGGATGAGGGAGATGCTGATCCTGTATTCAATTAGGATTGATGGCTCCACCATTGCCGTCTCAGCTGGTGGTGGCTGCATTACCGCCAACGGCCGTGCTTCATCCACAGACACATCATACTACGTTATTAACAAGTCCACCGTCGAGGCTGCCAGCGGTGATAGCGTCAGCTCCGGTACCGTTTACCTAGGTCGCCCTTGGTCTGAATATGCCCGCGTTGTCTTTCAAAACACCGCTTTGAGCGCCATCATCAACAGCGCTGGCTGGAGCGTCTGGTCTACCTCAGACACCAGAACTTCAGATGTTACTTTTGATACCTACGCCAATACTGGAACTGGAGCCACTTCTTGCTGTACTGCCAGCTTTGGAACCGAGCTCTCAGCTGCCGTCACTATCTCGACCATCTTGGGAAGCACCTACACCGGTTGGGTCGACACCACGTATCTTTCTTAGATGCTAGTTGTCCAGAAATAACGCTGCAAAATATGGATTGGAGTTAGAGAGATATCCGAGTCAATCATTTCTGTAAATATTTTAACCCACCTTCTTGCTTACTGAGGGGAGCGAGCTGGGAGCCGGGTGGGGCTTCCGAAGCAAATGACTTCTTTGTATATATCTGAAAAAACAAACGGGCACAGTCTTTACTGGTCTTCTTAATCTTGATCTATAACTCTTGTCGCTTTGCAGTGACACTGAAATTTCACCATAGGGCATCTTCAGTACTTACTTGCGGAACTCTCCGCATCAAGTCGCTTTCTCCGCCTGAATCAAGCGAGCGCTCAGCCTCCTCGCGTAGATGTTGGCTATTACGCTTCAGCCAAGCCTTCACAGTAGGCCGCCCTCGTCTACCGTAGGATGCTTCGTAACTTTCGTACGGAAGTAATCGTCGGCTCATCACGTGCTGCCTCCCGTACGTTCCGTAGCTATTTTACCAACAGTGGCGTCACCGTGCTAAAGAGCTCCCCTGTCAAAATTTCAAGACTCTTGACAGCATTTCGTCAGACCATCGGAGAACATCCACACAGCCTCACCCTCATCGCAACGATCGAGCCACATACATAATGCTGTGCTTATAACACTCACTTACGCCTCACCTGTTATATCTAATCGAATTGCCATTTGAGAAAGATACGGTACCGAACGAGTCAACGCGCCTGGGCTTTTGCTACACGTCGTTCGGACGAAAGATAATAACGCACGACAGCGAGCTTACCGAAGACGTTCTCGACACCTGCCTTCGATTGACGACCTGCTGTGCCTCCTCTGACTCCGAAGAAACCCAATCTGCCAACTGGCTCCGAGTTGCACCTCAAACATTTCCTCTCCATAAGAGTAAATCTAATCCTCGAATATGTTTCGATCCATGATGTCTGCCGCTCGCTCTCGAGGAGCAGCGCAAGTTGCAATGCCCTTACGGACGGCGCTCCGAGCCACAAACCCGAGCTATACAACAAAAGCCACACCGCTTCGTCAAGTAACTCAGAGATCATTCGCAAATGGTTCAAACCCCTCCTCGACAGGGTTCACATTCTCCGCGAACGCATCCCCACGGGTACCTCGCCCGCAAACGATCCTACAGCGCCTACGTGCCTCTGTACGTTCTTATTCCTCGAAGCCTCCTTCTGCAAACCCAACAGCAAATCTCGGCTCTCCTGGAGCAGCTGCCGCTGAAGAATCGTTGAGTTTAGGTGCGAGGATGCGGAAATTATCAAGGGAATATGGGTGGAGTGCTTTGGGTGTATATCTGATGCTCAGCGCCCTTGATTTTCCATTTTGCTATTTGCTGGTTAGATATTTGGGCACGGATAGAATAGGTGAGTTTGGTTTCTTTTTTCTTCCGAGGGCGAAATTTGTCGGATTTCGTCGTGTCTGGTCTCCTTGGTAAGTGGAGGAATATCAATGCAATAGCACGTCAGGAGCCCATAAGAGTCTCTTCGAGTTCTGGAATAGACCAATACTCCCGGGACTCAAGAGACAAAAAAGCGAGGTAGAGGGGCAGAGGACCAGGAGAAACGACAATGGAAGCCAGTGGATTTGTGAGGGAAAAGTTCAACAGGGCGACACATTCCACGCGGCGATGGAGAAGCTGTGAGGTCAATTGAAGACCACAGAGGCTTGGACGGATAGAAGGGTTAGAAGAGAGGTTTTGGATTTCTATTAAGCTTTGGATTTTCCCCATGTCCCCACTTTGCGAACATAATTTTTTCTCTACAGCCTTCTGGATATCTAACGCTATAAATCAAAGTCAACTTCGATATCTGAAGCTGGATGAAGCTGTCCCCGGCTCGCATGTTTACTCCGACTGTCCTCGTATTTTTCTCTTCGCAATCACGCAAAAGATTACCGCGAGCAACGTTCACATTGTCCTTGGAGTTTCCAAATTCAAAGTCTATCAGAGGTACATTGAGGATAGAGCGGGGCGGCAAAATAGTCGTAATCGATCATGGATTATGCTCTCCTTCTTTAGGAGACCCTTCGACAAACCAAATCTCGATGTTTGTGAACGTTTGGGGTTGGTCAGCCATGCTTAAACAAGCAAACCAATGTCACATCTAAACCCTCGGTACTTTCTCTCACTCGTCGAGATTTTGGTCGTATAGCCGCGGTGGCAGAGGAATAAATTTGCTTGCAACCTTCAACGGCACTATCATCACCATTTCTTTGCGGGCTGCACAAGAATTCTTGTCAAATACTTGACGCATTCGATGAATTCGGCCGAGAAATTATGGAGAGGTTTGGAATATGGACATGCAGGTTGATCTTCATTGCCAAACTGCACTGGAATGCCAAATGTGGCAGCTTGTAGGCGATTCACGAGGGCCCATGGTACTTTTGAGCCACTTGCGTTGGCTCCATCAGTTGAGGTCGGGGCGTTGAATGCGGCCTTGCCTTTAGATCCACTGCAAAGACGATAAGCTATACAATGGTCCTACCGAGGAAGGCGGTGATATCTTTGTTGGCATTAACTCGGTCACGCCATTCCTTGCATGAGAGGGCCTCGAGTCAAATACACTTGTCAGCTCAAAGGCCAGCTCATTAAATTCTTGTTTCGGTGACCACTCCAAAGCTGTCAGTTACTCATGGCGACGCTTCGTAGGGGTCGCTGATAAACATTGGGCTTCTTGCTTTTCCATGAAGCAGAAATCACGGGACCCGTGTCAACGTCCGAGACAGGATATTCCCCTTGGCCAAAGCCTTGTGGTAATACCTTCCAGTGTCAGACACCAACGGCATGTTTCTAGAGAACAGGCTTTCCACGCTGGGCGACTTTTAGCTTTCTTCAAGCTTTCGGTTGAAGAAGCAGGAGATTTCCCAAGGCAAACACACTTGAGGTTGTTTATTGGAATATGACCGCGAATTGCAGCAGTAGAGCGTAATTTGTCCAACGTGGCGAGAGGATCCCACTCTTGGTTATCGAATACAGCCATGGTGTGAGGTGAGATCGCGAGGGAGGCTTTTATGCCTCTGGGCTCAGAAATATCCGACACCGTTTCAGGAGACTAGACACTCTATTTACGTTTCTTTGCCTTGAGGCTGAACTCGCAGGAGTTGTTGCTAATTGTTTATGCAGGTGATTGGGAGGATGCGGCTGTCTCATGGGTCAAATCGGTAATTCCTCAGTCTGTTAAAGAGAAATGGCATGAATGGAGAGTTTCTGTCAAAGAGGCGGAGCGCGAGTTCACTGGGCATGAAACAATCAATGATGGTGTTGAGATGGCAGGATGGGGTGTTGGGGAAGCAACTGAGAAGAATAAGAGAGACGCGAGTAAGTACTTCACTTAGAAATCTAGCAAGCTCACCTGCTGGCGGTGGCATCTTTCAGAGAATATGTGGAGTCTGATGAGCGTCTGCTGAACCAAAACAGGTCTGGCCACTCAACTCGCATTAGCATACGCGATTCACAAATCTTTCATCTTCATCCGCGTACCTATCACAGCAGCCGTCACACCCAAGGTCGTCAAGATCCTACGAGGATGGGGCTGGGATATCGGAAAGCGTACCACGAAGGAAGCAAAGGCAATCAAGAGAGCCGCATTACCTCCAAAGCCAAAGAAGGGTTAAGTGGAGAAGGGTTCCGATGTGGTCGTGTCAGAAGTACCTATTGTATCATAAGCTCACGCTTGAGCACACTCTGCACATATCTTCCGGTGGTGTGTTATTAAAGAGAACGGAGGAGGTTCGATGTGTAGGATTAGATAGGAAAGATACATGTGTATGGTTGATGAACATATCGAAGCTTACTTAGTAATGAGAGGATTATCAAGAATACCACACTTCTTCTTCTCAACACCGCTATAAGTTAGGGGGTATCGGTTCATGAATACAAGAGCAGCTTAACCCCACCGGGCCACCACCCAACCGCCAGACATTTCAGACTCCAAAATGTGCCTGGAAAACATTCTTAACTCAAATGCCGACCTCAACAATATAATATTTGAAGATACCGGCAGCACATGGAAAAGAACGACCCCTCGATCGCCCGAGATCAGAGTGCAGAATATACTCCTCTACTCAAATCAAATATTCTTCGGAGAGTAGCTACAGGTTCTTTATGCTAGACAGACCACTATGAGTTCTTTCTTAGCCACAACCATCATCCCCATGTTACGACCGAAAACGAGCGCCTTGTGATAACGAGGGTGTAGAGGATTTCAAGAGACCCTAGCAGTGTGATGCCACGCTGAGAACTGGACGCGGTTATGACGATGCCATATATGGTGGTCTAGCACTATCTCCAGCTGTACCACCGAGTTTCTATATAATATCATTTACAAGTCCCTTCGCAGATGGTTGAAAGTGTGCAAGACCATTTCAACCGACTAAAATTGCTTTTAAGAGCTTAGAGGTAACGATCTTTTCTTAATCTTTCCTCTTCGCTAAGCCTAGCATTCAACACCTCCCCTCTCCTCTCCCCAGCCAAAGAACCCACACACTTCCCATAACTCAATCAACCCTTCATCTACCACCTCCAGCACTTGAAATCACCACCAATCCAAACCCAACCAAGCACCAAAACCCAATCGTAACCAAGAAGAAAAAGCAATGATAAATAGCCACGACAATAAAAGCCTTGACGGTGAACACCACAGTCTTTTTAAACACGTCCAGCATCCAACCAATTGTCCGGAAGAACATGTAGAAGGGTAGTAGGAAGATACTGATGAGGAGTTTGGCCCATGCTGGTGTTGGTGGGAAGTAGGTGAGGATGCAGAAGTGGATCGTTGTGGCGATTAGGAGGTATATTATGAAGCCGTCGAGGAGACCTAAGGAGTCGACGCTGCCTTGGTTTTGGGGGTTGGGGTTGTGGTTGGTTTGGTGGTATGGATGAGAGAGTGGATTGTCGTACAGGAGTGTTTCGCGGAAGAGAGGGTTGTTGTGTGGTATTTTCAGGACAACGGGTTCGCCGTACCACGTGTTGTAGGCCATGTTGAGCGTGATGGCTGTTGGGGATGTGTATGGCAGCAGGAAGATAGGTAGATGGGTAGGTATATTTTGTAGCGGGTTTTGTAGCGGGGAATGAAACCGAAAATTATTCTTAAAAAATGCTACGGTGGGTTATGGCAGGCAAGTTCTTCTTTGTCTGCTTTGAGGATAATGACTTTGGCGCTCTGGGTGTTGTCATTTCATTTCTTTCTTTCTTACAAAGACGGAAAGGGGACAAAGAGACGTGCAGAATATGAGTCTTCGTTTGATTGAAGTCGTTTGCTTGTCAACAAGGGTTCCCTTTCTGTTCGATTATAGCAGATCGTCCGTAGACGTGATTGAAAGTTGAAGTGAAAATAGAGCGTCATGCTTCCCAACTCTCTTACATTTGCATAGAAAGCTTCTCAGATGTAGTCACATAATGTGAGCATAGCAGTTTTTATTCGATGGGAATTTAGCATCAGACCTTCAGGCTGATTTAATTATGGGAATAGTTGGATTTGACAGCTTCATTCGTCGAAGTTAACTGTTTTGCATGGTTCTAATTATGTTTTGTAGACCACATGCACCGAAAGCATATTTCCAAAACCGATACAGCTCCTGAATCCCTTCAAGTTCTTATAACATACCTACACATTTAAAGAACAACCTCCAATTAAAGGACTTTATAGTAGACCGCCGCTGCCATCTCCAACTCAATACCCAAATGATCTCAAAAGAACATCACCACTTGCCCAGCAGCCCAGCAGCCCAAATTCCCACCCCAACCGAAGTTGCCCACGAAGTACAAAATAATTGGATTGCTCTAGCTAGACGTCCAGGGCAATTCCCAAGTCTTCCCCGAAGTGGACCCCCCATTGGCAGTCACCAATCTAAGCGCCTTTTGAGCATAATTAACTTCGAAAGTAGTTGTCTGCTTCCCAAATTCCCAACCAAAAACGTTTCCCAGAAAACTACAATACTCAAAAAGACGTTTGAGTATGCCTAAAAACAAGCCTCCCCATTGTGCAGGATACCATTCCATAGAGATCTGGAGACCGTCTGCAGATCGTTGGAAGGATGAGGACAGCTGAACGTCTGCAAGTGAGTGGGAGACCTTGATTGCCAACTCTATCAAGGCAATGAACAGGATAAGCTTGTAGAGCCCTCCGATGAATTTCCAGATGAGTTTATATACACACAGTGCCAAATAATAGGGAATTTGAAGGAGCCACAAGACGCCTCGAACGAGGAGTGGTGCTTGTATGTTGGAGTTTCGAACATATAGATGGACGAACGAACTCGTGATAAGCGTCGTCAGCAGGTGCTCAATTGGAATCTCCTTGTAAGACCCGGTATATTGTACATTTGGCATGATGAGAAGACAAGAGAGGTATGTTGGTGACTGCTCATGTATTCAGTGAGCAAAGCACAAGACTGGGGGGTGTTTATTTTGAATGAAGAGCAAGGTGAGTGAGGTGATGCTACGAATCTAAAGGTTTAGCAAGAGGAAGACTTGTAGTCTAGTTCTCTTTGTTGAAGATTTTCAGGAGAGGATTGCAGGTGCTACGAAAATTTCCCGATCAAATGACTGTTTTCAGCGAACAAAGAATCACAAAGACCAACGTGCATACTAAAAATTAACAGCGAATCCCGGCTTGAGAGGGTTCTATGAAAAGTTTGCAAGAGTGAATTGCGTACCCATCAAAGAATTGGGAAATGTTTTGCACGTGCAACTTTTTCATGGTGTAATTTGAGTCCAACATAATGGAAGCTAGCTGAACTATAATTGCAGTCTTTCCACACAAGTTTTAAGAAACACACTGGTCTTTCTAACCTTAGGGTTTGAGTGTCATCTATAATCATTTTATAGCCTGATATCAGACTTAAGCTCCCCATAGAATTTTTCCGCGAAGCAATTCCTCTTCTTACTATGCTCCACTAACCAGCTTTGGCAGTTGCTCCATGATCGTATTTACTGCCCATTCCAGCGTTGTTGTCATATCAACATCTGTGCCTCTATCTTCACACTTGATATCCCACTCCTTCACAACAGCCTTCTTCAGCTTGCCCTCAACATCCCCATTCTCGAACATCCACTTGTGATCTTCAACATAGTTGGGCCAGACGATCTTATCCACGTATCCGGGCGGATCTGCCCAGAACCCTTCCAAGGTGACATATCCACTTCGAGCTTCTCGGCGAGCTTTGGCTTTTGCGTAACTGACTCTGAGGAATAGCTTTATGTCCATCTGAGGTTGAACGGCAGCCATTGACTCGGAATAGAGGAGAAAGCCATCAAATATACAGAGTCGTACTGAAGTTTGAGTGTCTTTCAAGAGCCCATGGCCGGGCTGACCAGCTTCGGTCCACGTCTTTACCCGAGCTTTCATGGCTTCAATGGTGGCATTTGGCACTGGACATTCGCCAACTGAATTCTGATCCTCTTTTGATTCCAAGTCGGGCTGAGATGAAGTGAGTGACTGATCTGAGGCATGATGGGCAACGCCATGGTTTGCACGGCGACTGAGAAGACGTTGACTAACTGGGAATGTGCCATCTTTGTGGATATGCTCAAGTGAATGAATTATGTCAGGAATGGACAATGCCTCTGCACAATCCCAGTCTAAAAGGTCATGTTTCTTTGGGAGTCTGGAGCAATGATCAGCTTGCCGCACAAGCTTTTGACAATGTGCCAAGGTATGATCAACAACAACAGAACGTCTGATGTTGGGAAGAGCCAAGAATGCCCAAGCTGGGTCAAGATCCACCATCCGGGGACAGAGCAGAAACCAAGCAGAAGATCAAGAAAGCATGACGTACTCGGTCTCCGGCCGATAGAAGTCATCCTCGTGGAGCACAAAGGTGTTGGGGAATATGTCTCGTAGCAAGCGACTGAGGGTTGTTTTACCACTGGATGAGCAACCACTGATGCCAACGACGACTGCTTTGCGACGAGGAGCCATGGGCTGGCCTTGGTGATGCCCAGATGGATAGCCGATGTTTGTTGGTAGCTGGTGTTGGTAGCTGTTGTTGTTGTTGTTGGCTATGCTTGTTGATGATGGTGATGATCATGATCATGATGAGGATGGTTGATGTTGCTCTGGACAAGAACAGTGGGGGAACTGCCAGGTGAGACCGCTTTCCGGATTGAGGTGTTGGCGTTGGGCCAGAAACGCGGCTTGCACTGCCTGCAGATTGATTGGCCGACAGCCAAGCGCATCTCCAGCACGTGAATGCGCTGGAAAGCTTGTCTTTATAGACAACATCCCCCAGACACAACAACAAGCCGTGGAAAGCCACAGCTGGCGAAAATGAAGGCATTCCCAATTCCCAGACATCGATGGCGCGGATGCATGGATGGATGGATTGATTGCCCTGTCAACCGGGAGCCTCATTGACCTCCGCTGCCGCCGCCGCCGCATAGTGCAGCGCAGTGGCAGCCGCTCCAATAGCGGCAAACCTCCACGCTTTTCTCGGACGAGATCGGGCGACGGGCATGTGTGTGTGATACGACACGACGGCAGCATCCCCGGTCATCTGCCCATTTTCTGAACAACACAAGAATCTCGTCCAGTACGTCTTTTCTGTCCTCTCTCCCACTCACTCGTCATATACACCCATCCATCCAGCGCAATGCTTTCCACAGCCAGAATAGCAAGCCGACAGTTGGCTTTCCGCAGCATTGCTGCGCGAAGTTGCAATGCCATCCGCCAAGCTTCCACATGGGACAACGTTCCGCAGGGACCTCCAGTAAGTAGTCAATGGCACCGTGTTTAATTCCTCTACGACTCACTAACCATGCCTCTAGGATGTAAGTTCCATAGTTTAGAGTCCTTCCTCGCTCTCTCTTGAGCAATGTTGGCTGATTGCGCACGCGCTTGCAGGCCATTCTAGGTATGTGCTCTTGGGCCGTTGACTCTCCTCTTACTCACTGCGTCTGTTAGGTATCACCGAGGCTTTCAAGGCCGACAGCTTCCAGGAGAAGATTAACCTAGGTATGATGGAGCTCCCTTCCCGTGTGCCAGTGCAGCATTGACAAGTCTCGACAGGTGTTGGCGCATATCGTGACGACCAAGGCAAACCCTACGTCCTCCCATCCGTCAAGACCGCCGAAAACAAGGTCGTAGCTGCAAACCTCAACAAGGAGTACGCTGGAATTACTGGTGTCCCAGAGTTCACGAAGGCTGCTGCTCTTCTTGCATACGGTCCTGGGTCAAGCGCTCTTGATCGATTGGTCATCACCCAATCCATCTCTGGTACTGGTGCTCTCCGAATTGGTGGTGCATTCTTCGAGCGATTCTTTCCCTCAAAGTCAATCTACATCCCAACACCGTCATGGGCAAACCACGGAGCCGTGTTCAAGGACTCAGGTCTCAAGGTCGAGAAATACAGATACTACAACAAGGACACCATTGGACTTGATTTCGAGGGTATGGTCGCAGATATCAAGGCAGCTCCAAAGGGAAGCCTTTTCTTGCTCCACGCTTGCGCACACAACCCAACTGGTGTAGACCCAACCCCTGAGCAATGGAAGGAGATCAGCGATGCTGTGAAGGCTGGTGGTCACTTTGCCTTCTTCGACATGGCCTACCAAGGCTTTGCCTCTGGAAACACTGACCAGGATGCTTTCCCAGTCAGGCACTTCGTTGAGCAGGGTCACAATGTTGCTCTAGCTCAATCATTTGCCAAGAACATGGTAAGATCCTCTGTTTGATCTTGTTGTTTTCGCAGAACTGACGTAGTAATAGGGTCTGTACGGAGAGCGTGTCGGTGCCTTCTCTATCGTATGCGCCAATGCCGATGAGCAAAAGCGGGTAGACTCTCAGGTCAAGATTCTTGTCCGACCTCTTTACTCCAACCCTCCAGTGCACGGTGCCCGTGTCGCTTCGGAAATTCTCAACGACCCAGCCTTAAACAAGCAATGGTTGGGAGAGGTCAAGGGGATGGCCGACCGCATTATTGAGATGAGAGCTCTACTGAAGAAGAACCTCGAGGATCTTGGATCCAAGCATGACTGGAGCCACATCACCAGCCAGATTGGCATGTTTGCCTACACTGGTCTTACACCCGAGCAAATGGATACTTTGGCTAAGGAGGTAAGATGCACACTCCAAAAAGGAGAATAAAATAGCATTGCTGACACTATTGGTAGCACTCGGTTTACGCAACAAAGGATGGTAGAATCTCGGTGGCAGGTATTACATCAGGAAACGTTAAGAGACTCGCTGAGGCAATTCACTCCGTTAAGCCATAAAGCATGGAAAATACAATGGATCACAAAATGGGCATAGATTGGTTAATCACCGGACATGATCACTATCTAGATGGCTAATTAGAGAATCTGCTAATGTACTTGTACGAACTTATGCACTTTTGAGATAAAGACATGCACGTGATAGATAGCAGCCGGCATAGGTACCTTATCCAGCCCAGTCGTGCGGTTGTAAACACAGCAACAACAGTCTTTCAGGACCCAAAATGCTGCCACCAATTGAAGATTCAGTGCTGCAGAGCAACCCTAAGTTTGCTCTGCTCCATGCAACACTTTCTAAAAATGTTCTTGACTCTTCTGGTGCAACCAGAAGTCACCCCGCGCAAAAAGAACGCGACACCGTTTCAGAAGTATAGCCTCATGGCCCCTTCCTGCATACCAGGTCAGTCTAATCCGATGTAATAGTCTCTCAAAGCGGCAAGAATCCAAGCTGCAAAACTCCATCTTGTCCGTAGCGCTCTTCGCAATCTCGATCTCTCCACGCCGACGTCCTCCAATTCCAAACCACAGCAAGGCTCACTACCACCGGAGCTCATCGAGCTGATCCTCCTTCTCTCCTCCCATCTTTCCACACCGAATCTACCCCAAACATCAAAGACACTTCTCGAAAGTACTGAGCAATGGGCCAGCCTCCCAAGATGCTTGCCTCAGATCAGCACGTTGATATCCGCTCGCCTACACACACAGGCCCTAGGCCTAGCACGAATCCTCTCTCCAACGAGCAATCCCTCTTTCCTGCACCGGCAAATTCCAAAACTAGAACCTTCAATATGTGACCTGCAGGCTGGAATCGCAAGCAAAAAGCTAGAGTTAGAAAGACGTCGCGCGGACCTAGTTAGCATGACCACGACACTTTTGGGCATGTATCATATGGCCATTACGTTCGTAATCCATATCCTCGAGCAGAATAAACATGGAGCCATAGCACGGAATGCCAAAATTCACGCTGAGTACCTATCGTTATCAGCGCAAAAGGAAGCAGTCGAAGCGAAGATCCTTCTCAGGAAAGGCGAGAAGATGGTTTATACAGAGGAGGTCCAGGGGGCTTTGACGAATTATATGCTCAATCTGAGGGATGGGAGAGATAGGCTGAAGGAGAAGCGGAGGATGTTGGAGAAGCAGTTGTGGGGCTATGGGGTTGGAAGGGAGGATGCCTTGAAGGAGAAGACTATGAGAGAGATTGCGAGGGTGTATGGGGGAATGATGAGGGAAAGTGCGGAGGTTGGTAGGGATGTGGAGAGGTTGAGGGGCAGGTGAAACTTCATATTGGTATCACTGATTATTTGGGAGGATATCTTGTCACAGGCCAATGGTTCGCACATTGGTGGTGGCCGGGTACGCCTTTTGAAGAACTATCGCCGTCTTCTACTCAAGGTCGAATTTAAGGTCAATTCGGATACCGCCAAAGACGCATGCAGAAGCCAGAATGTTGGCTTTCCGCCGCAAAAACATCCACAACCCCCCAAGGTGAGGGTGTGGGGTCTTTCTACGCCTATCTGCATCGGTGCAATAACCCGTGTTTTATCGACTATTGTACAACCCGATCTGCTTGAGTGCCTCAATCAGTCAGGAAGGCCATCATGTAGAGCATGCCCAGGAACCTAGGTTGGAAGAGGTAAGGGTCATCAAGTGTGAACTAAGTCCCCTCTTGGCTGAATGAAGAACCATGGATGTATATCCTCTCAGTTACCGACAAGTGTTCGATGGCTGAACTATCAGCTCCGAGAAGACATTCCCACATATGCTCTCATATCGCTGATATTTCTTAACCTCAGTGATAGAGCTTTCTGCCGGTTTTGATGGAGGCTAGTGCTTTCTCGTAATTATTGGGATTAGAGAATCCTTGATAAAGTTTTCTTTTGCCCTTCGCAGCGTTGGTGGTTTTCAGCTAGGTAATTGGGCGCAAATCATGCTGACGGGCTGAGTGAGAGAGATTCGCTACATTGTCCAATTGTGATATAAAAGTTACTGCGGCTGAGTTGAGAATCGATCACCCACCAACCTTCTATCTGCGTTTTTATGTCGCCCTAGAAAACCGAGCACTTAGCCCGTAAGGCGCTCCAACCAATTCTGTTTGTTCCCTGCGCGCCATCACGAATTCATTGCTTATCTGCAAAGATCATTGTTGCAGCCCATGCCGAGAACTCCCCTCCAATGGCATTCTGCGCAGTTCAAGCTGCATGTGTTACCAGCTCTGCAGGCTTCCGATAATCCTGAACAGAAGCTACACATTAAGGGGCGTCGTATTCCTCGCTCTTATATCGAAAATCCTCACAATTTTGGTTCAAGACAGGTCTCCGAGATTGTGTTGACTTAGAGTTCCTGAGACCTATCATCGATTTTGATGAGCTCGTACCGTTTCGCAAGCATGGTTCTGGTAGCTTTGTTTCTTTTGCAGGCTGCAATTGTTGCTTTTACTACTGCCGTTGAACGGAATGGTCCCAGACCCACAAAGCCTGCATTGATAACCAGCGGCCTGGCTCCTCAACCAACAGATGCTCCTGTGTTGGAGAAACGGGATGCGTGGCCGGCAAGCTTCTGCGGCTTTGTTGGTAGTAGCTCAGGTAGATTTCCAGAGCTCTGATATTCCAAACACTTTTGAGTACTGACTATCATAGCCTTGGCTGCTAGTTGTTCGCAGCATTCCTCCTGTGTATGGAACACCGATTGGTTCGTGGTTGGATGTTGTGCAACAGCCAGCAAGGCCTGTTTGTTCTATACCTCCTGTATCGATGAGAATTCTCCAGCGACGGCAGCAGATGACAGTCTTGTCTTCACATGCCGTGGAACTAAGACATGTTACCAGAACAATTATCCTTCGAACTACAGACAATGTGTAAGTTTGAGCCCGCCAAGTACAAGGGAAGACATTTACGAAGTATCACGTTAGGGATGCGGCCACAATGCTACCTTCATTGCCCTTACATATTCCAATATGAGCGCGAATGATGCAATAATCCAGCAAGCGTTTATAGGCACTGCAGAATTAGCGGAAGTAACAACTGTTACTACCACTGCTTCGCTAGCCACTTCAACGAGCACTGCCCAGAGTACGAAAGATGCACCGAGCACAGGGACCATTGTTGGTGCCGCCATTGGTGGCTCTGCAATCTTGGTCATAGGCGCTTTGATTCTTGCCTTCGTTCTTCTCCGCCGCAAGAAGAACAACCGTGAGACGGGAAAGAACACAACATCACACCCCACGAGCCCGTCCGTAGGCAGCCCAGGGATGGCTCCCCCCAAACATGATGGGATTCCAACATCCCTCTGCTGGGTACTTTCCGAATGATCAAAACATCCAGCATCCGGTGGCAGGGACAGCATATTCACACAGCAACAGCAACAGCAACAGCAACAGCAACAGCAATACTTTGCACTCAGATTGGCCGCAGCCTGCCCAATATGGTCCCGGAGGTAATGGCACGTACCATAGTTACAGTTCTCCTCATTCTCTTCTTGGACCATCACAATCGCCGGCCCATCAATCCCTAAGCCCTCGAGAAATGGAGGGGGGCAACGGGGAGAGGTTTGATATGGTTCGGAAACCGATCCCAATAGAAGTAGATTCAACAAACGATACACCGACAACATACAGTCCTCCACCTGCGCATTGAGATGATCTCACAGCGAAGTTTGAGATTGTAGCATTCAAGGAGTTTTTGGGTATGGCGTGGGATGGAACTAAGGAAAACGCATCGTGAAGTGTGAGGTTTTGACATGCGCTGGCGTTTTTGGGGACCAGAAGGGCAACCTCTGAGGCAGCGGGCAGGTCTCTATTCGTGACATGGCGTCAGGCTGAGAGTCAGTCTTTCGAATATTTCCCGTCCAGTTGCATTTACTTTAAATTTCATTCCTAGATCGCTAGCTGTGATACAATAGTATTTAACATACATCTCGGCATGAATGCAGGCAGTCCTGTAAGGAGGTCGGTGGCCCGGTGTTCGTGCCGGCCAGCTAGTGTGTAGTGGTATTCTCTCCTCGCGGAACGCTCCATGGAGTTTGAAATGCTCTCTCCAACTATCCTATCTTCATTAGCTACAATGTCGAATCCATCCTGAGTGTTATTCGGTTGTTATATCTCTCCTTACTCGCTGCCATGTCGGCCTTTGCACTACGGCTCGCTTTATCCGGTCCCTCGCCTTTCGTGCCGGCGCAATGAGATACATTCCTAGGAAATCTTGCCAATGTTATCTTGATGGCCATGGACTTCATGCCGATCCAACAGGGCATATAAACACGCACATCGACAACGACAGAATTCGTCTTCTCATCACTCAGTCCATCGCAACTCAATTCTACCCGCATCGTTCAAATTAAAGAAAAACCTGCTCGAGAAACTATGTCGATCAACAGTGAGCTTCCGCCTACTTCGATTGAACTCCACGGACGAAGCTATGGGCTCCCTCGTCAACCAACTGTGATTGTCTGCGTCGATGGGTTCGATCCCGAGTACCTGGAGACAGGTTCTGCAGACGGGATTATACCAAATTTGTCTGGTTTCCGTAAGTCTGGCTTTCATGTCACAGCGAAATGTGCAATGCCTTCATTGACAAATCCCAACAACGTGTCCATTATCACTGGCGTTCCAACCTCCATTCACGGTATTGCGGGAAACTTTTACCTCGACAAAATCACAGGCGAGGAACATATGGTGCTGGATGACTCGTTGCTGCGAGGATCCACGATCCTGGAGCAGATGGCCAACAAAGGTGTGCGTGTGGCTGCAATCACAGCGAAGGACAAATTGAGAAAGATTCTGAATCACGGTCTATCGCCTTCAAAAGGTGCGATATGCTTCTCTGCTCAAGGAGCCAAGAGCTGCACCGAGGCAGAAAATGGCATCAGTGACGTGGAAAAGTGGCTGCAACGTCCTGCGCCCGAGCAATACTCAGGGGATCTGTCCATTTATGTCCTCGATGCCGGATTCAAATTACTTCAAGAAAATCGAGCCGATCTTTTTTACCTTACGCTCTCAGACTTCATACAACATAAATATCCACCCGGGTCCCCAGAATCGAATGAGTTTCTGCAAAATCTTGACGCTCGCCTCGGAAAATTCGTGGAACTCGGTGCCATTGTAGCAGTTACCGGGGATCACGGCATGAGCGACAAATCGAACGCGGACAACTCTCCTAACATTCTCTTCTTGGAAAACGAGTTGAACTCCAAATGGCCAAAGAGTGGTGCACGAGTCATCTGCCCGATCGCTGACCCTTTTGTACGACATCATGGTGCGTTGGGTTCATTCGTGCGGGTCCACTTGATAGGTGAAGCCAACGATGTTGGTGAAATGGTCCGATTTTGCCAGTCGTTACCTCAAGTCGAGGCTGCCTATACGGGCAAAGAAGCTGCCACCTTGTTCGAGATGCCACAGGATCGTGAGGGTGATCTTGTTGTCATTGCTAAGAAAAATGCTGTTATCGGCAGCAGGAAAGAGGAGCATGATTTGTCTCAGCTACAAGGATTTAGGCTGCGTTCTCATGGCGGTCTATCTGAGCAAGAGATTCCGTTGATCAGATCTACACCTCTAAGTCACGGAGACCGAGTTGAGCCTAACGCATGGCGAAATTTCGATGTTTTTGACGTTGCTCTTAATTGGTGATGGCTGTCGTTAGGGGCGGAATTACGGGTGGTAGGAAGTGAACAAGGCGTTTCGTAAGAACTATGTTTTCACCATTTAGGAGAGGGGAATCTGCCTGCTAATATGACGTTTTCAGCAATATAACTTCAGTCTTAAACCCTGTATATGGTGACAAATCTATTGTAACTACCTGACCAAACCCCGATAAAATTCCTCCTGGCATGGTCTGCGTTTGTGCATAACCTTTCAGATATTCTGCAGGTCGAGAAAGCTGGAGTGAAACTCATTAGGGCAAGACAAGAAATCATTATGCTCGCCAAGGTAGCCCAGGCCCAAATAGTTACTTCCAATATTATCAAAAGCGAACATGTCATTGTCTAAAGCTTCAGGCATAACCCCATCATCGTGGTGGTTGATGCCAGACTGGCGAAACTCGTTCATAGCTATTCTCAAACTCTTTGCAACGCTACGGAGAGGATGTTCGGGTTGAATTCTTGTCGAACAAGCCTGGAACACTTCGACGAGGCGGTTGAGTGCACTGAATACCTCGTTCTTGTCAAGATAGCACATAGTTGGTTCTTTGCCGCAAGCTTTTATTAATGAGACAGACGCGAAAGCAATCATGGTACCGAAGTATGATGGCAGCCTTTCGAGGCGTCTTTGGATCTCGTCTTCCCAGGCAACAAATCGAACGATAGCTAAGGCACTTTCAAGAGCGCAGCGTTCGAAGTTCTCCCTCTCGTCAAACGTTGCAGCTGACCTTGTATATCTCTGCGAAGAGCCCCTAAATGTATGCGAAAAAAGGGACAGCTTTGCACAGTGGATGTATAGGTCAAAGAGCTGTAGAGAGAAGTCGCCTGGCCCATCAACAATGGCAATCGTGCCAAATAGAGTTGAGCGGCATATATCGAAACAACGGCTGAGAGATTCTAGCTCAGCTACTCGTTCATTGGTAATAGAAGCTTCCGTATCGGCTCCAAAGATGTCGAACACACGACTGCTGATCGACCAGAGCTCGACTTGGCTTATGAGTTGAACATCTGCGGGATTGCAAAACTTGCTTTGCAAGAAAGCTTTGGGGCTTTTCAATGACCGAAACTCTCGCGTCATGGGGGGTTTGCCGTAAATGAGAGAGCATTGATGATCACATATGTAAACCAGAAAGTATAGACGGGTACGCTCGTAACATTCTCTTTTGGTGTGTGGCATTTTCGTAATACACCGGTGTAGATTCAGGTCGTTGGCCATACCGACAGCTATCAAGGATATTAGTTATCATCATTTCACATTCAACTGACTGCGGAATTTTGAAAACATACCCAAGCCGATGAGTGTTGAGGACACCTTAATCAACCAAAACGCTCCAATACAAAGAGCACGAACATCGTCGAAGCTGTGGTGTCTCGAAAACTGTCTGCTCGACACTTCCTTGATAAAGGCATCGTAGCACTTTTCATGGATTGCTGAATCTACACAGAAGGAACCTACGGTACAGATGGCAGCTGTTAGAAATGAAGACCGCGCTCGGATATTGGCTAGGCAGTCATTCTCTGATAGAATCTGATATATGCAAGGCTCCATAGATTTCTGGTAGGTTGTGAAGTATTCTTCTGCTTCTTCGAGAGAAATCAGACCGCAGCTGATCAAGTCTGGCGTGTGATCAAACTGTGTTCCGTGCTCGGTAAACGTGAGGGTTATAATCGATGATCCAGGAAAGGAACCAAGGCTGCACGAGAGATTTAATGTAACGTCGCTTGAAGTTTCTGATGGTCGATACAAGGAAGTAGAATCAGAGTTGGTTGGTTCCTTGTTGCTGTCTGAAACTGTTGGCGGCGAGGCATGAGATTCTGAAAGACTGTCTTGCTGACTTGTGCCGAGCCTGAGAGTCTCTTCAATTTTCCTCATTCTTTGCTCCATGCCCTCTTTCCACCTGAGCTCACGATTAGATCTCGATTACCAAGGATACTTTATTAAGGAACCCATTTCATCTTACTTACCCAACATCGTTCTCTAAGAGCATTTGGAGACTCTTGTTTACTGTGCACGGAAGTCCACGGGCTTTGCAGCGAGTGCACGGCGGATTCAGGCCATCAAAATGGCACTTTATCTAGTTCAAGAAGTCAATACTGAGTCTAAAGATAGTTGGTTCCTATTGCCTTTTGTCTGCGACATGCTACACATGCCGTGATCTTCCGGGTGATATCTGGAAGCCTTCTATCACCAAACGACTCCCGTAGAGACAATGCTGCCGACGGTATAGCCATTATTACAGCTGAGTTAGACCTGAAATTGGGTTGGATGTGTGGTCCCAGGAGGACTAGAAGCACGAGGTGTAATATGTTCACAACAAAGATGGAGCACAATTACATTCAAGTGCGTCGTTGGGTATGTTCGTGATCATGGACGATTCTGTGTAGATTCTCGAACATAGCGTAGAAGCATCAAAATGGTCCGTATAGACCGAACAGAAACGTCACAACAGTTGAAGGTGCTAGGCAGCCAATGAATCGAGAACGTTGCATTGTCAATACTTGTATACCTAGATAGCATGAAGAACCTTAACGCACTAGCTAGAGACGGAATATTATATAATTTACGCCCACCTGCACATTACATACCTAGGTAATATCCATTGTACTTAGGTACAATAATGTCTAAGAATACGTTATTATATTATATTTCACGTGACTATGTACAAAGCTCTTCTAAGTGTACAAACAATAAAGACCTCGGAGAAAAAAAGAAAAATATTTAATACAAAAATAGTGCTATGCCGTGAGGTGCCGTCTAGCAGTATTTAGTACAAAGTTATACCTACCTACCTAGGTACCTAAGGTATCGGATTATACAGTATATTAAACTAATTTAGAAATATAGCAGGTAATACCTAGGTAGGTAGCGAATAGAAGTAAGGCTCGCTATATATCCTACGCTTATTAACCCCTTCCGACTAATTCTCGTCCTCTAGAGGATTTACAAGGCTATAGAGGCTGTAATATAAAGTTAAAAGCGTCGAAAGAGGAGATATTAGTAGTCATAAGCTTACCTAGTTTATATAAGATTTATAGTCTATGAAAACAGACTCAAAGGCGACAGAGCTTTCCTGTTCTTCCTGTAGTAAAAGTTGTACAGTCTACATTTTATGTCCACCTACCTAACTAAGGCTTATAACAGCCAGGCACTTAGAGCCTAGAGTTAGCACCCACAGCCTAGAGCCAGAGCGCAGGGCCGGAACAACAAGCTAGACCTCCCGTATTAAGCCTTAATTCTACCTACTATAGCAAATGTGCCTAGGTACTTAGAAAGATCTAGGTACCTCAACTAAAACCGCGCATTATAATACATTATATAAGTTATCAACCTTGAAGTCCCCATCCCTAACACCGGACTTAGTGCTACTGCAATGATACCTAGGTAGGTAGGTAGGCGGGTACTTAATGCTCCACGATGCAATCATCAGATAGATTGCCTAGGTAAGGTATTCATCCACGATTTGGAACTACGAGCTAAACTTGCGGTGTTTCGTGCATGCAAGGTGGACCGGAGTATATATTCCCACGGCGGGATATTTCTGGATTCGGCTGTACTGAGCTTGCATGGCGGGGTAGCTTGGTAATCGTGCCCCTCGGTATGCAATACAGTAACGGTCTACCTTTAAGTCCGCGTCCTGTACTTCATACTCGTAGAATCTTCATAAAGAGATCAAGCGCCTCTTTTGTTCCCAGTCAACTGATTTCGAACTCCTCCATTGCATCAAACTTCTCTCCCGCAAAACGAAACTTGCTTGACTGTAACAATGGCGCCTCCCCACCCCAAGATCATCTTTGGAACAGCAGGAATTGCTGGCTTCTCTACCGAAACGCTCCAAGAACTGGACACCATCCTCAAGAAGTACGATGTGAAGGATCTTGATACTGCATCTCTCTATGTAAATTCTGTTCCCGAACATGATGAAGGAATGACATGGGCTGATCTTTGGGGGAACAGGACGCGAGCGAACTCACTCTTGGAAAGCATGGATGGTCGAAGAAATACACAATCCATACAAAGGCACCTGGATTCAATCCTGGAAATCTGCGCAAGCAGATTGTCCTTGATGGAGCCGAGAAGAGTCTGAAGGAATTGGGTGTTGACAGCGTATGCACTCGCCATCCTAGTATGTAGGCTTTCCAACTGATCACTTGCTGTCCCTAGGTCGAGACCTACTTCCTGCACGCTCCCGACCCAACTGTCCCGATTACAGAAACCCTCTCCGCAATCCAGGAACTGTATGTTGCAGGAAAATTCAAGCATGTACGTTCTCCGCACTCTGCTCTTTATATTTTCCACATGGGCAGCACCTTCATAACTGACACCGATACCTACAGTTCGGACTCTCCAACTTCAACCCAGCCGGAGTGCAAGAAGTCTATGACATTCAGAAAGCATCTAACTCAGTCCTCCCAACCGTGTACCAAGGAAACTACAATGCTGTAGCCCGCCACATCGAAAGCGACCTCTTCCCACTCCTGCGAAAGTTAAACATCTCCTTCTACGCCTACTCGCCCATCGCCGGTGGCTTCCTCGTAAAGACATCCGCCAATATTCGAGCTGGACAGGACGCAGGAAGGTTCGGTTCAAATTCGCAAGTTGGTTCCATGTATACATCCATGTATGGCAAGGAGAGCTTGTATCAGGCACTTGATGAGTGGGAGGGTATAGCCAAAGGCTTGGGAATTAGCAAGGCTGCATTGGCGTACCGCTGGATTGTGTACAATAGTGCTTTGAAGGTGGAGAATGACGATGGGGTTATTATTGGGGCTAGTAAGAGTAGTCAAGTTGAGGAGACCATGAAGGCTATTGAGGATGGTCCCCTTGATGAAGAGACGGTGGCTAAGATTAATGGCATCTGGAAGAAGGTTGAGAAAGATGCTCCATTGGATAATTACCATAGCTTTTCCCTAGCCAAGGCGTAAGTAGTCTAGAGAGTTGGAACTGCTCAACTATGCCACAGTATGTTCTTTAAACACAATATGATAAAGTGAGAACGGTACAGTGCATTTGCGAGGTCACAACCCGTGACTCACAAACGACTTGTAAGAGGTGAACTCTAAACATCTATACAGTATTGCTCACTCAGAGGATAGGTTTTTTTTATGTGTGGCTACAGAAAGTATCGATAATAGTAAAAGAATTGAGTAGTTGAGGTCCTGTGCCCATGTATGGCGCTCAATTCCCTAATGATGCGCGAGCACTGGTTGAGCCTTTCCACTGACTTTTCTTCCTCTCTGTTTTTGTTTATTCTCGTCTTGGAGGAAGACAATTAGATCTTGCTGTCTTCACTTTTGCAGCTGAATCTACCTGCTTGTTTAGGTGTTTTGTTCGGATTGTTCAAGGCTTGTTTGTGAATGTGTTGTAGCTATTTCCTGAGAGCTTTGTTCTTAAGCTGCTAAGCGACATGAGATGTTGTCGGGTTGTGAAGGCCCCAGAAGTGGCAATATGGAGTTCGTTATCGGATGGGATCAACAAATCGGAGTCTACCAAGTTAAGTCTACGATTCTTCATATCCAACGCGTCTATGAGAACACATCTAAATCGTACTATCTAAACCAAAGCACCTCGTCCACCAACTCTCAATAGCGATGCCTTCTGCTCGGTACTAATAGTGACCTCCGGCAGCGATTTCTCCCCGTTCCCACCAGGAGGTGCCAAGAATCCGATTCCAATCAAGTAAGCAAGGTACTTGCCCATAATCTCCTCGGAGACTCCAGCACCGGCAGAAAGGTCCTCGCATGTGAACTGTGCATCTGCGCGAAGCGAGGCGGCTGTATTGAAATCATCCATTTCTGGCGCGATTGTGTCACCTGGGAGGTCAGTTGTTGCGAAGTGGTAAAGTGGCATTCTGTTACACACGTCATCAGCAAGTCCTTTCGAATCTGTATCTTAGGGGCTTACAAAGCGTGTTGCTCATTGTCTTCTTGGGCCGCATACTCCTGGAGCTTCTTGCTCCATACTGAGTACTCGACCTCTGGGACATCGTATCCGTAGGTTTGTAACGTAGCCAGATATTGATTGAAGGTTATACGGGGATGACTGGTCACTTGTGCTACACCCAATGGTGTCTTTGCCGGGCTGAAGGCTGCTGCCACGACGACACGTGCAACGTGGTTGACAGGGACTTGGTTGACGGTATTGGTGATTCGTGGTCTGCATCCAAGTTGAATACAGCCCTTGGCCATACGAATCAAGAAATCATCAGTGTTTGTGACACCAGTTGTCTTGTCACCAGTTATATATCCTGGTCGAATAAGCGTGCCTCGGAGACCTCGAGCACCTGCAGCACGAACAAGATATTCAGCGACCCACTTCGATTGGCCATATCCTGTCCCCAGGCCAGTGGCACTACCACTCATATCATCATCTTCTGAGACTCCAGTGCCACCGTTGGCCAGCGAGTCTGCAGATAGCTTGACGAAATATGGTGTATCGAGAACGGATGTAGACGAGACGAATGATAGGAGCTTTGGAGTGCCAGTCGCACAGAGAGCGAGGATATCCAGTGTACCTTGGACGTTAGAAGGTCTGAGATTGGAGTATGGATATACCCAGTGAACGAAAGCACCGTTATGAATGACTACATTCACTTCTTGAGTAAGCTGGTTCCATATCTCTTCAGAGACACCCAGACGTGGATCTCCAAGGTTACCTGTCACGCATGTGATGCGCGATGTCCATGAAGGGTCCCAGACGCCGTAAGCCTGGCAGGTTTGTGTTACGCGGTTTAGTGCCGTAGCAGCGTCGACGGCTCGGACGTGGGCAATTACTTTGATGGGCGCGGAGGTTCTGGTGAGCAGGTCGCGGAGGATGTAGGAGCCAAGGAAACCAGTTGCTCCAGTCAAGAAAACAGTGAGCGGTGTATCTGGTGTGATCTTTTCATCGGCTGAGGGAAACTTTTCCGGCAGAGTCTTAACGAGCGCTTGTGCATCTGCAGCATAATCTTCAACTGCATCATCATTTCCATTGACTACACCGTCGGCAGACGAAGATATTCGCCTCTCAATCTCGGCAGAGAAGGCTTTGAGTGTTGGGTTCCGGAAGATGACGCTCATATTGATGTTTGTACTAGTCCATTGACGGTTGACCTTGAACAGCATCTGCTGCGCTAAGATACTGTGGCCTCCGATGTCGAAGAACGAATCCGTTGGCGCAATTGTTCTCTCATCCACGTTGGCAATCAACGATCCCCAGATGGCTGCCACCTGCCTCTCAATTTCTGTGAGATCTTCTAACTTTCCAATTGGCCTAGCTGCTGCTAGTTGTGCTGCATCTGGGAATGGAAGCGCTGGCTTGTCCTTCTTTCCGTTCGGGTTTAGAGGGAACTTCTCTAGAGGAATTATGACTTCGGGAATAGCATACGTTGGCAGCTTTGTCTTCAGATACTGCTTGATGTTGTCGGAAAGCGGCCAAAACCTTCGCAGCCGGCCTTGCATTCCTTCGCCTGAGGTATCGTCCTTGACGTTGTTTTGCTCAAGCCACTGTGCCCACTTCTGCATGTCTGGGACTATGTAGCTGACAAGAGTCTGTTCCTCGTCCTTATTTCTCCTTACAAGTGTCACATTGTCTAATACCATCTCGTGGTCAGAAAGGTACTTGTCGATTTCTCCAAGCTCGATTCTGAAGCCACGGATCTTCACCTGGTCATCTGCTCGGCCGACACACTCAACATCTCCAGTTGGCATATATCGACCCAGATCTCCAGATCTGTACATGCGATCTCTTGGACCGTGGTAGAACTCTCTCCATGGTTGCTCTGACAGAGGCCTTGCAGCCTTCTTGTCCTCGTCGACCCACTTTTCATTATTCATAAACCAGCTGTCCATGAATTTAGTCTTGGTGAGCTCGTCGCTTCCAAGATATCCTTCTGCAAGACCAGCGGCGCGAACGTAGATCTCACCAATCTCACTGATGTCACAAATACGATTGCGATTCTCACGATCCACAATAAGGAGTTGCACATCCTTCATGCCCTTTCCAGCAGGGATGATATTTCCCATATTTTCAAGGTACTGTGGATCTGAAGCACGGCTGGGGATTTCAAAATAGCTGACAGCTCTTTGTGTCTCCGTCGTACCATACTGTCAAGATCGGGGAGTTAGAAATTCCTTCAAGTAGTAGCTAAGTTTTGATGTAAAGAGGAGTAGAAATTGCTCCTTTAAGAAGGAGTGGAAGCAAAAAGTACGCATGAGATCGGGTGAGTAAGACAAAGAGCCGAATACGTACCATATTAACAATAAATACATTTGGAGCCAATCTCTGCAATGCCTTGCAATCTCTCTTAATCAGAATATCTCCGACAAAGAATGAGTGATGTAGAGTAGGAAATTCAGCGCTAGCTCCTCCAACAAGAATCTGACCCATTGCAGGTGTAAGATGTGTGACCGTTGCGCCATACTCTCGCATCCACTCTGCCAGTCTCTCATGTTGAATGTCATCCTTGGAAGGTACTAGTAATTGAGCACCCAGGAACAGGGGCGTGAAGATATCTCTCTGGATGGGATCATGCGCGATTCCACTCAACATGGTGAACTTATCATTCTTGGTGAGATTGAATCTTTGTGCCATCCAATCAAAGTAGTATGCCAAAGAATAATGCCGGCCGCGCACGCCCTTTGGTCGTCCCTCAGAGCCTGAGGTAAAGGAAAGAGTTGGGCATGAGTCTGGGCCAACGACAACCCCAGGAGACTTTGCTTTCAGTGATATCTGTTCTGACAAAACATCCTTGCCATCGATACTTCCACCCAAAAGCGTACCATCATCCTTCAACTCCAAGCCAGGCACTGTGGTTCGTAGCTGCAAATTCTCGTTGATAAAGCCTCGAACCTTGTCGGTTAACTCTCCCGCTTCATGAGTTGCCTTTTTGATAACAACAAGTGCTCTTGGTCGCGCAACGTCTAGGTAGATGTTCTGTCGGTCTGGTGGATAGGACGGGTCGATGACGGAGAATGTTGCTCCAGCCTTGAGGATACCCATGACGGTGACTACTAGATCAACACCGCGATAACTGTACGACATGACCACTTCTCCCCGCTGAATGCCTGATTGCACCAAGTGGTGAGCCAGGATATTTGAGGCTTCATTGATCTGGCGGTAAGTGAACTCCCGTCGGGGTGACGATGCTGAGGCTGTCTCGACCACACAGATCCTATCCGGATGTGCTTCTGCATTTGCCGCAAATATATCTTGAATCGCTCCACGGAAGGCAGACCAGTGCAGATCATCAGTGGGGTTTGGGAGGTCTGGTCCGGTGGCAGCCATGTTCCCAGATGAGGTTGCTACCCGAGTTCAGCAGTGTGGAGAATCTGTATTGGTCAATTGACCTCGATTGACTTGGAATAAGCGATTGGGACGTTGTTTGTGCAAGGTCAGTGCCAAATGGAGAGCGATGCGTGTCTGGGTGGACGAGGTAGGTGGGTAGGTAGGTAGGTAGGTATGGAAGAATATTTTAGTTCGAGACCGAATAGGTTTTTCTGAAGCAAGATGAAGATATCTGTAAGGTAAGTAAGTGAGATAGGTATGCAAGGTATGGTACGTACGGCTTCGAAAAAAGCAAGATGGAGAAAGAAAAAGATGCTTTATAGATGTCCGACAACTTCCTCGCACAAGGCCGTCGAGTCACACATACAACACAGCACACAGCACACGATTTCGAATTCCACCGTCAGCCTTGCCGGGTCGGCTGAGTCTCGTGAGTAAAATTTCTGTGTGGCCGATGACGGCATCATCGCACACCCGACCACATTCAAGTTTCAACTGGCGACAGGACATGGGCGGATTATCAGAATCTCCGCTATCCCGGTAGCCCCCTGTTTTCCCCTGATGGCTGCCGGCTTGGCATGGATGTCATCTCGTCCCAGCCAATCAACAGGCCCGGGCAGTCCAGAGAAAAGGGGGGCTTATGGTGGCTGAAAGCGGTGGATGGCTGTGACGGATGGCATTTAGCGTCGATGGTTAAATCTGTCCTGGATCAAGGCCATCTCATCTCAGCACACCCCGTCCAGCTTTCTCTCTTTTTATTCTTGTTACGCCTGCCTCTCTTTCTAGGTATCTATGCAATTGGCCTTCTCCTACGTTATTGCCTACTTTCCTTGGTAGTCCTCCGCCAAACTTTCTTGTCTTCCCCCTTGGTCCTGGGAGCGTATCCTGATCCTTGTGCCTCAACGCGTCAGCTCGTGAAAAAGGAGACTTGTAATTCTGGACTACCGAGTAACGGAGCTCTCCCTTGCACGCATGTTGGGCAGCTTGTCCCATCATCCCATCATTCCATGCCATCTTAATTGATAGGCAGGTACCAAGTTCTGTACAGCAGGCATCTTGCCGTCGAACACCATCTCCTACTCCAGTCACTCTTTCAGCAGACATGCCCGTTCAGCGCAGTCTTTTCGGCAAGCCAGTGCCTCGAATGGCCCCTCGAAGCGTCGCTGCCCTTCTAGGTGCCATTGCCATCTTTGGAATCTTTACATTGGTCTTTACCCTCCCAAATGGCATACCGACGGGGCCATCGTTGGGCAAATTCACTGATCATCGAATCTCCATTCCAAAACTCCCCAAGAAACTGCCTTCGCCCAGCATTCTCAACCCTTTCCGGCAAGCAGCACACCCTCCACCAATTCAAAAGAACAGCACAAGTGGCGAATCATCGTGGTACAGCAATT
This sequence comes from Pezicula carpinea, assembly GCA_026119845.1. Taxonomy (NCBI): domain Eukaryota; kingdom Fungi; phylum Ascomycota; class Leotiomycetes; order Helotiales; family Dermateaceae; genus Pezicula; species Pezicula carpinea. The sequence goes on from JALRMK010000008.1 coordinate 798,458, forward strand.
GGAACTGGCTAAGCCCCTTCTCGTCGTCCGTCACTCTCGATGAGAATCGCTCCTTGCTCCCACCACTCGCAGACCGACCTGCCATTTATACATACTACGACCACACTTTGGAGAAGGAAAAGGAGCTCAAGGATGCAGAGAACGCCATATTGGTCACATGGAGGAAGGCATGGTGGGCCCAAGGCTTTAGACCAATCATCTTGAGCCCCGCCGAAGCTATGAACAACCCACTGTACCATGAGCTGCAGTCGATGGAACTGGAACCTGCATTGAAGATTGAGTTGTCCAGGTGGTTAGCATGGGAGAACATGGGAACGGGAATGCTCTGCAACTATCTTCTGCTCCCAATGGGCTCGCATGAAGACCCATTGCTCTCATATCTTCGGCGAGGGGAATACCCGGGACTGACTCGATTTGAGAGGTTAGGAAATGGTCTGTTTTCTGGTTCGAAGCCCGATATTACCGCTACGGTAAAGGCAGCTTTGGCAAATCCTGATCTCAAACATGCGAAGGACTTAGTCGGCGCGGTTCCACCTACCACCTTCCAAGTTGACCCAGCGCACGATGCATTGGCCTTCTACGACGCGGAAGTCGTAAACGAGAAGTATCCCAAAATTGCGGAGGATATCACTGGAAAAGGTGCCGCAGGTCTAATGATTTTGAACCAGCTTATGGGCGCACATCTGCACAGTACCTGGCAAAATATGTTCTCAAGCGGCATTGCAGTCCTCAAGCCTGTTCCAGATCACATGTCAGCAAGCATCGAACCGGCCTTGCACCTTGCTCAGTTTCTTGCTCAATGCCCAGAATCGCCCATGCCAGCGTCGTGCCCACCAAATCTACCCAAATGCAAGCCCTGTGTTGCATCGGTCCCTATGAAGATTACAACGCCACCCAACTATCGCAACACTTCGACGGTATATACCATTGGCACTGTCCCGCATCCATACACTATGGCCACCCTCAGTGGCTTCCGTGAGAATATCAACATTAGTTGGATCCGCCGAGAATCCGAACGGGACCCATGGCTTTCGACAATGACTAAGGAGCTCCTCGGTACTGGCATATCTGGTGCTCCCCGGGTTGTCAAATTCAAAGAAGCAGTGGCAAGTCCATATGGTACGGCGCACTCCCTATGGATTACAACTGAGAAGACTATTCCCAATGATCTGGACTGGTATTTCGGCTTCACTATACCACGTAATGCAACCGACACCGGCAAATCAGAGACGCCAGTACCTGGACCAGAGCGAAGACCAAAGCCAACCCACGACGAAAAGGATGGACCGATTCCCACTGAAGGAGATGTAGAGAGGGAGCGGGTGCTCCTACAGAAGGCGAAGCAATTCGCATTCTCAAAATCACCGGAAGATCTTAAGATCCAGAAAGCCGTCGAGGCTTGGAATTTGGCAGATACAGAGGCCTGGAGGTTCGCTAGGGCTTTCCTGGCTCGGACTAGGGTGGAGAGGCTAAAGTGGGAAGAGGAGGAGAAGAAGTATGCGGGTGGAGCTGGTGCTGAGAGAGGTCAAAGTCAGGGCTGGGGAAGATGGTTTGACGACTAAAGCCGTGAAGTCGAATTTGCATCGCATGAAAAGCAAAAGGTAATCTGGTTGGGCATGGTAGACGGTACGGGGGAGTTCCGGACTTGTTATCTATACTCCCTGGTTGTAAAAGTATCGGACAGCAAGGACTGACTGTACATACACCTGAGAGATTCTTGCACATTCTGCCAATGGTACAAAGCTATAAAGTTGTTCTTAAGGGAATTCAAGCAAATTTAAGTCATCGCAAAGCCTGTATCGAGGATGTTGAATCCTGCACCAAATTTTTCTCCGTCTCCAAACCGCCACGCACCCTTCTCTGACAGCTTAGACGGCAACGGTGTCCCCGCCCATTTCCCCACACATCTCCCGATTACCAACGCCATTTCTCACTTTTGCCCCATTCCTCAAATTGCCATTCTCCTTATCTGCTCTAACATAAGTCTCCAAAGCTCGCTGTGCGAAAGCGACCATCTTCTTGGCCAACACCACATTGTCCTTTAGTGCTTCTTCTGTAGCATCTTTCACCTTTGCATTGCCATTCTTCACAGCGCTGTTGCGCTCCTCGAGCAGTTCTCGAATGTGGGCATTGAGGAATAACCCCTCGAGCTGTTGAAGTGTCATGTTAGAGGCGCCGGAGATATAGCCTTTGCATTTAGGCTTGCCGCAGAAACAGTCGAAGCCTTGTGCCATGTCCCATTCCGTGCTGGGGTAGAAGAAGGTAAGTTCGTCGCCGGGAGAGAGGCCACGTGGGCCCGAGAGGACGGAGAGGGAGGACGTGTCGAAGATCTAGTTCTCACAGCATTTCGTCAATTTATAATATCCCGTCTCTGTCCCTCTCGTATGTTGCATTGGAGGAGGGAAGACAGGGATTGAACGCACGAGACTCGGGTCACAGGAATGATTGATATACACCAAATCACTGTTCAGGTTCAAATGTTTGTCCTTGCCCATTTGCACGGTGGCGTAGGTGGGTTCTAAGGCTTCGGTACAAGGTGGGAAGCTCAGCTTTGCGAAGAGGCCGAAGGGTGGAAGGGCGACTTTGGAGTAAGAGTTTGAGAGGTATTGTTCCGCAGATGCGATGACTACTTCCTGGATCTTTGGGTGCGAGGGCTGTTGCCAGTCTGGAGTGAGAGGTGCCATTTTTTGCTGCGTTGGAGGGGATTGAAGACGAGGTGGGTGTCTTGAAGAAGGAAGATATTTGTTGAGATACGGAGAATTGATGGACTTTATTTTACGAAAGCTACTAAGGGTTCGAAGATGCTTGCAATTACACAAGGTTGTGATCAGAAGGTCGGTCAATGATGCAAGTATCGAGGTAGGACGAAGTTGTTGTCACTATGTACGACATTCCTCCTCTGTCCCTCTTGTATCCCTCGCCAGTCGCCCAGTCGGCTAGATGGAGCGCCAGTGGACGTGAGGGGTGCGAGTGGATCTTCAGATGTCAAGCTAAATCTTCTGCCTATTTGGCTCTTGTGCAACAGTGTGTTTCCCATTGATATAGTCTCTGGGCTCGGCATATCTGCATCTCTCAATTGTGTCCCAATGCTTTGAAAGGATTCCAAAGAGACATCTCATGGTAATCTTGTTTGCAAGGAGCATCGCCAGCATCTCATATGCAAGGCAAGCTAGCTACCTTGGCCTTGTACTCCGTACGAAAGGTACGTACTACGCTACGTACCTCGGGGCAGAAAAGCGTCGATCTAACACTCTTTCGCGTCACCGCCGTATGCCGGAGAAGGTGTTGTTCCGAGTTGCACCTTTCCTTGCGCATTGCTCGCAAGCCACCTTTCTCAAGCGTGAAGTACATCTGTCTGTCTACAGTATCTATCTCTTTGAACTCTCCGAGTGTGGGGGTCAAACGGGACTCAAGCATTTGTCATTTATGCCGCAATTCTGCTGTACACCGACTCAACGAGAAATGAAATGAGGACATGGCAGGTGTGATGCTAAGTGTTTCATAGTACTTGTCTTTCAACTATGCTCCAGTTGGCTTATAGTCCCCTATCTTTGCTGAAGCTGTAACACGTAGCATATTGCACTGCCTTCTTTATCCCTAGTGCAGTGTTCTTCTCGCTCTTCACTTGCAGCTCTTGTCCCACAGCTGTAGCCTTTTCTGTTGTGCCTTCTTGGCTCTTGCTTAGTTACTTACTGTGCTGCTCCACGATTCACCCTTTATTTCATGCCTCTTGTTAATCATTGCTGCATGGGGTACATGGCTCAGATTATCATTCTCCTCTCAGACACTTGTCATTATCGTCGTCATCGGCCTTAATAGTCGAAGTGATTGACAACCTCTAAACGTCTCATGATCCATAGCATGTGCACCCCTAGGACTGCAACAGACTTAGTATGTTAAGTGCATTTAAGCCGAGCATGTACTGTACAGCATAGAGCAGTCGTGCTCCCTGGTTACCAAGTAAGGCTGTAAAAAAGTAGTACGCTATTTGTTGAGATACGTTTACCGCCTCTTTAAACCCATGAGAGTTTGCTAAAGAGCGGGCTTACTGAAAGGTACTATCTTTAGGCGCGTTCTATCTGATATTTTCTTCAAGGATTTCAACTCTTGGTTCTGAGATCTATACCGTCCAACGCCCATTTTTGTACCATGTTGATCCTAACACTTTTTGTTCCTAATCTTCGGAGGCTGTGTTGCTTCACTCTAGCTTTGCATGCATGGTACAGCATTAGTATGCCTTTTTTCATCAGTCCAGCCTCAAAAGTTTTGCACCAGGTTCTAATGAGTTTCTGTACAATTTGGGAAGCAACTCGTAACCAAAGAAATCATTGCCGTTTTAGCTGCTGAATGTTGGTAAAAGTTGGCTGCGTATTGCCTAGAACAAGGGACGAACAACAAAATATTATCATTTCCATCACCTTCCACCTAATTTTCCTCCTCTGACTCACACGGCGAGTCTCTAAGGCCCATTTCTTCAAGAACCTACTATATATACCCTCACCTGCTCCCAACCCATCCTTCTTCTCCTCTTCTCTTTTCCCTAAGGCCTCGTACAGGTCAAAGTAGTTTGTCCTTCTTTCTCACTTCCCTCTCACCCTAAAAGTCTCCTAGGCAGAAATTGAGTGGTTATTCCTTCGAGTCACACAGGTTATATAGCTTGGGGCAATCAGGGATGATGTTAAATTTCCGATATTTATTACGCAGACATATTCTTTTCTTCGGTCTGGTAGGTGTTTGCTTTATTAAGCGACCGCAGAATGTAGGACTTGCCCTTTGCTGGGAATGCTGAACCGATTCATTGCATGTTCTTAGCTTGTTTGGGGCTGTGAATAAGATGTAAGGCAAGTAAGTGGTGCAGAGATATGATTGCTGTGGTTTGTGTTGTACTGGATCCATCTTAGGTTGTGCTCTGAAGGTGTTTTTCTTTGGGCGTATTGTGGAGGAATCTAGACTGATTCGTCAAGAGTGGAAGGGGCAAGGCATATACCACAGCAACGCGAATATAAACCATTGTGATACAAATTAACCACCAGGACCTAGAAGGGATGTTGTAATCGTTAGCCTGGTGATTTATGAGGTGATTACTCTGAGTCTTCTAAATTTGGACTCCGGGGTATTGCTTTGATGTAGCGTTTTGTTGTGGCCCTCCTTTAGATACATAATATACACCAATCCTACAAGGTCCTCGTATCATGACAATATCTTCTCTGGCTTCCCGACTGCAGGTTCCTCGGCCATGAATCCCTCTTCCACCTCAGATCCCTCAGCATCGTCTCCCAGCTCCATCTCAGTCTCTCCATCCAATGCCTCATCAAATTTCTTTACCTCCTCTGCCACCATCTCTCTGGTGACAACCTGCCCGTCTTCTCCTAACAACACTTCCTCCACAGGCACCAATCCCGCAGCCTCCCTCTCAGCCCTAAATCTCTCCTTGATTGTATCCGTCTGCATGATTCTCCACCTCAACTTCCAGCCTCCCATCCCCAGCTCCTTTATCCTCTGGGTCTTATCCCCTAGCAAATAATTGTCCAAACCACCACACTTGTCCACCGTCCTCAGCACTCTCGTCGTAATCCTAACGCGGAGTTTCCGTCCCAGCGCAGCGCTGTACAGCCATTTTCTCTGCACGTTCGGACGCCAATGTCTCCGGGTCTTGACTTCGTTCTTCTTGGACACTATGTTTCCGAAGCGGATCTTTGAAAGGCCGTATAGACCGAAGTTGGATTGTTTATACCATAGCGAGGGGCCGTAGGGATATGGTGGAATGGCAGAGTGTTCGTGGGCGAGCCGTTTGTTGGTGGATTTTGCGAGGAGAGTGCGCGTCGTCGTGAAGGTGCGGAGGCAGATGAGGGATGGATGGGGTGGTGCGAAGAACGGCATTGCTATGGGAGGGGGCTCCGGGAGCCAATTGGAGGGGGGAGACTTCGATCAATTCAGGGTGTTGGAACACGCAGACCACAGCTATCTAGAAGTGATTCCTACGTCGAAGGAATGTCGTGGCGTCGAGTTATGATACGGGCTTCTTAGGTGTCGTTGATGAAGCTCTGAACAATTTCTCGAGCACGAACACCCCTGCACCACCACTCGGCAAAACCATTTATCCGGATGTCCCTGCACCTGGGACCTGCTTGCTTCCCTTCCCTTGGACGAGAACGACATGCTTCTAAACGCTGTTCTTTTCTTTTCCTTCGGCATTCACGAGTCGGCTTGCAAAGAAACTCTTGGAGATGGCGATAAGAACGCGGCATTCCCCAATCTTACGTGTGTCCGAGGTCTTGACCTACCAGTACCTCCAGTAACGTCTGTCCCTGCGTGCCGAAACGCACCCCGTAACGACACAAAACGTAGGTACTTCAAGTTCAAGCGACTCAAAATCTGTGAACTCGTTAAAATTTCTGTTCATTTTCATTTCAGTGCATTGTATGCCTCCTCCGAACACTCCTAACCCACTAGTGCCGAAAATTATTATCGTGTCGTCGCCGCCTCCTTAAATTTACAGAGAGCCTCCTTTTACCCTATAATAGGACCCCTCGACTTGTAACACCACCATTAAATTTTTTTCACTATTTAAACACATAAAACGATTAAATATGGATATCCAGGTTCTATAATAACACGAAAATGCTATTGCCACTTTTGTGGCGGCCAAGGCGTGCCCTGTCATACGACGTCGCCACATGGGCTGATACTTCCTCCAATCAAGCGAGCAAGGACCCTGGTCAGCTGCGTCGTAGTTACGATATTCTCGGTAAATTTTATTGTTGTAATGCCGTAATACCCCGTGACTACTAAACTGTTGGATTCGGTGGCTGGAGCGGATCTTGCCGGAAAGTTTCCTGTTTCCCGACATCCTCCGACCAGGCAAAAGTGGCAGGCAGCCACTTCCAGCTTTTCAGTACCAGCCTTTCAGTTCCAGCTTATCACTTCTGGCTTTTTCACATCTGCGCTTTTCACTCAAACTGCCTTCTGCTCTGCTTGAAACGACGAACTTCTTTCGGTTTCTAGCCTTAGCCTCCAAGTACATTGCTAACGAATTCGAAGATGACCTTGTCGATGACGGAGTCCGCAAGGGTCGAAAGGTTGCCGAGAGGAGCACGGTATCATCACGCAAGACTGTGATGACCTGGCGAAGACATTAACAGCAGCTCAGATGGTGACAGAACTGCACCAGAGCACGCGTTCATCACACCGATCCATTCTGACACTCGATAAGTCAACCAAAACATCGGCTTATACGTCCGCCTGTTCAATGCGCGCAAATTACACTGATAATGGAAGCACTTCCAACAGCGTTGGTGCTCTGTTGGTCTGCGAGCACTCTTCGAGTCGAGTGCCCCTTCTGCCTCAGTTCCCATGGGCACGGGGTTGGAGGACTCCCAAGAGACATGCAGCGCCGTTCTGCTGATTGCCCCCATATATCTGGTGGCCGATCCTACCGAATCCTGTACCCCGACGAAGAATCCGACTTCACTGTCCCGTTTGGCTGGGAGTTGGACAAAGAAGAAAGCATAATCTACACCGTGACCCATCAAGGCCGGCTCCATGATCCTCTTTCGCTGAGGTCTCAGCCCCGGCGTCTGCTCGATGAACACCGAAACTCGAGCTGGCCAGATGACAACGATAAGGCTGCCGCAAAAGATGAAGTCGCGATTGCAGACTCTCTGAATAACATGAGATTATCTGATTCCGAAGAACTCGACAACCAGCCAATCCGTGTCGATGACGTATGGAGAGATCTCATGAACGACCAATCCTTTCGCTATAAATGTTATTTTTCGGCATGCTGTTTGAAGGATACGAAAGAACTCGGAGCTCTTTTCCACAAATATCCCGAAGACTCATTTGCGAATGCCGTTGATAACGAAGGGAACAACGGCATACTTCTTGCCGCAGCTGAGGATGCTGGGTTGGATACTGTCAAATGGTTAGAGCAGAAGGGAGTCTCTATTGACCAGAGGAACTATTACGGTAGAACTGCGTTGATGGAGGCTACTCTGTGGGGACGTCTTGAAACCGTCCAATTCCTCATCGATAGAGGTGCAAGTATATATACAGAGGACGCTAACGGACACCGTGCAGCTGACTTTGCCGCTGATTCCGAACGGAACGAAGAAGAGCGCATATCTCGAGCAAATGACATAGTGATGGTACGCCCGGACGCGAACAGGAAGCGGAGACAAATTCTGGCTTGCTTGACGAGACACGACACCACGGGCCGGGGTTCTCTCAACGGGGCGAAGCCATCGCAAATCCATCAAGGGTATTTTGGCAAGATATCGCCGAACTTGCTTTGGTATTACAGGGCTGATACAAGCTATGAGATCGGACCTGGGGAGGAAATCAAAGCATTCGCGAGGCTTGATCGAGGAGCGCGGTATCCTGTCATAAGTGCAATGAGTGGCTACTCGCAGGGTCATAGAGCGGACGTTCTGAACAATGAGATATGGACAGGGAAAGCACAAGACCTTTGCAGAACCATAGGCTTCGACGTCTCACGGAGCTGCGCATCCCACGTCGAGAAGCAGCTCATTGCGTACTACATGGATCGGCACTGGATTTTCGACGAGGATGATTGTTCAGCAAGGATGGAGCCGTTGCAATACTGGATTTCCGACAAGGAGGATTGTTCATCTGCAAGCATGGAGTCGTCGCAAGTTACGAGCTTGCGTGACGTTCTTCCAAGTCCACCACCTGCGATTATCACGGTCAACAAATTACGGATGTGCTCTGACTGTTCGGCTTTCTACGATCAATTTTGTGATTATTTTAAGAACGTTAACGTGCGGATCATTTGTGTTGGGGAACAAGTCGGAAGCAATTAGGACTGTTCCGGCAGCACGAGCTCGCCTCAAACCGATCCGGTGCATTAATGCTCTGCCCCTCTTACGGCAATCTCCCATCCTCTGCTAAAACATCTGCGCCACTGGGGCTCTCCATGGTTCTGGCACAATCATATCTTCCGCAATCGGTGTTTGCATCGCTGAGGCTCTCGATGGTGCTGGCGCTTTGTTCGTCCGCGCCATCTTGGTTTTTGGTTCCGGCTCTGGCTCCTCTGCCTCTTCTGCCTCTGCCTCTAGCACAGTACTTTTGCGCTTCCGGACCCGTTTTACCTTATCTACGGTGACTTCCTCTGCCTCTGGCGTAGTCCTTTTGCGCTTCCGACCACGTTTACCCTTGCCTTTGGCTTCCTTGGCAGCGTCTTTTACGACACGCTTCGCTCGTGCTTTCTCGAGGTCCTCATAGCTCATGACCTTCGCCTTCCCTAGCACCAATGACTTAGTCGATCGGCGAACCTTGGCCTCGTTGTTAATTGTAGTCAGGAATTCAATTCGGTCGTCTTTGAGGATACCATCAGCAGAGGATTTCTGGAACGCTTTGGTACATTTCTGTAAGTGCCTCGCTAGGTTCTGTTTGCTCGTTTCATCAAGCGCATGAGCATCCCGTTGGATGATCAGGTTCTGCAGTGACATGAAAGACTCTGCTGACACTGGCGTCACAGGCGTTTGCGGTTCTACGTCTTGCCGACAAGATCCTACCTTCACCTCATCGGCTCTTGGAATGGCTGGTTCAGCTGGGGGGGCGGGCATACTTCTGAGCACCCTATCTGGATTGAGCGGGAATAGGCCGCTTACAGCGAAGCCGGCCTTGATATTCTTCGGCGTGAACGCTCTTTCCCTTGCGGGGCTATATAGGGAGGTGAAGTGCTCCTTGCCGATCGTATTTACACCTCCTTGCTCGAGTCGATCGACCTGGTCACGATACGCTGCCTTGAGTGGCGCAAACGCCGCCACATCACAAGGCTGGAGCTTGTGGGAGGTATGAGAAGGGAGACGACACAGAAGGATATTGTTCTCGAAACAGAACTCTAAGATTTCAAGGGTTTCGTGCGTTCCAAAGCCGTCGCAAATCAAGACGCGTCGTCTCTTGTTAGCTCGTTCTTTGGTTTCCGGATCAAATATACGCTTGAGCCACTCTAAGCTGATCTGAGAGTCAGTATATCCAGAGTCGGAGCACGCATATTGCCATCCAGGGGTAGGAAACGTAGTCCAGTTGCTTCGATGGGTATTCGCTGGCCAGATTATCATCGGGTTCAAATACCTACCATCGCCACTGATACATTCGATCGCAGTCACGGATGTGCGCTTGACTCGCGCACCTCTATAGTCTCGCTTGTCATACTTACTTACGAGGACTTTGACAGAGCCTGGCATGGACAGCATCACTCCAGTCTCGTCCATATTATACACATTCTCGGCCAGGACAGCCGGGTCTTGTAATACTTCTTTAATCACCTCAAACCAGTGTACGATCTTCCCATAAATGTTTTTCTCGTGACGGTTCCAGTCTAACGCCTTGACTCTCCGTGCTAGCAGTATAGGATGGCGTTTTTCTAGAGCCTTGGCCCAGTTCCGACCAGGAGCCTTGGGAGGCCTTTCAGCGGTAGGTCGATTGCGGGTGACACTATAGGCTAGTGAAGGGATGAACTTCATTCGTATCGGATAACCAAGGTCGGACATTTGAAGCAGATACTTAACGATAACCTCTTCTTCGTACGGTCTGAGGTACTGTTGCCCTTGGGCCTTCTCTTCCCTCGAGGGTCGTCCGCGAGCACGATGATAGAGTGTAGAGTAGGAGATATTGCCATGATGATCTGCAAGAGCACGGTACGATTTAGGCACGCTAGGCGGCACGCCTTGCGCCAATACCTGACTGGCTCTGTCCATGTTGTCCTATCGTGGTGATGGTGTTGTGAAGGGGCGCGGCGCTCTTGCAGGCACCAGCGTGCGGCCACGCACCTTGCGTATGGAATATTCGAGAAACACGCTACTGCGCCACACGCGTGACATTCCAACTCCACTCACATGACCAGGCCTAAAAGCAGTGGCTGAGGAAAATATAGCGAGCCCGGATTTACACCGTATAATGTAACTAGGCTAATGCATATTAATAAGCACAAAATGAGGCTAAAACATGTGGCGTTTATGCACCCCTCTCCTCACATCGGAGAAACTCCCGGGCTGCATCATTTCCCCTTTGAGTGTCTTCAAAAATTAGAGCCATATTCTTCTGATATGGAGCATTTCCCTAAGTGCTCTGAATTTTGAAGAGACTCTAATAGTCGTGATTAAGCATGGGGGTACAGCCGAAACGGCGATCAGTGGCGTGATTGAAACGATCGACAGCACAACCAACCACAGTTATTTTCTTCTTGCTAAGTGGTCTCCTTAGGGACAAATAGTTAAAGAAAGTAACATTCTAAGCACAAATTCACAGACCTGCTCAGAAAAAAGTTGTGATTAGTAAACTATGGATTTGTGTCGTTACGGGGTGCGTTTCGGCACGCAGGGACAGACGTTAGTAGCAGCTTTGTGCAAGGCATGAACATGGAAGTCTTCCCAGACGCTCGCCCGAATACGTGAGCACGGGAGTTCCCCGTCGGTCTTCTGAGAGAGGGGATTTCTTCGAAGACTACTACGAGACTGGGCAGTGCCGAAGGTTTAAAAGAATTCAATTCCGTCGTCTATTATTATTATTATAAAGTTAAGCATTCCCAGCGGAAGGTGGCGCCACGCAGCTATTCCTCCTATCTTCAGGCCCATCGCAATTTGCAAAGCACCCAAAGTTGTTTGAGTTGTTCCACCGCAATACTTCTAAACTCGGAAGAAACACCGGGAGCTTCATCAGCTTGGACTCCGGAGGCTGACATTTTCGCCAAAGATGATTTGAAATCGACAATAATAAGATGGGTGCTTCTATGGGGGTCCAGTAGGATACATGAGACTGCACTAAACGAGGGCATACAATTGGTGCTCTTGGGCAATCTTCCATTATTGCAGACCGTCTGATGGTCGAGTATTCGCAACAATCTCCTCCATATTGCTTCACAACCTGTTAGCACTTCGCCATCGTCGGTATGGTTTGAACCAAGGTCTCGAGCTATTACCTCACGTGCTTTCCTGAAACGCCAAGCTAGTGCACATGCTGTGACTTGTATTTGTACATCTTGTACATCTACATACAATGCATCTACAAGCCTCTGCGTCTTGAGTCCGTTCTGTTACTTTCCATTCACAGGGGAAGCTTCAAGGTACATATATCGACCGATAGCGACTGGACGCTCGATCGATAGCAAACATGGCTTCCAAATCTCAAGATAGGGCAACGGCTGGAACCAGCGCCTTCAAGGAGGGGTCTAAGGAAATACAACACAAGGAGTCGATACAACAGATCATGAAATACAACGCCAAATCCTTACTTTGGTGTGAGTCTCGTCCACAATATCCTAGTGTTGAAAGCGACTAAAACTCCCAACTAGGTTCCTACGCGTTGTTCACCTGTATCATGTGGGGATATGATGGTCTTGCAGGCAGCGTACTTACTACCAGCAACTTCTTCTACCAATTGGTGCATAAGCTTACTCTTCCAGATTGTTCTGGCCATTGCACAATTCCGACAAGACTATGGTGACGAATTTCAAGGACAATTCGTTATCCCTGCGATATGGCAACTTGCTTTTGGTGGCGGCTCTCTCGTCGGACTTGTTGGAGGGGGAGCCGTGACAGCAGTTGTTGCGAAGAAATATGGAAGGCAGGTGTGCATCCTGACAGCATACAGTTAGTGGTCACTCGAGCCTTTGTACTTCTTTTCCAATATCTAACAAACTGCAGTATTCAGTATAGCTGGGGTTTTCCTGCAATGGTTCAGCTCCCCCGGAAACCTTCCTATGTTCTTCGGTGGCAAGATCCTCACCGGTCTACCACTGGGTGTCTTCATCACAATCGCACCCACTTACTGTTCTGAGATTGCACCAATGGCACTTCGAGGGGCTGTGACCGCAGGCGTAAACTGGTCAATCGTCTTGGGCCAATGTATGGCATACGTGGTGATGCGGCAAACTCAATACTTACCTGGGGCGAGTGCTTACCGCATCCTCTTTGGAGTTCAATGGATCTTCGCTGCCTTCGGTTTGGCAGTACTCCCGTTCTTCCCAGAGTCGCCATACCATCTCGTCTCCCAAGGGAGACTTGAAAAGGCTAGAGTTAACATTGGCAAACTGTATAACAGCAACGTCGATGCCGAGGAGTTACTTTTGACGATTCAGACAGACCTTGAGACGAAGAGCCAGGTTATGAAGGCAGCTTCGTTCAGAGATTGCTTCAGAGGGACCAATACGCAGCGTACACTTATTGCCATGAGTTCATTCTTTGTGCAGGCATTTTCTGGAATCAATTGGATCATCGGGTACTGCACCTCTATTCTTAACCCTGTTTGGGCATTACGCTAACTCCTATTTACAGTTACATGGCATACTTCCTCATACTTGGTGGCATGACTGACGCCCGGTCATTCGATGTCACTGTAGGTCTCTCGTTCTTGATGCTGGTAGGAAATATGTTCGGTTGGGTATTTGTTGAAAAGTTCGGTCGACGTGGAACAGCTCTTTATGGTATAGTTCAATCTTTTGAGGATGCAATAGCATTACTATTCTGGACTATATTCTGACAATAATAGGTGCAATTATACTCTCCGCATCTTTGATGATGATCGGGATTATAGCAGTCATCCCATCTAAAGGCGCAATCTGGGCACAAGTAGTTTTCATGGCCATTTGTAAGTACATCAGAGCTTGCCATATGGCACAGCTCAATATGTGACCTTCAATCCACGAGCCCAAAGACCAATGTACAGAGGCTGACTCGACTTTTGCAGGGTCCTTCACTTACCAGTCGACCCTCGGTGCTGTAGCCTGGCCCATTACTACCGAAGTATCAACTTCCTCACTCAGAGGTCACACGCAATCTCTAGCAACGATGACAAATGGCGTAGCAGGCGCAATATCAACAGTCTTCTTGCCTTTTGCCGTAAATCCGGATCAAGGCAACCTTGGTGGACGGATTGCCTTCATTTTCGGGGGAGTTCTTACGCTTTGTTGTGGGCTCATCTGGGCTCATTATCCCGAGACAAAAGGACGTACCTTTGGTGAGATCGATAGGTTATTCGAGATGGGTGTTAAGCCGAGACATTTCGGGAGGACAATTCTGGAGCCCGTTGATGAGAAGAAAGATAATAACATGTCCACAGAGGACTAATTGGTGACATTTACTCTATTACAGCTTATAATATGCTCTTAGATCCTAGGAAGTCTAAATAGTAATTAATGATATTCACAGCTATAGATACCGCAGACCGCTCTTCGGGCAAACTCAAAGACACAGGTGACTTATCATAATCGGGTTGAAGCACATTACCTACCCAGGATCCGCATATCTAGTTCCCCAACGCTTGCCTACCTACATAATGCAAGTACAAGGATGACGACCAAGATGATCTGCAAACTTCTGCTGCTCGATTAGGAGAGAAACAGGTTCACGTGTTGTTGAAGCGACAGCCATGCACTTAGCCGTTTCCCAGAGTTCGAGTTTACCAAATTCGGCGTATTCAAGGTTGCGGTAAATTGCAGTGCATTGTACATGATCAGGTTGGAAGTCTGTCTTGTCGTTTGTAAGAATATATCGATTGGGTGGGATTGAACGCCAGCTTGTTAGATTTGACTGGTCACCACTTGCAGACCGAAGTGAGGAGGAACTTGGGGACCTTGTTTGTAATTAAGTGGATTTATGGTAATTAGTTGGTGTAGGTGAGGCTTCAGGGTTATGTGCTTCAATTTGTGAGGGACAAACACTGCTCCTGTCTATGCGCTCAGGCGACAACCGGATTTTCCGTGTATTTGGCTGCAGGAAAAGTAGGGGGCACATTGGCTGGGATACAGTGGTTGTTAACCTTGCCGAAATTTTCTTTGTAGCAAACTCTGGCATCCTCGAACTCTTAGAATGTAATCATCGGCTTTGCTTAGGGGCCTCCTTATGCACGTTCATTATAGGGGGGCAGTGCGTTGATTTGTCGTGATGGCTGTGTCTCAAATGTATGAGCTACTAGCAACACTTCTACCGCCTCTGTTTACTATCTTGTTACATCGTTCTAGCATAGTTAACAACGTCAATTCTTCTACAATTTCTCTGAAACCAATCGTTAGAAGTAAACAATGGACCCTTTTTTCCTTAAATAAGTATGGATAACTTAACCCACTTAAGCTATGTATGAGTGCTGAAAGTGCTGACCTTGATTTAAGAAATTTTGTGCTATCTAAGTGGTATTTCTATGTGTGTATTGTAGTGTTGTTGAATTTAAGTTTTAAGAATATTTCTAGCTCTAAACGCAAGACTTAGAGTTGGTCAGGGGTTTTTAGTGAGGTATCTGTATCTAAAAGCTGACTAGCAGCTTTGTTCGAGACTTTGCTTTTCCAATCCCCAGCTTCTAAGTAATTTCAGGAAAATGGTGGATTGTGAGAGATCTTAAGGACCAGATATGTGGTTTTCCTAACGCGCTTCTCTTTATCCTCTGCGACACGGAAGTGGTGCTTCGAAGATCTTGAAAGTCGACTACCTACTTAAACAACTCCTTAACCAAACAATTATGCCTAAAAAAGCTACATAAAGTCCGGTTAACCACCTGCACCTTCTGTAACTAACGTAAGTGAAGTTTTCTATAACGTTAACATGCAAGTGTCGGTAAAAGTGGAGGGAGAGGGGGAACCAATGACCATGCAAGTAGATAGTCCTGGTGGTCTTTTGAGCACTCCTACATTTCAGCTTCATTATCTACACAGTATTCGCTTATTGTAGTTAGTAAAATAGGAAGCAAAGGGATGTGCGAGAATGTTAGTCTTTAAGCTATAAACTACAGGCCGCCTTCCTTTGACATTTCACAATTCAACTTCATCATCCGCGATAGTATTCGCTTACATTCGTTGTCAAAGTAGGAAGGAAAGAGGGGGCAGCGACTAAGCGAGCGGGTTAGTAGTCTCTTGGGTAACAAAATACGTAACACCTTCCTTTGTTGTTTCTAGTTTTCAATTTCATCATCCACACAGTATTCAGTATCATTATTATCATATTCGGACAGACAAAGCAGCAGAGTCTGTCACGATGTCCTCTGATCATGAAATGCACGATGTGGGAGATGGGGAAAGTGAGGATGGAAGAAGGCCCTCTAATGATGGAGAGAAAGTAGAGAATGCAGCGGTGATAGGGAGGTGCAGACCAAGCGAGCGGACGAGAAGTAATACAAGTTTTCCTTGGGCCACAAGTCCCCAGACACCAGCAAATACCCTCAACACTCCCAACGGCCCCTTTAACACGGAAGCAAATTCAGATTTCAGCAAAGCGTGGCAGGTACGAGCCAGTACAGCGACCCAGGCAAAAGTAGACGCTCGAGATATACGAGACGGCAAAGCACATACCGAAAGCTGGCTTAATGCGCAACTTGTCTTTAGTTCCTCGACAGTTTCTCAGATCCCTCAAATGAATCCTCAACAAAAGGCACAACTATGTACTATATTAGTCCCTCACCCAGCAGTCTATCCGTTCCATCAACCGACCTCTCTTATACTGAATTCCGAATTAGCTCTGTCACAGCAGCATTGCCATCGAAAAAGAGAGCAGCAGATCAGATTTCGACTGAGCCACGGCCTCAACCGTTTTTAAAGTCAATGGTGCCACTTCCTCCACATGAACGTATGCCTAAAGCTCGTAGGCTAGTTGAAGGATCCACCACCTCAGTTCCAGCATCTGCCATGGATAACGCTTCGCCAGATCATCACAATACAGCTATGCATGAGTCGGATAGGGGGATAGCAGCGCCGAGGCGAGTACGGGTAGCGAGCATACTGAGGATACCGCGGATACTGTGTATACTAATATGAGTGTGTAAATGGGCAGAATAACCTGGCGGGATGACCTGGAGGCTGTATTTACGTTGGAAATCGTGCGATAAACCCATTGTTCTACTTGTTACTGTTGCTCTTGTCTAAGTGACGACAAGCCAATGACTAAAACAGACGAGGACCCAAAAAATGATGTAGACAAAATGACGAATCTAAGCGACGATATGACAAATAAGTTGGGTATGAAAGCTTGCTGAAATTCTTCTTCCCAATATCTGAATTAGTTGTGCGACTCGAAATGACGGCTAGCAGGACTGTTTAATGACGAATAAAGATAACAATGGGTGTATCTGTAACCTAGAACAAGGGCACAAGTACCAAGGCTTAAATTTTGCAGCAAACATGAGTTTGATTCCAACTATCGAAAGACTGTTCATGAATCTTGAAACCCCTCAACTGTACCTATAAGATTCATGGCTACAATCACTGTGTTGATCTTGATTCCCAAAACTCCGACTCTTCGATCCTCGGTGGACTAAAGGATAAGTATTATTTTCGCAGGCACATTCAAACCCGACTCTTCCAATTGAAATCAATTCGTTCCGAAATGTTATCCTTTCATGACCATAATTAATATTACCCGCCACCCCGTATTCCTCACGGGGACTCAAGAAGATTTCTTGGTCCCGCTACGGGAAGCAACCATTTTCTGGGTTTACTCCTATTATATATCCCAGCGCAATCCCTTGTGGTGAGAAGGCCCAGGTATTATCGCCGTAGAAATCACTAAACTTGACTTCCCATTGACTCCCCTTGTCTTGCCAAAAGCTGGAATCAGATCGAGACAAATCATATGATGTTGAGGCTTCTGAAATATGGGACTCGTCCGCCTTCATAATCGAGGATAAAGCACCAAATGGGGATAAGCATACAGGCTGTGCCAAAATGCCAACTTCGTGAAGATATGATTTGTCTTTTGCCTGATCCTTAGTGTTTTGAGGCGACAGCCTTACTGTCTAGTTCCATCGGCATGGACTGGGATGGCGCCTCCACCAGAGACTCTTCAGCTGGAGCTTCTGCTAAAGGCACTAAAGAGGGTGATCCTTTTGGTGGTCCGAGTGCAAGCTGATGAGCTATTTCGTTTGCGTCGTTGGGGAAAATGATGATCTTAAATCGGCGGGCCTCTATTTTCCGTATCTTCTTGAGCTTCTTGTCATTCACAACCTCCGAATCTGTCGTGTTTATCTCGCCGCTGAGCTTTGGTAGTTCTAGCCAGGCGTGGAAACTTCGTGGCCGAAAGGTCTGATCATTCCATCGTATCAGGATTGAGCGAAGTTGCCCCTCGTGCATCAGCTCTTTCTTCACGTTATTGACTACCGCCTTCCGGTGAAGGGGTCTCGCTGCATAGTAACCAGCTACTGGGCCAAATATGAGCAGGCCGACGGCAGATACTGTCCCTACAGTGACGCCGGTACTCCAGGCGGCCCAGTCTGAAGAAAATGTAAGTTTTGCTGCTTCCACAATCTCATTCGTGAATAGGTGCCATTGGTCGTGTGTGATACCGTATCTGTAGAGCCGTTCATCAAAGGGAAAGCCCGATGAGAGTGAGTCTTCTCTTGTCGCTATTGTGAAACGATTGCTAAAACTGGAGGTTGTTGATTCTGTTGGCGAGGTACCGTTTTCGAAGTAGACTGGGGGTAGATTCTCGGGGGTTTGCGGTCCTTCATTGCTTGATGGAGAGCTTCGGATTGTAAGCACATGAGTGTGCATAGTGAGTGATCAAGGACCTACTTTGACGCAGTATCATCTGTGGGATAGTGGTCTAATTTCTTCATAGAGCTGTTGCTAGCACCACGATAGCCCATGGTAGTCGAAAAGCGCTTAAGAGCAGGATTCATGGTGATTTTGCTCCTAGATGATGAAGCAGCGTGGGGGATTGGTAGGATCAAATTTGAAGTAGATGGTGAAGTAGCAATAATTGCAGCGTGGGAGAGAAGCATGAGAGGCTTTGAAGAAACAAGCTCCCGCCACACAAGCCCTGGAGTATCATTTTACGTGAATCCTTAATCAACGATCAGCGCACTAACTTGTCGCCAGCATTATTGATGCTGGGTCAATTCTGGGTGCCTATTGGTTCCCTCGTACAGAGATACATACTTATGGATTGCACAGCGCGGCACAGAGTCCTTGCGGTAGCACCGTAGTAGGCTTACCGGGTACCATGGTGCTGACCGGCGATCGTGTTCCTCATCTGCTTACCTACCTTGCCTAGTCTACTCCAGATTAGTCAACCATCTACAGTGCAGCCAGGTCCCAGTGTAAATCAATGGCGAAGGGATTCAAGAACGGTTTGACGGGCGTGTCGCCAAATGTACTGTCGTCCTTTCGTACCCAGATGTATTTCCGCGGGAAACTCGTACTCGTACAGGGTACGAGCACGGGACATCACCAATGGAACAACCGCAGAGGTTCTAAGCGAACATCGTCTGAGCCCCTTTTCGGGCAGCTCTGCTCTATTGGCCTGTTCGGACCTCAGCCCTATGAAATACACCCACGAGTACAGTACTCTCGTCATTTGCGTTGACATACCACACGGCCGTAATGTAGAATATATAGCTACCATACCATCGAAGAATGAATGCGTTGAAGGCCCACGGTTCTTTCATGATCCATCGAGCCTGGCTGGTTTCGGATGCTGTCATTGCTGTGCACACTCTACGTATCGCTTGCTTTGATCATGGTATATAATCAACATATGTCTTATTTCTCTCATTATTCAAGCAAGCTGACAGTGCAATAGGGACGCATGATTGAGTCTTCCCGTGGTGAATCTCTCCATATTCCGCTCCCTTATCACGAGTTCTACTTTTACGTCCTCGATGCCGTTCCCATGATTTTTGCTATTCTTAGAATGTGTATCACACATTTTGGCCACATTTTCATTGGACCCAACTCCGAGTTTCCAAAGCTCAGTCGCAAAGAGAAGAAGGCTGCGAAGCGAGCAGAGAAATTGGTGAAGAAGATGAGAGGTATGGGTACGGTGGTTTGCGACACAGCGCACCACCCAGTCCACTTCCTACCCTGCAACTCGCTGCTACCCATTTTTAGTTTTAACGGAACTTCATGTTTTCTTTGATTGGCAAACTGGTGTTTGGAATGGTAGTGCATATGGGCCTTGTATTTTATGGGGGGAAATTATGTGCCGGCCGAATACATATAGAGTAATATTTCTATCCCCTGTTCAGACCATCATCTACTCAGGTCATCATCTACGGGTATGGATTGATTATGCAGATTAGAACCAAGTAAGTACAGAAAAGGAGAAACTTAACACAAAAAGGCCAAGCCAATGCAAAAAGAACGCTAGCTTCCCGAGTATTCTTTGAATCTCCCACCACCACCCAATGCTTTCATTAATCTTAGCTCCTTCCAAAAACACCCTCAACACCCCTAACAAACTCACTCACCTCGAAGGCCAGTCGCCTAGCAGATTTCTCATCAAGCCTCTGGCCCTCCAAAACTCGCACAACGATAGCCGCACAATCCTTCCTCAGCTCCACACCAGTCATGCTGTCAAACTCATCTCTGTCTCGGGTCTTTCTTACATAAACTGTAAGATCAGGACCAACGATGCCGCGCCAGAGAGTAGCCATCCATTGCCAGTGGTCGACAGGGGCGTAGGAGTCGTTGATCGGTATTCGGAGCGCAAATTGGTCGGATGTTGTAAGGGAGAATCCTTCTGGGAGAAGGGCGACAGGGAGGATCTTAGCCGGGTCTGAAGCCGAGCGCTTTGTGAGGCCCGGCTCATTGGGTGGTGGAGAGGGGGCAGTGGTAATATGTTTGAGGATGGCTTGGGACTTTGTGTGCCATTTTGATATTGTGGATAAGTAGTCAATGAAGGGATCACGTTCTTCCTTCGCAGCCGTGGGCTCAGCCCCAGCTTCCTTCATTTCTGTATCTTCAGGCTCTGTAATCTTCGGGGAGGAAATGGGAGCGGTCCACGTTTTGACAGCAAGACCGGCTTCTTTGTTTAGGGCATCATTCAGGAAGGTTCCAATTTCCGACACAAGAGCATTGTCTGCGCCTTCAACAGCAATGATTGCACCACGAACTTCATGTGCCGGACTGCTTGGTCCTGGTGGAGGCAAGGGGCCTGAAATCTTGGAGAGAACTTTAACTTTATTCAGATATGGAATCGTCATTACCATCGCTTCTACACTTCGGGCTTGACTTTCACGACTCTCTGCACGTAGCTCAGGCCTGGTTGCTGCGATGGACGTTGAACTTGAGAGTTGTGTTTGTAAAGGTGGAAGACGGAGTGACTCGTCAAAGGTGTTAGCACGGGTTGGATACTGGTGCCGTGGTTGGTGGAAGACGGGGGACTGTGAGGGAGGTGGTCCCATTGCTGGACGAGGAGGGAATGGTGCTTGACCTGGAAATTGCGGCGGTGCTCTATATCCTATTGCAGACATTGGTGGCCCATTTCGAGAGAAAGATTGAGGAGCAGAATAGGAGATTGGCGAGGGCGAAGGGTAAGCTCTCTGTGGTCCTTCGTTGAAACGGCGACGCTTCTGATCAGGGGATATATCCATAGGCTCGTCCCGTTCACGGAGAGTCTGTAGGGGTTGTGGTGGAGGATAAGGGCCACGACGATGAGTTTGTTGATGGGGAGGTGCTGTCCGAGTTGTGTCCATTCTACTGTCTTGTGACGAATATCGGGACATCTCGTCGGCCCGTGACGTGTTAGGTGTAAAAGGGGGCAGCAGACGATCGTTTCGAGGCTCTGCTGGGCCAAATGCAGGTGTAAATGGGGTCATAGGAGTACTTGGCGTAGAGATGTAACGGCCGTTGCACTTCGGACAGCGTAGAGGATCGGAGGAGGAGGAGGAGGAGGAGGATGAAAGTGGCTTGATACCGTTTGGCTTGCCTGCACGTCGAGGTTGATATCGATAGCCTGGATACTGCCTTTGGTGTCGTTGCTTTTCTTCCTGTTTGAAAGAATCAATACCGTATCATTAGATATCAAACACAACCACACATACCTCAGCAAGCCTCTTCCAATCGTTTTTAATTTCAGGTGGTGTTTCTCTCCACTTTTCTCCAATGATCTTCGATATCTCTGGATTTGCAAGTCCGGGATGTTGAGCAACGACCTGGGCCTGGTAATGTTGACGGTAGAGGATAAAGGCTACAAAGAACGATTAGCATCTAAATTTACTCAAAGACAGCCGGCTCAGTCGATAAAGAGGCGATAAAGCCAGGGCTTGCAAATTCACGAATAGGAAAGAGGGCAACTGAAAGGAAAAGATGTCCACGCACCGTTTCGAGGCCGTGGAATCTTCGGGTCTGGTTGACAAAGGCAGACCTGCTCTCTAGAATCAGAAGTTCGTGGCCCACTGGTGCTCTCGCTGTTGAGAGCAAGATCTCCTATCCGCGGGTGGTTTGCACTTTCGATATCAATAGAAGCCGCTCGCTTTCGTGTCAAACGGAGAGGCGGAGACTGAGAATCTGGCGTCGGTGGCTCTGAATCCTTCTCTGGATGAAGCGGCCTCAGGGAATCTCGCCGACTAGATTCCGTTGAATTGCTTACTGGTGATCGAGGAATATCTGAGATCAATGATGCTCCTGCTCCACGAGGATCTGTCATGATGATCCACGGAAGTAACTGATGTAGGTACTCTGAATCCTGCTGAAGAGACAGTTTCTTGGGAGGGGAGCATACAAGACTGGAATTGGAAAAGGGAATGAATGGGCTTCTTGTTGTCCGATTTCTTTGTATGCAACGCCCATTGATGAGCAGGAAAACAATGAGTTTGCCAGTCACTGACCCTATAACCATGAGATGGTTGTGCCATTATTGCAGGTGCTCAACAAAGGTCTCGGGAGAAGGCCTTTAGTGTTGCTGCTGTTTCGGGTGAAGACAAAGAAACTCTGGATCTCCTACCGCACGCGGACATGCTAGAAGGCACTAAGGCGATTGCAACGAGGTTCAGTTCTGCTTAGTAACTGACTTACCATGGGAACGCTGAAGCATGCTTGACATTGGTCGGACACGTATAGCTAGGAAGCTCAGGAATGTAGGCAAACAGATACACCGACCCTTGGACCCAAGCGAGATGCTCGCTAGTCACATTTCTATCCTAGCTCCCATTCTGAGACCTGCAAACAAAATAACCATGACGCCCCCCACAACGAACGCGCCCTGTGTTTTTGGAGGAACCGCAAGCCTGTTACCGTGCTCCCGACTTATGATATGAACCCATTGAGACCGCTGTCTGTATCGCTCTTCACGATTGCTGCACTCCGCCGAGCGTCGATGAATAAATCCTCACACTCCCCCACATCCATGACATCGATCTGATTGCGACCGCTTACTCGCGCAAGAATGCTGGATGGTGCGAGGAGCTGCAGTGCATATCTCAGACTAATCCGGGAACCATGCTCAGCAATCTTGTCCAACGCAGCTTCAGTAATTGCAAGGCCTTCCACGGTGACTCGTATGCGGATGATCCTCTTGATCTCCTCTGCTTCATAAGCATTGGTAGGGATGATGAGGAGCCGAGCCAGGAGATCCGGAGGGATCCCGTGGGCGGAAACCAGGTCTTCCGTACCACGGATTGTACACATGCCACGGTTCGAAGCTAGAATGACAATGGGCGAGATGGTGGATTCAAGTGCGCGATTGAGGTATGTAAAGCACTCAATATCGAGCATGTGAACCTACACATTGTCAGTTCGTAACCATCGGAGAATCGTAAGATAGTGAAGCATACCTCATCGATAAATAGTACACCAGGGACAAGCTCCGCAACGCCTTGATCAATATATTTATTGACAACCTTGTTGATCTCCTCCCGCAATTTGTCCGTAATCTCGGTCATCTTTGGTTTCATCAGTTGACCCATCATGCTCATAATGTCCTGTCCGCCTTGCGGCCTAGCGTTTGCGATATCCAGATCGTGCAATGTGACATCCTGAACTATCTCCTTCTTCTTATGCACATCACCCTTTGGTATTGGCACGTATTCTTCGGCTTCCAAATCAAATTCTGTGGCATATGCGTCTGATCTTCCCACACGTTTGCAGGCACCGGTATTCGCCTCGATGTAGATGACATCGCCAACGGTGACTCTCTCCTTTTGTATGGCTTCGTATATGCTGGGATCTAACCGCAGCTTTTTCTGACCTTTTGCGCTCTTAAGACCGATCAGTAGTGTGCTGATTGTCTTTCCATAACTGCCCAGTGGGTTTTCCGCCTCCTCTGGTGTCAACTCGGTAACCTCGCCTTCGTAGACTTCCTTCGTTTCTCGTACTTTGAGGCCAATGGCTCTCCGAAAGTTCTCCTTCAAAGCCTCTGTCTTCTTGACTTCTGCCGAGTATATTTCGCTGCCAACAATCGGGCAAAATGGTACCTTGGTTCCCAGTTCTTGACTAATTGCTTGTGCCAAAGCTGTCTTCCCAGTGCCAGGCCCACCAGCTAGTAGAACAGCGCGCCCAGCCATCTTTTGTGCCCGAATTAGGTCGACAACGACACCGCAAGCCTACATGAAGAGAGAAGTTAACGTCGGGGCGCAATTAAGGAATTACAGGGTCTGACTTCGCGGGCTGCAACCTGACCGACAAATCCGCCAGCTTGTCTCTCCGCGATACCATCCGGTCGCAGTCCAAGTCCCTTGATATGTGTATGTGCTGCAGTTCGATTGTCGCGGGCATTGCCCTTTACTTCGCTGATTTGAACCATGATGGTGCTTTATGTTCGAAGGTAGGGAATCGGACTGGTTAGAAGGACACAAGAAAAAATGGCGATGTAGAATGCCTCAATAAACGATGTATCAAGAGCAATCCAGATTCGCAGCGTTCATTGCCAAAATTGTGATGTTGGTGTTGATTTGTCCCGATTCATAAAAAAGGTGAACGCGATCAGTGAGCTTGCTTGCTTAGCGTGTACGCCAAGTCTCGAATCGGGATGATTTTAAACAAGGCTGCGCGCAAGGCTGTATTACTCCGTACAGATTTAAGTACCTACCTTTACCCTACCCTACCTACCTACCTACGGAGTACTCCTACCAACAAGGTACGGTAGTATCTTCTTGTGTCGTAGGAGAGCTTTTGTTTACGTTTGAGATCCAGAGAACCTGTCTCATTATGTTTTAAACCCTTAGTTCCTTGAAAAACAGGAATGATAGTTTGCAGTGACAATTTCGATTTATCTCAAGAATGACACCAGAAAAATCAAGAGGCTCCTTATTTAATTAAAAACACATGCTTCTGATACCTTGATGTCGCTTCCTGGTTCCATTACTGCACCATGTATATTAGTGATTTCACATTTAACACCGACGCAAAAAAGACCGATTAGAAGTATTCCATGAGGATTTGTTATCAAGTTCCTCTCTTATCTTACACAGGCAGGAGCATCCATTCTTTCAGCTTCCTTCCAGATTTGTAATCACCCTATCTGGCAGGTGCAATGTGATGGCAAGAATGCCCGATGTATTAAGGACGCAATCAAAAGTGCGCGCTGCACAATCGGTGAAAATCAGTGCTCGCCGCATTGTGATAGCAAAAGAAGGAAAAGAAGTTTTCGAAATGGGGATTTAAAATCTATCAGGCATCGACCGGTTTTCCATCGCAAGCGCCTGCCAATCGAAAGCAGAGTGACCGGAAAGAGACCAAGTCATTGCAGTCATGCATGTCAAGTCGAGGTTATCGAACAAATGAGAGCATGAGAATGTCAAGCAAGTTCAGATCAATGCAATGCAGGCAGTCGAGAAAGTCAACAAGGTCCAGGAGGTTGCCAGCATCATTGTATGTCAAGTCGTAGCCAGTTGTTTGATCAAGATACCCAAGTGTGAACTGCAAGAGCGAATTGGAGTATGAAACGGATCCCAGTGTGCATGAAATCTCATCAAGTGCAAGCAAGCATGTCATGTGAGTCCAATAGGCGAAGTCATGGTCTCAAAAGCGCTGATCAACCAAAGTTATGTGCGAGTCATGCAAACCGTGCAGTCAAGAGTGCTTCGAGATATCCAGGAGGGGGCAAATTCGTGCTTCACGAGGTACCAGGAGGTTTGGATGTATCTCCCTGTGGCTGACCTGCCTGTTGTTGTTGTTGGGCCATGGCGGAGTACCACAAAGCTAGATACGCTTGATAACCACCATCTATTTCAATGTCAGTTACAGTATTATCTCTCATCAAGAATGTTTCTACTTACATGCTGCATAAGGGTCACTTGGGTCTGCCTGAGGAGCTGCTTGAGCCGGTGGCTGTGAGTGTTGTCCTGAGTATGGTTGCGAGTAGCCACGGTCTCCATAATCATTCTGAGGAGGTCGGTTACGGTTGTTGCCGCCACTGCCACCACCACCTCCACCATTCTTTGCTTGCTGTGAGACAATTAGTATGTTGCTAGATCTTAAGCACGAACACACTCACTACTGCTTCAACCTTGTCTTCAATAGCCCGCTTTGCCGCGGCAATTGCATCTCGAGAGCCTACAAGACCGATTTCTCGCTCGACCTCTCCTGGTCCTGATGAGGGAGATACATTTATCTTGCAGCCAGTTGTGCTTTGCATTTCCTTGATAGTCTCTCCGCCCTTTCCGATGATCATGCCAACGGCCTCTGATGGAACAAAAATAGAATCGTTGCTCTTGTCCATACCTCCTTGGGCTCCGCCGTAGCCTGAGTCTCGGGCTGAATCTCTTTGTGTGGGAGCACGTTCTTTGCCTCCCTGGTTCTTGCTATCACTCTCGACAATTTCCATGATGAGATCTTTAGCTCGGGCGGCGGCTTCACGGGAGCCAATTAAGTTGACAGGTCGAAGTCCGTTGACACTCTTCTGTTCACCAACAATATTGACATGACAGCCACTACGCTCTTGAAGATCTCTGATTGTCTCACCACCACGTCCAATAATAAGACCTACTGTCCTATCGGGCACCATAATCTGCATGCTATCCTCGCCGTCTCTCAGGGCCGGTTGATGGGAGGAGCCACGTGCAGAAGGTGGGGCATCACGCGTGGATCGATCTATAACCGGGCGGGCACTACTACTCATTCCACTGTCGTCGATAATACGGTTTATTTCTGCCTTTGCTGCAGTCCGCTGTTGACGGGTTCCAGTGATTTTGCACTGTCTGTAAGGACCAGTCTCATCGGGACCTGTGATGAATTGAACTCGACATCCTGTCTCTGTTTCAACACGTCTCAAGTTCTCTCCTTGGCGGCCAATTATCAAGCCTACAAGATTAGACTCGATACTAATAGATTCAACATTGTCCTCTCCACCACGAGGGGGCGAACGATCGCGTGTACCATAGCCAGGAGCGGCACGAGCAGGGGAAAAAGCACCAGAGGGTCCTCGGCCTCTTGGTCCAGGAGAGAAAGATCGCTCTCGATAATCTCGGCCAGGAGCAGCGGGGCGGTCGCTTCGTCGCTCATCACGGTATGGGTTGAAGTTGTCACGAAAATTGTCACGGCGTTGTGGTGAGCGAGATCGGGACCTCGAGGTTCTGTAAGGACGTCCGCCAGCAAGTCGGGGATCTGCAGCACCGTATGATGTTGATCTTTCATATGAGACTCCCTTTTCAGCTGCAATCGCCTTTGCTTTCGCGATCGCATCAGTAATGCTGACAGTGCCGGAGTTGACAGGTTTGATTGTACTGAGATCGACACTGCCAGAATGTGTAGGTTGTGGTAGGTTGTATGCACCAGGATTGCTGTATGGGTTTTGGGCTTGGATTTGAGGTTGAGGTGCGGGTTGGTATGTTGGTTGCTGTTGGTTCTGTGTAGGTGTAGCATTTGGGCGCTGCGCGGCTGTAGAGTGGTTAGCTTCAGAGATAATTTGGAACTCGGAAGATGTATCTTACCCAAAGCTGCGAGTATGGAGGTGATGCTAGGTTGCTCAGCCATGATTGCAGTTTTGCGCGCCTGACTGGGGATCGGCCAGAGATAAAGCTAATAACGAGGATTTACGATAGTCGAGGGCTTCACTCGAACTATATCATTTAAGCCGCCGAGGTTGTATTGTTCGTCTTCGTGGGAAGGCTTTGTTGCTGAGAAGATGCATGCGATGCAGAACGGCAGACTCAACGCGCATTGATTTTCTCCGAAAGAGCGCTAGCTAAAGTAGTGTAGCCCTATTAGTCACATGATGGTTTTCTCCGGTGGGGAACAACCGAGGAAAGACAACGACATGCCTTCCTCAAACATCATTTTCAGAAAAGGAAGACGTCTTGTGCAGCCCAACAAACACAGCAACATGCTTGCTGCATCATTACAAGCAATCTGACCTCATTCAACTCATTAATTATTTGTCCTTTCATCTCCTTGGGCCGTGTAGTGCGATGATGTTGAGGCATAAATGGCTCTATGTTGTCATAAGGTGGCATGGGCTAGTTACCTCTGCTCTGCAACCTGAAGCCTTTTATCCATAGTAATTCCTATCGGTGTAGTCATTGCCCAATATCCTTAGTTCAGGCATTGAAAGGCTTCATCCAGATTTCTGTACAGTCAGTTCTGTTAACGGTAAGCTCGCTGTAGCCGAAGAAAATACTTGTCCACAAAGAAAGCCATAATGGCCAGCAAGTATGCAAACATGCTCCAGCTATCTGTTTGTAGAGCCTGAAGGGTAGTGCCTAGTTTCCTCTTCATTATTTGGCTCAAATGTAGCAATTTATAATCCTTGGAAAGCAGAGACATAGGAGGCTCAAGTACTTGTATTATCTCCAGAAAATAGCCATGCCACAGTCAATGTTCAGATATCTTTTGATGACTGTTCCCATACATCGTGTATTTCAAAGGCTGGCGCAGATTTCAATAAAGTCAACAAAGCTCTCTCAGCTACAAGGAACTGCTGTCAGTCCAATTAGTATGCACAGTACAGTACCTATGGATAGGCTACGGCATCTCTTTCCAAACTCAGAGCATGGCTCTATGCTAGGGCATCCATTATAAATGGCATCATTTTGCTAAGTGATACATACCTCTTCAGAATACCTCGAACCACCTGGAAGAGTGCAAGTACATTGATAAAATACATTTGCATCTGTATTTTCGAGAACTGCATTTGAGCTAGTCTAAAGCAGTAACTCATAGCTATGATTTGAGATTTCCCTACTTCAATACTTGACAATTCCTTAGCCTTATCCTATCGCAGAGATATGCATTGTTGACACTTCTCAGTCACTGTAACTACTTAATCCACGCAAATGAGCACTTGGCTTACTTGAACAGGGCCGTACCTCCTCTAAAGGTAACTAATTAGCGTGTCCCTAAATTATTGTCGCCTTACGTGTAAGGCGTTGCCAAAATACGGTTCCAAAATACGCTAAGTTGCCTTCGTTTCGCCAATTCACCTCTGATACAACTTTGTCAACATTACACTTGGACATTGCAATTTTGGTTATGGTTGCATGACCAAAGGCATCCAAAATGGCGTACCGATTGAGCAACGTAAGTCTTTTACTCTGATTGTGCTTTCGCAACGCTTATGTCGTCGCGACGCTTATGTCGTCGGTTTGTCTTTTCCTGGCCGAGCACGCCGAGCAGCAGTCTCTTTCTCCCACCTCAACTCCTCTGCGTCAAAGAGCGGCATTTCTAATACTGACCAGGTCTCCCAGGTCGATCTGTCGAATGCGGCTGTGATCGAACAGGGAGCATCATCCACAACCCATACATCGCAATCAGACGAGTCGTCCACAGATCCAGGTCACGATCGTCAGCTCACCGATTTGTTTGACACGCAACCTAGCGGGTATGTTTAAATGTTGTCTCTAAGTTTTGGGTACGCAAGCTAACGCAATAATGATCCAGCTACTTTCACCTTCCCCACAGCATTCTCAGCCGAATCGGAGGTTTTAGCTGCGGTGAAGAGCAGATTCTCATTCAATTCTTCCTTGCGACGCACAGTATTCAAGCACCATTGAAGCCGGGCGTAGGACCGACTACGATTCCCATACTTGCACACTACATCTTGACCCTACTAAACCATCCGGATCCATTCGCCTCCACAACACTCGAAGCACAGCCTTTCTGCTACTTTGGAGTGATGTACTCAAGGTTGAACCGCGAGATCATGCAGGACCTGACTGCGAAGTCATCGTTACCCAAGACGTACCATGCGGTGAGTATCCATCTTCTAGAACCAAACCCGCAACTCAAAAATGAAGCTTAGATCGAGGGATCGTAATATACTATTACTGACTGGATTAGGGCTTTAACAACGAGATATTTTCTCGATCTGTTCGACTGTTTCCAGATAAGAATCCTATCAAGTGCAAGTACCAACTCAGAGGTTCAGAGGCCAGCTTCCTCCTGTGGGGACACCAGAACGGCGGAACATGGATAAGATCGGTGCAGTCATGGATCGAACTTTACGGTAAGTTGCTCATTGCTTTGCACCCGTCAGGTAGCTAACAATTTCTAGAGTGTACCTGCGGCAGAAAAGAGGGATGCGATGATTCACAAGAACTTGGTAAGGTTTCGACATTGTTCTACAGTGGTCTCCCTGTTGATGATATCGCTATTGCCAAAACAACCCCCAATCCTGCAAAGTTTACAATCACATACAACAGCGACTGGCATAAGACTGTAGGAGCTGCGCTTCAGGACTTGAAGATGCGTCATTTCCTCCAGCAACTCATTATCAATTCGGAATTGGAATCTGCTACAGCCCAAGCCATTCCATACAAAGGAGTACCTGTTTATCGTGGGCGGGAGTATGATAATATTAAAGCAAGACTGGATGAAGAAGAGAGAATCGTGACGTTTGCAGGCCTTGGTATGGATAATGTACATGCCTCGACGAAAAACACCAATCTCGTTTTCTTCGGTGTAAAGGGACTGTCGCAAGCCATCGAAACATCAACTGAAGAAGAGCAACAGACCCCACTCCAGACGTCTGGCACAGGAGTTTCAAACAAGTCAGAAAGCTTGCCAATTGACGGTAAACATAACAACAAAACAAGTGAGGTCAGCAAGAAGTCAAAGTCTGCGAAGAAGAGAAGTAAGAAGATGGGCAAAGACCTTTCGACACAATCCAATATCTCCCCCGAGGAAGACGTCGCGAAGTCCCTAGACGCTGGAAAGAATGTGGAAATGCCTTTATCTCACGTCGATATGAACAAACCCATCTACAAGAAATCCAAATCTCTTTCCGAAGCTGAGATTAGCCAAGAAATGAGCAATGAGAAGGATATGGCGACCACAATCAACCGTTTCAAGACCGATGATTTCCCTCTATCTCTTGAGCAAGAACGAGAGCGTCGTGCTAGTATTAAAGAGCAACGTAGGAGCTCTATCAACTTTCTGCGGATTCGCACAACCTCTCGCGCTTCCTGTGGTGGGAGACCTACTGCCCAGACTTTGGTGGAAAACCAACCAGGTAGCCTGACTGCGGAAATGCCTACTAAAGTTGATGAGCATCATAGTGATATTTGTCCAACTATGCAGTATGTAGCACCCTAAAGTCATAAACTTGGTTTGAGTAACTCACGATCAATTTAGGTCATTAAGCTCTTTGCCTCCGGTTAACCCAGCTCAAGATATGCCCTCGAAAATGAAGAGTGCGAGAAAGAGCAAAGCCGAAAATGGCAAGGCTAGTTATGCTCGAAGTGTGGGCAACACGAAACGTTCGTCATCAAACGCTACGCTCGATGCCAGTTTGTCACCTAGGGTGCAGGGTACAGCACTTCCTCCAATGATGGATTTACTTGAAGACAGAGAAGCCCCTTCGGCCGCTCAAACAAAGCACCTTGATCATGGAAATAGCAATATGGCTTCATCAGCGACGAGCCGAGTAGATGATTTACGCTTGGCAGATATCAACGATGATCATGACGATGGATCTTGGAGCGTGGTTGTGTCTAAGTCGAAAGGCACAGTCAGATCCAAATCATCTCTGGGACGACAGTCCGCGGCGGCCCCCGTGACTCAAAAGGTGTGTGCAACACCAAAGTGTCAGGACATTCACTAACAGAGAATCTAGAAACCTCCTAGGAACATCAATCCAAAGGCCGGTAAAAACCAGATTTCAAAACAGCCAATGACTCCAGCCGTTCCAACATCAGAGGCCGCAAGAAATTTCGACTTAGAGGACTATCCTCTAATCTCCTCAAGTTCGACAAAGAAACTCCAAACAACTAAGGCTAAGGCAGTTCATTCTATACCCCACAGATATCCAGCGAAGACTTCAGACGAGGAGCCTATAATTGTGGCTGTGAACACCAACGGGACGGTGAAGCTGCCATCTGTCGCCTCGGAAAAACTTCCTGAAAAGGCCCAGAAATGCGAATCCGAAAAGTCTTTCAAGGGCGTTCTTACACCAGAGACTGCGTCAAACAAATCTCATCGAATTGGGACAGAATCAGCACCCGTAATTGATTCTGAGCAGAGTGCAACCAGGGATACTTCACAAGAGCACAAAGAGAAACTTGAGACCATGGAAGATCACCAAGTAGAGCTGCTTGATTCTAAGGAAAGTACGAAGTCTGCAGCTAACACCTCAGAAAGCACTGTTACTGGCGATATTTCTTGGAGTGACTTGGAATGTCCATCCAGAATCACTCGACAGCATAGACATTCATTAAGCTTGGACTTGCCTAAAGAGATACCTGAACGCCTCCGTGCAAGTTCCTTCAGCGGTACAATCATCACTCCAGAAACGTTTCGGGTCGGCAATGAAGACATAACTTCTCGACTTTCAGTCCCAGTAGCGAATTACGAAACCATCATGGCGGCGACGTCGGTCAACCAATTCTCGGAAATCGATGTGCTAGCTCAACAACACACTCCTTCGATAATGTCTGTTAATGCCGATGACGGGGACACTCCAGCCCAGATCAATGGAACTAAACATGGACATGATGTAAGCTCCCTTTTTGTTACCAAGTTGAAATGATAAACAGAACTGTATCCTCGAAAGAGATGATGTCCAATGGAACTAACTTTGAGTAGCCCCGGGTTCCGGTTCCTGTTAACAGTCAACGTGATATGCGAATTCAACAATACCCAGACCCTCAAGCACCTGTATATCATTACACTGGTCCCCATGTTGGTTCAGCTACTCGTCCAAACTTGCCAGGAAATGATCCGTCCGTTATTGCACTTGGAGCCGTCGTTCGAACTGGGGCAACAGTTCATGGCCATCCAAGCCCATGTATAAGTGGCAGTCATTCTATTCCATTCGGTCATGCTACACATTTGCCACCTGAAGTATCAAATTATGGGTCACACCGTGGAACTCGAGGCGAGCAAACCTCTATTCAACAAGACCCTAATTTCCAACCTCAACCCTCTGGACAGGACTATAATTCCCAAATGGGTCAGGGTGCAAGATATGGCACGTATGTTCCAGCTCTACCCCTTCCTGGTCCCGTTGCATACTCTTCGCACGACACCAGCCAGTACTGTTCAGGATATGGCCAAACAGAGTATGTGCCACACGGCACGTTTTACCAGCGTTTCCCATTGCCAGGCCCTCCACCCGGCGTGTATAGACCTGGCGGCTACCCACTGGTGGTTAATGCTCCTGGTGTTGAGTTGGAATTTTCTCGTCTACGTGTACGATCTAGTAACGGCCGAGAACTTTTTGGCAACGCAGATCATGGCAATGAACGTGGAGGTTATGCTACCGGCATTCATCGTTCTCATCAGACAGACATTTCAATAGCTGGCATTCCTAGAATCGCTGACACCGAGAAGCAAGAGCAAGAATCTTCTACTGGCAACGGTACCCATTCAAGACCCGAAGGCACCAAAGGCAAGAATAAGAGCAACGCTGGTAGCCGTATTCCTGGTGGAACGAACCCAGCAAAATTACCGAACAAGAGAGGAGATAACGGAGGCGGCCCGACCAATAACAAATCTCCAGCGAAATATGGGGGCAACAGCAAAGATCAAGATCCTGATAATGACTGCGCATTCTGTCATAAGAAGCTCTCTGCAGACGATGACCTCAACTTTGTCTGTCTCGGCTGTACTGCCCGTAGCCAACTTCGATACTGCACAAATGCTTGCCGCTTGATCCACAGCAGAGCTCATGCACTTAAATGTGGCTCTAGCTCCCACCCTTTGGTTCGATCTCATAATGATCTTACCGAAAAGCAAAAGGCTCTACCATCACCAATCAATACTGTAGGCACTGTTGGATGGACAGTTCGACATGAAAGTCAAACTAGCCCTCTACCCCACCATGACAAATACCGGCAACGTGCTTTTTCGATGCATTGCCAGTCTGCAGACTTTCCACCACTGATAGCGACATGGCTCAGAACTCAACAGGAGCTTCCTTCTGCACAATTAGAGGAGATATGTCAAACTCTCGATGAATCCAGAAAGAAGACAGGCGAATACTTCGTTTTTAAATCCGAAAGTACTGCCGATGGCGAGAAGTACTGTGAGGATGCAACCGTTATCTTCACTGTCAGCTTCTCACCTGAGGATCCTCGCAAGAAGGCCCTCAAGCGGACTTTAAATGGCTTGTATTTCACCATCGGTAACGGAGGTCAAAACTGGACCATGCTGGGTATGGAGCTCGCTCAATTCGCTTGGCGCATGATCAAAGATGTCATCAAAGGCTCCGACTTCGCTGAGCTTTCTCCTGGAGTTAGCGAGAGAGCTGAGGTTTACACCGAGTTCATAACACAGTTCCAGAATGAATTCTTCTTTAACTCAACTTTCCAATCTGCTGATCTTGCTCGCAAGAAGTTCTGCTTTGAAGCTGAGTGGCCCGAGGTGGAACACTCTCTTGGTCTGTTGGAGCGTGGCTATCCAGTTGTGGCAGCATGGGCCTGAGCAGCATTTGGGATACCGAATTAGCGAGGCATTTCATGGAAAATTGACGAATGGGTTATGAAGGGTTGTGATATCATGATGGGAGAGTTATTAAATCCGACGCGCTCTATACAATAGTCTTCACGGACTGCATTCATTTGCTTGGATCTCTCCACCTGACTCACTGACTGGATTCTGAGCACATTATGTAAAAGAATAGAAGCGTTTTAGAAACCATCCTGCAGCAAATTGAAGAAGTGAAGCCCTGTGAAAGTTGAAAGAGTATGTGGCCCTCACTGCCTTCGCGTGCGAAGTTTTCCAGTTTTTAATCGTTGGCTATTAGTTTCTTTTGGTATATTGAATGGTCAAAGTCGAGAATTCGATAAGGTGATGATGGTGTGGGTACGCTGCACTCTTACTTGTACCTTGAAAGACAGCTCCACGTCAAAGATTCTAGGTTAGATCAGAGAGGTTTCAAGGCGGGAATAGAGTCCAGGTTTTCCTTTTGCAAGTGACCAAAGAACTGCCCAAATATGTCTAATTAATAGCTACTCGAGATTTGGATTTGCTTTACTAAAACTAATAAGGACTCCTTCAGATGGCTTGGGCTTGTTACTTTGAGAGAAAGGGGGATTCGCTTGCACTGCCGAGGATAGCGGATTAATGATAGACCGTGCCCGTAACTACGAGTACCCACCCGTACCTTACCATCTCAACAAGCACTAAGAAATTATCGAGGATTGATCCATCATCGTCTATAAATTTGCAAGTCCCTATCACACGACACTCGCGCCCACCCTCAGTCTACACCACAACACACGCACCATGATCCAAAGAACAATCCTCCGTCAAACCCGAGCACTAAGCTCCAGCATCCGCACAGCACCTCGCACAGGCTTTCTAGCACGACATCAATTCCTTTCCTTAGCAAACACATCATCGCCGTTACGGCCTGCCACTTCAAGATGGTATGCTACGGAGCCGGAAGCTGCTAAGAAGGAGAATGGAGCGGCTGAGGTTGAACGCAAGGACGCTGAGGATTCAGTGAAGCAGGAGTTGGAGGTTAAGAATAAGGAGATCATTGAATTGAAGGTATGCTGTGCCGCTACTCATCGCAAAGACAACATGCGCCAAAGAAATATGCTGGATAGATAGTAGCTAACCCATATTCTGTCTACAGGATAGATACCTCCGCTCCGTAGCCGAATTCCGCAACCTCCAAGAGCGCACGAAGCGCGATATGGCCGCGGCAAAAGATTTCGCCATCCAAAAGTTTGCCAAAGACCTAGTTGAGAGCATCGATAACCTCGAGCGCGCATTAGGCATGGTGCCCGAAGAAAAACTGAAAGCCCCAGAGAAAACCGGCGATTTACAGGACCTGGTGGCGTTATACGATGGGTTGAAGATGACAGAGGGTATCCTCATGACGACGCTGAAGAAGCACGGTCTCGAGCGATTTGACCCGAGTGTTGAGGGAGAGAAGTTCAATCCCAATGAGCACGAAGCTACGTTCATGACACCTATGGCTGGGAAGGAGGATAATACTGTTTTCCACACCCAGCAAAAGGGGTTCAAGCTCAATGGCAGAATATTGAGAGCCGCCAAGGTTGGCGTTGTAAAGAACCAGTAAATCTCTCTTATATTCGACATGAGGATCTCAATCATGATGTGGGGCTTGTTTTATGGTTGTTTTGTATGGGATATCTATGTATGAGTATTAATGGGGCTGGAACTAAAGAGAGGCGTTGGGTCTTTGTCTCGTGTATGTATATATTCACTGCTCCCCTCTTTCGGCGGTGTCGGTATGATGGGTCTGGTATAGCGACGTTGAAATGCATCATGGTAAGAGTGGAGTTCATATTCCAGATATCTAATGTACATATCGTACAGTCCGAATGACCTAAATAAAATACTTGTAAAAACTTTCTCGCTACTCTTTCGCTTCCAGCAAGTACGGGCTGAATGTTCAATAATCTGCCATGACATTGAGTATCGCCTTCGGCTGTGAAAACTTTGTTATTGCTTCATCACATTTTCAGACTGTATGGTAATGTCATCTTTAGAATTTAATTATTCATCATCTACCTATCACTTCCTGGTTCAAAAGAAAGCTACTTATTCCAATATATCTGCCTCTAGAACCACCTCGCCCTAGGTTCTCTCTCCTTTAAAACTCCTCGCTCCACCCTCAACCGCTTAAAAGCTCAAAAACCAGCCAGCTTTATTTGCTAACCATGCTCAATGAAAACGCCGTGAGTGTATTTGCCATTATCCCAAACGCCGTTACTTCGTAGTGTCAACCAATCACCAAGCCGACCTCCTACTAAACTCCTCGTAAAGAACCCCCTACCCCCCACTTAAGGTATCAAGAAGCGCTATCCTTCCCGAGAAGAAAACAAAAGAACAATAACAAAGTGGAATTTAGAAATTATGCTGAGTTAGGAGATATCGCCCGTTCACTCGCCAACTTGGGTCGCTCACTACAGGTGGTAATGGCTTGCTCAGATGACGAGTCCGAGTCGAGCTTTGTGAGCCGGAGCTTCTCATCAAACATATTAGAAATCTGGTCTAGTAATTCGGTGAGCACCGTTTCGTTGATGGTTGTGGACTTCAAGGTTTTTTCCCCAAGCGCCATTGCGGTGAGCCGAAGCTCTTGGTCGAGTTCCTTGAGTGCGGACTCTTTTACCGATTCAGATGACAAGAGTTTCTTCCGATACGCTCGCAAAGTCCTGCATGCCTGCTCTGTTGCCATGTTCAGTGTACCGAACTCACTAAAGTTGGCAGTGCTCCTCGTCCGCGAGCGTGAATCTGCTAGTGATGGCCGCATTGTATCTCTTGCTTTCGGACTTGGAGGTGGGCTACGCGATCGGTTTCTAGAATATCCTCGACTCTTGGACGAGTCTTCAGAGACCGAAAAATATTGGCTAGACGGTGGTGCAAGCGATGGTGATTGTGCCGAAAGGCCGTATCTGGATGTCTTTCGCCGGACTACTCTTGGTGGCGAGCCCCTTGGTGTCGGCGTTGAAGTAGGTGAAGCTCTCTGGAACTCTGCCAACTCTGCCCTTGAAAGCACTCTCCTCAAAGGCGGCCGAGCAGCCATTTTCGAATCGTCTTTTGATGGCGGTGTCTCCACCTTCGAGAGCTCCATTGGCTCTTGTAATGCAGGTGTTTTTGGCGAGAGGTCCCAAAGCATGATAGTACCATCGAGGCCTGTACTTATTAAAGTTTTCTGATCAGAGTCAGGGGTTTCCAAGAGAGCCACGTCTGTCACCGCGGCAGTGTGGCCCCATTCTCTGTCCAGGAAAGTTCCCGTGCTGCTATCGTACACTCTGACAGATTTGTCGGTCCCAGAAACACCCGCAAGTATTGTGGACCGGCCTGGGAGAGTGCTGGGAGTCCCCATAACGAGGGCGTCGAGAACCACTGCATCTGCTCCTTCATTGTCCGTCGCCCTGAAGGAGCTCACAAGACGGCCACTTGAGATGTCATACGTTGCGACTGTGCGGTCAAGTGTTGACACCACAAAGTTACCCGCCGCGCCATCCAAGCAAAGGGCCATCGATACCGGCGAGGCTTTAAGTGTGATGATTCGTAGAGGAACGGCGCCCATCACATCTTGTCCTCCAACCTCTTTCTTGACAATCTGTCTTATGTGGATTGTTCTATCCGAAGAACAGGATATCAACATTTCTCCATTCTCGGCAAAGCATACACTGCCAACGCTCGCAGAATGCTCATCCATGGTTTGCACAAGCACCCATACATCTGCAACACGGCGGTAGAGCTGAACAGTTCTATCGCGACCAGATGAAGCGACCAGTGTTGAAACTTCACTTTCATGAAGGGCTATGTCTAGGATCTCGGACACATGAGCTCTGGTGTCAAAAACGCAGTTCTCGGTAGATGTGTCGATGATTCTCAGGACACCGTACCGATCTCCAGTGACCAAGAATTTGGCGCCTATGGATGCTCGAACAACCTGGCATTGGTTGGCAGGCTCATCATCGTTGCTAGGAAGCTGCTCAAGTTCTGCAGACAATGATGCTTTGCAGCTCCCATCAAGGTCCCAGAACACGATCGTTCCATTTGCTGCCCACGTGAAAAAGGCTGCATCCATATTATTGTTCGGCGAGAGGAGCCGGACACCCATAACTGCATTGCCATGGGCTGGAATAGCGGTGCGTTGTATCTTGATACCTGGATCTTCGGGATTGGGAGTCACTTCAATCACATGCCTCGAATCTACCGTGACAAGACTTCCTTCCATGAAACCCATGGCACACAAATGAGCTGCTTCGTTGGGAACGCCGCTTTCGCTTCCGGGAACTGGTGACTCTGGAGGAGTGCTGGGCGTGAGTAGTTCATCTAGACTCATAACTTTGACCATTCCATTGCGCCCTCCTATTCGAATACGCCGTTCCGGCAGATCCACTGCAAGACACGTCGTCGAGAAGCCTGTGTTTGTAAGTTTTACTAGTTTGAGAGTTTCGGTATCATCGATTAGACAGATGTCGCCCTTTTCAGAGCAGACAACTGCTTTCGAATCAGAAATAGCTGCGACACATGTGAACGTGGTTTCAACCAAAGGCCCAAGCAAACAGTTTCGCCCCGACAGCGTTTTTAGCGCTGGTTGGACAGGAACTGGTTGTGGCGTACCATCAAGGGCAAATTTCTGCTTTGCTGGTGATACGTTGTCATCTTCGACTCTCCATACCTTAATATGGCGTGTTCCAACGCTATACAATGTTAGCCGTTATGTTAGAATTTATATATAGACAAGCTGCATGACTGTTCACTTATTACATACGTGATTATACTGGTACCCATCCATATCATTTGTTTAACAAAGCTGGTGCACTTGTTGCTGGAGTGAAGTTTCGTTGCGCCAGATTTAATGGACCAAACATATAGAAAACCATCATTCGGCGATCCAAGGCTTGCCAGATATCTCTGATCTGGGCTGAATGCAACGGCACGAACGCCGTAAGTGTGTTCACCCAGTATAACTAAAGGAATGTCTGAGGAATCCTCCTGCAAGGAAAATATTAGGACTCGAGGAGAATAACCAGTCTGGATGATAGTTAGCAATTGATCTAGCTCCGAAGAAAGCACTTCCGTACCTCACCAACAGCCAAGAAGTTCCCATCTCGGCTTATTGAGAGACAAGCAGCCGCCTTTATTCT
The DNA here is from genome assembly GCA_026119845.1 of Pezicula carpinea. Taxonomy (NCBI): domain Eukaryota; kingdom Fungi; phylum Ascomycota; class Leotiomycetes; order Helotiales; family Dermateaceae; genus Pezicula; species Pezicula carpinea. The sequence continues at coordinate 838,136 of JALRMK010000008.1, forward strand.
CTCTCTACTGGTCCATGTTTTCGAGCTAGACAATTCCCCCCATTCCAGACTCGCATGCGAACCATTTGGAGAATATGGAATTGCCGAATCTCTTATTGTCGCAGCAATTCGGTTTCTGCCATCGTTGGCAGTACTTGTAGGTGTGGAGGGTGCAATTGATAGGCTATTTGTGGTAGCAAGCGGGACTGCATTTGGTCGTGCTCGGAAGAAGCGCTGTGAATGATTGTTGGTGCCGTCTACAACGACTGCAGCTGCACCTGCTGTATATGCAAATATCTGCGCCGAGGCAAGGGTATCGAAAGCCGGAGGAGAGGAGACCGTTGTTCCAATGATCCTCTTCAGCGACAAGCCCGACTCGTACAGACTTCGCTGTTTGTATGGTGATCTGGGTGATCCACGGACGTATGGAGAATTCGAGGGGGTAACCTTGAGTCCTAGGCCCGTATTCGCGGCGAAAGTCCTTGGATTTGAAGGAGTGGAAGACATGGCCAGCAAGCCATGGATGGGACTGCTATCACGCAGGTCCAAAGAAGCTCGAGCTGTGTCCCGTAGTAGTGCTCAGTGGTCTGAAAGGAGTGGTTGCGACAAAATGGCGGCGGTCGAGGTTGAATTGGATTTAGTGATCTGGTATCGATGCTTCGAGGGCGTCGATTCGACCTAGAACGTGGGGTCGGCGGTGAAATGAAGAAATTGAAGAGAACATGGATTTCAATAATGCTATTGTTTGTTATTGTCTCAGCGGCGGTGTACTGTACTACGGCAACAAACACAGACGATCTTTTGCACTCACAGCGTGGATGGGAATAAGCAAAGAAAAAAGGGCGCTCGAAGACGGGAACCAAAACTGGAATCGGACGACCAAATTGAGACGATGATCTGAGGGAAGGACAGGAAGAGGAGAAGGGCGCTCGTCTGAACGGATCACATATGAGCAGGGAAGAGTTCTTTGTCTCTCTTGAATTATCTTGACAGCGTAAACGCGCTGCTGGGATTCGCGCACAGAACAGGGTCAAAGCTCTCGTGGTGCACCGGAACTTGGACCACCTCATGCAAGTGCCTGCCAGCACCTTCTAGCCTTCTTCTCGTCCGAATCTTGATGGTGGTTTGTACGAACGCTGGGAAAGGGACAGTCGACGACAGTAGCCAAGCCCTGCGTCAAGTATTATTCCGGCATCTGAGCATCAGCTCGCCATGTTGGTTGCAAAGGGCCTTCTCGTCTGGCTGCTCGAGTGACCATCGTCCAGGGACAGCATCTGGTACGCATGGTCCTTATCAAGGCTGGTATTCGCTCTAGTGACGAGTGACGGGAGGTATGGAAACAAGGGAAGCGAGTAATCCAGACCTCATGTTTCCGCAATGCAATCCTCCAACCCTCCACAGTGACATATAAAATGCTAATAACACAATGGCCTGGCCGTTTCCTCATTAAACTAGTGCTACAATCTTTCCCTCAACATATCTTACATTGCGACACCTCACGGTATCATATCTGCAGGGCTAACTCCGTTACGGCCTTGTTCAGCCCCAGGGGATAGTGTCTGGCTTTGTAGTGGCCGTGTTCTTTGGCTGTCTAGAGAAGCCAGAGGTCTCCGACGCTGTGGAAGCAGGTACCCACTGCTTCCGCTCCCTTGCGCCATGGACCACCGTCTTCCATTGCCCTCTTCCATGCTGTCTCCATTGCTTCGGGGGTTTCTTTCCTTGTTCTGCCCATCGATCCCACACCTTCTCACCTCGCTTAAACCAGCGTTTCGAACGGTCGATTTCCTCTTCCTGCTTCGGTACCCATTTACTCTTAAGTATCCTCCGAATTGCCTCTGGAGAGACCTTGAAATTCTCAGCAAGCGTAGCTGTCGTGTAAATCTCTGGCATCTGTGCATGTAGGGCACGGATTCCAGCCAACGCATCAGGCGACAACCGTTTCATAGGATTCCAACTTCCTTCGATTTTGTCCTTCATTGCTGCCTTTTGTATCATCCATCCTTCTCGTGGTGGAGGCGTCCAGTTATCTCTAAATTGAGATCTTTCTGGCTTGCTATACTCTTGTCGTCGTTGTTCTGATCGTGACCCACTGAGCTCTTCACGGTATTCTTTATAATCTGGAAGGACGTCTCTATGATTCGAAGGAGAGGCTTGCGCATAGCCCGTTGAAGATTTCGAATATGGCGTGCGTGGGTTATCGAAATGTATTGCTAAACTGGTGTTCTGCAGCTTTGTTCTTCTGAATGTGGGTTTTATCGACGTTGAGCGGAAGCTCCTTGATCCTCGCTTTATCCTCCAAGTACTCTCATCGCCCTCATCGTTCTGGGACTGTCCATAAGACGCTGGTGCCGCAGATCTTGATTCAGCTGCAATGGCATCTATTGCCTCTGGCGAAAAATCGGATATGGCGCTATACGCATCAACTCCAGAGGATTCCTGGGGCTGCTGATTCGCACCTGTAGAGTCTACCTCGAGGCTGGTAGAAGGTTCTCTATTTATGCTTCTCGTATGAGAGTATGGCGAAGAAGATGCAGAGTCGAATCTCTTAGGAAGTGAGCTCTGCAGCGGTACTACACGTGTTGTTGTGAAATTACGCAGAGCCCTGTTCCGCAGCTGCGTAGGGGGCAACCGTGGTGCTGTTGCTGAGACATCGACTTGCGCAACGCTACGAATGAATAATTTGAGTGTGTTAGCAGAACAAAGACAAGGCATAGCTGCTCATACTTCGTTGTCAATTGGATTTGCGACTTCACACAAAAAAAGTCAAAGTCCAGAGCAGCTCTAAGAAGTCGGTGCTTATTATGTAATCACCGAGTGGAGAAAATTGGAACTCCAGAGCTGACTGAATATCGTGTAACCTACCTTACCTTGGTCTTCATTTCCTGTGCAACAACAACGAGTCCCATGAGGGTAACTGCTACCTCGCAGAACTCTGCGAATGAAGTTTTCGACGGTTTTGGTAGGAAGACTATGAAAATAGAACTCCAGAAATGCCCAGAACGTTTCTAAATGCGCTAAGGCCCTCGATAGTTGTGTTGTCGTAATTAGCATCAGACTAGCATGTGAAAAGAGACAACCACCTCAGTGTGTTCTTCTTGCAGTTTCTTTCCCCTTTAATAACCGCGAGTCCCTCTGCTTTTTTTTTGTTTCATTCATGTTTATTCTGCCAGATCATTTCGTCTATCCTTCCATCATGTCTTGGTCAAATCCCTTCAGGCAAACAGATGAGAATACACGGCAGGCTTGGGGCTATACATTTCAATGGACTCCGAATCATATGACAGAAGAGCAGATGCATCCTCTGAAGTTCTCATATGATACTCTGGGAGAAGAGGCCTTAGATGTTCTAGATACGCTTTATCCACCAGTATCAAAAGAGCTCCCACGAAATTCAAGTCGAATGCCGTCAGCGTTAGCACCCCAGAGGGACTTGTATGCTTTACTGAGAGATCACGCTTCTGAAGATAGGACTCTGGGGGCACTTTGGAATGAAGTTGCTACAATCCCGGACTGGGTTGATTGGGTCCAGATTGCTCGTGGTCAAGATGTGTTTTATAGATATGGAGGTGTGGCTTTGACTGCAGTATGTATTCTTTCTTTCTACTCGGCTGCAGATTTACGGTTCAATTCCATACTTGTTGAGTCTTTAACAAAGTTAGTAATTGACAGGCAAGGTGGTACTTCCAGGCATGTCAGTGTCTGAGCGAAACAGTAACTCAAGCCAGAGTAGGGTACTTAGTTGTACCCCTCTGGCAGACAGTGAATAACGAGTAATATCTCTCAACAGGTTCTTTCAAGTTTCATGGTCTATGGAGTTGACTATATACAAAGCTTGCGTACCAATCTTTGTTGGGGGGTATGGGAGCAGGCCGAGTCGTTGAAGTTCTCGGCCGAACTGGAGGGTTTTCCGCAAAAGTTGCCCGGCACAGGTTGTATGAAACCACGCAACACATTTTACAGGTCACCAAGTCCTTAGAATCCATAAAGCCAGGAGGAGAAGGTCATGCATCATCCATCCGAGTGAGACTACTCCACGCTGCAGTTCGCCGTCGTATCATGCAGCTGGCCAAGCAGAAGCCGGACTACTACAATGTGGAAGAGTACGGTGTGCCCATCAACGACTTGGATTCTATTGCGACTATTGGCACTTTTTCGGCAACATTGATTTGGTTGGGCTTTCCACGACAAGGCATCTGGCTCCGCAAGCAAGAGATTATTGATTACATTGCTCTGTGGCGTTTGGTTGCTCACTTTCTCGGAACGCCTACCGAGTTCTTCGAGACACCAGACAAAGCCAGACACATCATGGAGTCTATTCTCCTATCGGAAATCAATCCTACAGAAACATCCAAGGTGCTTGCTAACAACATCATCCTCTCGCTTCAAGGTCAAGCTCCGGCATACGCTTCAAGAGACTTTCTCAACGCTAGCACAAGATGGCTCAATGGTAGAGATCTCTCTGATGCGCTGGGAATCGATCAACCAAGTCTCTACTACTCTGCTCTCGTCGCTGGACAATGTATTTTCTTTATGGTCTGGTGCTATTTAAACCGGTCGATTCCATATTTAGATCGGCGGAAAATCAAGGTCAGGTTCTTTATCCATCCGAAATGATTTCAACGGATCTCTAACAATCATAGGCTCTCCGTCGAATATTCTATGCATTGATCGTCGAGAATAAAACCCATGGACTAGGCAAGGAAACGAACTTCGACTTCAAGTATGTGCCAGACTTTTATACAAGTACCGTAATGGGCGAATACGAAGATTCTGGGCTATCAATATCAGGCGTTGAAAGGAGAAATCTGAGCACTCTGATACTTGCTTCAACTTTTGTTGCGATGGGGTCTTGGCTTGGGATGAAATTGGCTTATGGCTTTTTGGGACGACTGTTGTAAGACTCGTGATACACGTTCCCCCCTCGTGGTTGTTATAGATAGTCTATAGCTGGAGAATATGTGTTTAAGTTACTATAGGTATTTAATTTACTCTAACCAACTTAGCAACTTATGAAAAACGTAGCTGCTTAGTATCTATAGTACAGGGAAGAGGGAGCGTGAATCACGATCTTGTTCTAAATAGTCCACCAGCCTTGAACTTATTTGTGAAGATCCTGTTACAGCATAATTGGATTTATTAAGTCAAAAGTAACAAGAGTTCCATGATTGATTTGTCTTATTTTCATTTGTTGTGTCACCGTGTCGTCCCCCAACATGAAGCGCTGTCTGAAACGCCAAAACACCACATGCTCGATGCAAACGCATATGCAGAGCTACTCATACAATGGACTGTCTCGCCAACCCAACGCCAAACGATGCTCAAATAATATTCCTCCCAATGTGAATACTCAAAGAATTGAAACCCCATTTATCATTGCTCCATCAACTCCACAGGTGGTCTTGAAGTGTGCGCCATAATTGGCCCCACCTCAATAGGACTGATATCCGTCTCGCCCGTCAGATCCTCCACTTCAATAGCCGGTAGATTTGGGCTGTGTCCATGTTCACTCGGATGATAGATTGTAGTGCAACTGCCGCTTCGTGTTCTGCCCATGCCTCCGTCACTGTTCGGTGAAGCGGGAAGGTCGGTCCGTGGCCTGTGATGTAACTTTGCCAACGCCTCTGCCAGATCCTCTGCATGTACCTGCTTATTTGGCGCACCTTCTAACTTCATCTCCCATCCGTGAGGAGGCGATGGTGGTGGAGAGATGAAGAACAGCTTGCCAGCGTCGGGTAGGTTCAAATGCTCGTCCTTGACCTCGATAGATGTTGTCTGTCCAAAATACACCTTGACCCGCTCGCCCATAATTATTGTACCATCCAGCAAGTGTTTTATTGCGACGGCAGAGGCTTCATCGAAGAAAGAGACAATTATGCGACGGAAGGACTTGAGCGGGGCAAATGAGTGGATTGGCGCAGAGGAGTTGATGAGCTCGCGAATAGTTTGGAGATTATCGGCGCGGAATATTTCAGTATCTTGCAGGTTGGTGATGAGGAGGGTGTTGGACGGTGGTGTTGAAAGCACGAGAGGTGGGATGCTCGAGAGATCTATGGAGAGTGGTGTTCTTGGTCTGGATGATCTGGACGAGGCTGGGCGTGATACTGGCGGGGAAGTTTCGGAAGACATCTTGGACGTAGAAATGCCGTACTATGAAGTGTTGAAGTTGCGAGGGTTGTGGCAGTCAGGATGTTCAACTCTTTGGCCTGTTGTTCCTGTCGTTGTTGTTGTTGTTGCTGTTGCTGCTGTTGCTGTTGCTGTTGTTCTGATGTTCTGATGTTCTGTTGGAGAGTGGGAGATGTCTTGTCTTTTAAGAGAGAAGAAGCGCCGGTTTGTTTGAGAGAAGCGAGCCGAGAAGAGCATGCGAGAGAGTGCAAGAGGCCAACGCCAACCACTCGAGGCGGAGTCTTCAGACCTCATCAACCAATTCTTGGGTCCTGGAATCCGACCTACCACACAGCCCCTAAAACGGGACCGCCACTGCAAACTTTGACGTGTAGCCCTGGAAGTCATCTTACTTACCAACCTATTCCACGGACAAATTCTAGACAAATTCTACTTAAGTGGGTGGTCATTGAAAGAGATGTTGGCTGAGCCTCTCCACAGGCGCGCTGGCAGGCACGGAGTATGCTACGCGTTGCGCACACCCGTCACTGCCCCAAAGGTTATGAACTCGGAACAGGAGGGTCTCGGCTTTCAGGGAAAGTGTTGATACGAGTACAGTAACACTGGCTGTGACTCCTCAGTTGGCAGGAAAGCAACAAGAGCGCGGGAACTTGGTACGTTGGTACGAAATACCACACTTACATTGTGCTAAGCGTCTCGGTAGTTTTGGCATCAAGGTGTTGGAACTTGGTTGAGGGGCGCAGCAAGCCCTCTATCATTGTTTGTTTCCACAGGGCAGTATTATTGTAGTTTCAGTAATATGTTTCGCCTCACAAGAAGAGACGACAGCACGAGGACAGGAGTATCTGTGCCTGTCCTGTCAAACTCATGTCAGAAGCGGCATTGCCCCTTGCGCTGAGTCTGCAACTGCTGAGCCTTTTAATGGTTCAAGAACAATCTCGGCATCCTGCAGAGCACAACTTGTGAACTCTTGCACTCATTATTTCAGAACAGTAGTAAGACAAACTCGATAATGAAAATTCCATTAAGAGGCGCAATGCAGTAGCTTTGATCTCAATATTGCTTAATTGCCTTGTTTTCGCCACCAGGAAGCACCACTCGCTTAGTGTACTTTCGTAGCATGTGATCTCAGTCACGAGAGTCCACCTAGCTCTAGCAGCTGGCCCACTTCCCTGCCCGGCTTAGTGTAGCGTAGCAATACGGACCGATGTTAATCCATTGAGCCAGGAATTTGAAGGCAGGGTGGTGGCTTTGCTGATCAGCCTCGAACTCAGGGTGCAGCAACACTCCCCCAGCTTCAGCATATGGGATGCGGATTGACACATTTGCTTGATCGCTTCAATTGAATCCACGGCAGCCTTGCAGACTGCCTTTCTGTGCTGCGTGCTTACGCGTCAACTCAGCCGTACCGCATACATCCTTTGATCAAGTCTTCTGATCCTGTGCGCACTCGCGATATCACTTCTTCACCCACGTCAGAATGGATTCCTACAGCGATGCTATGGATATGGACATGTCGGGGCCATCTGTGAAGATTACAGAGGTAATTAGAAATATACAGGACTTCTTGATTGACGGTAGGCTCACGCGCATTGTAATAGGCCGGTTCACACCATGTCAACTTCCAGCTCCAAGCTGTTGACCTCTCCTTCGCAAATTCACTACGACGAGTCATTATGGCTGAAGTTCCAACAATGGCAATCGATCTGGTGGAAATTGAAGCGAATACGTCGGTGCTTGCAGATGAGTTCATTTGCCATCGTCTGGGTCTTGTTCCGTTGATTTCAAAGGATTGTGATAAGACCATAGTCTATTCACGAGACTGTGACAACTGTGATCAATACTGCGATCAATGCAGTGTTACTCTCAGCTTGCAGGCACGGTGCACGAGCGATGAGATTATGAAGGTGTATGCCCGCGATTTGGTTGTAACTGGCGACCGCCGGAATGGAAGCGTTGGTGATCCAGTCATCACAGACCCAGACGGATTAGGCACTGTCATTTGCAAGCTGAGGAAAGGCCAAGAGCTACGAATGAAATGTATTGCAAAGAAGGGCATTTCCAAGGAACATGCTAAATGGGCACCAACATCTGCCGTGGGGTTTGAGTACGACCCGCATAACAAACTCCGCCACACATCCCTCTGGTATGAGGAAGATCCGGAGAAGGAATGGTATGTGGCTCCTTATGCAAGGCATTGGCTGTAGTGCTAATCCTTTCAAATAGGATCAAGAGCAAATATGCTGAATGGGAGGAGCCAGAGCAAGAAGGAGAGCCTTTCGACTATGATGCTGAACCGGAGAAATTCTACTTCGAGGTTGAGAGCGTTGGCAACCTAGATCCAGACGAGATCATTCTGGAGGGAATTAAGGTTCTGCAGAAAAAAATAGCAGCCGTTATCCAAGATCTGAACGAGGGAGATGGAAATGGGGGTATGAATGGTGATGGTGGATTCGACGGTCCCCGCAGTCCGGAGGCCCAAGGCTGGGAAAATCAGGGCTATGCCACCCCGGCATATAACAACGCTGGACAAGCAACACCTTTTGGCGCAACTGCATACGGTGGTCAAAATGGGGTCAGTGGCTGGAACTGAACTCGGTAAGGGAAGACTTGCATTTATGGTGTTGTTGGCTGGAGTTGGTTTGGGACTGGGATAGGAGGAGGGTAGTCCAACATCACACCATTTTATCGATTTGCTCTGGAGCGAAGTAACCAGCGCATTACGAGGATTTGCATATACCAGGTGAGGCCTGGTATTGGGCGTTGGGAAGAAAAGCTTTTCGTATAGGTTTGATAACTCACAATGGGATAGAAAGTCCTTGTGGATCACTATGGGGAGAGCCGAACTCAGTAATTAAATAAACCTGTCGGTGACTGCAAAAGTCTTCAAAAGTCCGTTCTGGTCTTCTTAGCCAACCTGCTGATCTGGCCTCAACCGTCAACATGAACTTATTGAGTGAAGTGTAGGTTTGAGCTTTAGTCTGCAGTACACTATTTACAGTCTATCCCACGGCTGTCCCCAAATGCAATTAATGATAACCATGCAGAAACGCCGTATTATGCGTCTATAATCTCCTTAACGCCAGACCGGGAAAGAAGAATTGACAAGCGTAACTCGTGATCGGTAACTAGCATGCCTCATGGATTTCCAAAGACTTATGGGATCAGTCCAGAAACCCTTTCACCCTCAAATGCATCCAAATCTAAACCAAGGCGGGGTCCTCGCCTATCCCCTTGAGTTTCCGGTAGAGCTTCTTATGCTGCTCTAGGAATAAGAATGTTGCAATCGTATGCGGTCCAAGACGAATGAAAGATGGAACCCAGCCTCGGAACATCCAGCCTACTCCTTCCACCCTATATACATCGGCCAGCAACTTGGCTAATCCTTTGCTCTCGTGTGAAGACATGATCCTCGTTTTAATAACGTCGACAGGCGAGCAGATGGTGGTAGCCACGAAACCGGCCATTAAGGAAGCTGAAAAATGCAAAGCTAATCCCTCTTCCAAAGGAGTATTGGTTTTCAGCAAATTCTTAAAACCGTCGTATGAAGCAAGTTGGGAAGCTGTCATTAATACAGCTCTCATGCTATTTGGCCATACGCCACGGAATAGACTTTTCCAGCCTTCTTCCTTGGTCATGCGAATCAAGCCATCAATAGCATTCTTGTAATTTCTCCTCTGTTCCATAGGCAAGGCGGCATCATGCTGCATGCGGACATTTAGAACATCAGCCGGGTTCCCTACGATTCCGCCGAGAAATCCGGAGGTTGAGGACATGGCGATCAGGGTTGGGAAGGACGGCGCGGAGCCTTGCGTGGTAAAGTCGCTCTTCAGCTCTTCATAGATTCCGAAGCGTGTCGTGGAGTAGGTTATCTGACGTAGCAATGAAGCACTCAGACCGCTGTACAGCCCCGTGAGCCCATTGTGCTTAATGACATGTACGAACGTCCCCACCATTGACTTGGGTGCATTTCCACTACGCGTTTGGAGGCGGACCTGGACGGATATTCGGATTAGTTTCGAGGCTTGGTTGCGCAGGGTTCAATGAGTACTACCTTTACTGTGAGAAGTCAGCATGTCTATCTTTTGTTTACAGATATGGAAAAGCTCACCGAGATCCAGAGGATGGGTCACTCCGGCCGCAAGACAACTTGCGCTGCCTCCGAACCAGAAGGGATATCTTATATGCTCGCGCTCCCACTTCTTCTTTCGTGACAGCTCCTGCTTGGGCTGCATCGACATTCTACCAGACGACATGATTGCAACTGGGCTTTCCAGTTCCGGGGCATTCCGTGTCGCTGGAATGTCACACCTTGGAGGAGTCGATAGGTATGAGGGAAGAGGAGAAGGAGTTGTGGAAGCAACCATTTGAAATTCTGGTCATTCAAAAAGCTCAAAGCGCGAAGGCCGCTGCCCCACTTTTAGCACAAAAATAATAATTATCGTATGATTGGCGTAGAGTACAGTATGCTTAAGTCCGAATTGCGACAACCGTGCCGACTCCCTAGATTCCTATCCTGGGGCATGTGAGTTCTTCTGCTTACCTATATCTTCACTTCCTCTGGCTTTCCTTTCGTTGTTCCTATTTAGCAAGTTGTCATTCCCATTCAGCCTCCTCTGTCCGACCTGACCTTGGAAAATAATACGAGATCGTCATCATGCAGACGTTCCACGGCCAATTTCTTCCGTCGCCGGAGGCGGAACATCGTAATGCCTAAATCTGAGCTTAAAGTCTCCGGGAGCTTGGAGCACTCGAAAGGATCGGGCCTGGTTTGACTGCATCTCTTCGCAGTACAGCGCTGCCGCCATGAGGTCTTTTGTGGCTGGGAGGTCGCGCATATCTGCAGGCAGTGGAACGTTATCACTGGTCATTGGCTTCAGCAATGGCACATCTCATCGCCTGAGGTGGTGCACTCAATGCAGGTATAACTCCACCACAGGTCTGTAGACCACCAAAAGCCAACCGCGTGTTGGAAACTTGCGCTAACATGCCAAAGGAGCTGCGGCAACACCAGAAGGGACTCAGAAGTCCATTCCTTCGTTCCCACAAGAATCCGAATACGACGACTGGTACAATGTTCCGCTCAATATCAAGAAGTCAATTGAGGAGAAACTGCATGTCAAGAAGGATCATCCCATCTCAATAACTCGTGCGATTATCGAGTCCCAATTTCCGCCTCCAACTTTCAAGTATTACAACAACAAATGGCCCGTCGTTTCCACGTTTAAGAATTTCGACTCGTTAGGTATTCCACCAGATCATGTTGGGCGCAGCAAGACGGATACATACTATATCAACAAGGACACAGTGTTGCGAACACACACCAGCGCCCATCAGCATGAAGTGTTCGAGAGTAACGCAAGCAGGGGTTTCTTGATAAGTGCGGATGTATACCGAAGAGATGCCATTGACCGGAGTCATTACCCCATCTTCCATCAGATGGAAGGCGCACGCACCTGGGACCGAGAATCAGTCCCGGATGGAGATCTGGCAGCTGCGATTTGGAAAGATGTCGAGGCTCTTCCAAAACATTCTATGGTCGTTGAGGATCCCAACCCAACAGTTCACCCCGAGCGAAACCCTCTGCAGGATGGTCACACTGTGGAAGAAGCAGAAGCTATTGCGGCTCATCTGAAGCGATCTATTGAACTCGTTGTTGCCGAGATTTTTTCTCGTGCTAAAGCTGCAGCTGTAGCTGGAAACCCATATTTTATCGACGAACCACTGAAAGTCAGGTGGATTGAGGCATACTTCCCATTTACTAGTCCTTCCTGGGAGTTGGAGGTATTTTGGCAGGGAGATTGGCTGGAGGTCCTTGGCTGCGGTGTGGTCAAGCAAGAATTGCTGGCGAATGCCGGAATGCCCACTCAATCAGGATGGGCTTTCGGCATGGGCTTGGAACGTATTGCGATGCTGCTGTTTGAGATCCCTGATATTCGACTTTTCTGGTCAAAGGATGAGAGGTTCTTGAGTCAGTTTGCCGGCGTATCAGAGAACTTGAACAAGCTAAAGCGCTTTGTGCCTTTCTCAAAATACCCAGCTTGTTACAAAGACGTAGCCTTCTGGCTCCGTTCATCTTCGTCCTCAGCAGGTGGTGGCTTGGCAGCAAATGCACAAGACTTCCATGAGAATGATGTCATGGAGATCGTCAGAGAGATCGGTGGTGATGTTGTTGAGGATGTAACTCAGACTGATGCTTTCACGCACCCAACTACAGGGAGAAAGAGTCTTTGTTACAGGATCAATTATAGGAGTTTGGAGAGGACTCTGAAGAATAAGGAGGCTAATCAGTACCATAACAAGGTACGATCGGCACTAGTGGAGAGGTTGGGTGTCGAGTTGAGATGAGTGGATATAAGAAGTTTGCAGTGAAGTTTGCTGTGTTATGAATAGGATTTTGTTGGGTGTAAAAATAGAAGCATGTAAGAATAGATCGTGTACGGATTTGCCAGCAAGCAAGCAAGTGAGTGGCTTGTTGCTGTTATACTACTCTGTATTCTGTACTTGCGATACAGATACCCGAAAAGTTTTATACTGTCTTGAAGCTTGCCTATTCCCCCTCTACTATTTTTATTCTACAGGGCTTTATTGCTTCGCTGTGAAAATAAATACGGAACAGCCAAAGACGTAAAGTGCAAAACGAGAAACTCGTTTCACTAGGTACTGACTTAGTTTGAGGAACACAGTAACTCTGAACCCCACATATACCATCTCTCCCGTGGGTGGTAGCAGCAGTCATCGAAATGGAGAACGTTGCAACCACGAGATGCTACTAATTTAGGCTACTTTTGTTGTGTAAGGTACTGGTGTACGGTATCTGTAAAGTATGTAAGATATGTACTAAGAAGTGTTGAGGAGGAAGCATGAATACGTCATAAGGCTAGAGGTCAATCAAGACCCAACACCCTACGCCTTTGCTCAATTTTGAAGCAACCATTGAAGTTCACTTTCTTTTCAACTCAACTCAGCTTTCATCGACTCGAACAAAAGTCACAAGATCATCATCTAATCATCAAAATGACGGAAGCAACAAACACCAAGCTCATGGACATTGAAGCTGGTGGCGAGCAAACTCAGTACGTAACTATCCCTGTTCTTTGATTTTCATTACGAAGCTGACTTTATTTAGATATGAAGGGTCTAACACCTTTAACAGACCTCATGCTAAGGAGGAGGGTCAGATGAAGGGTACTGCTCATCCTCACCTAGCAATCACTCGTCCCGATGGCTCATTTGGTCCGTTTTACAACTAACCTCTCCTTGATTTAGATACCTCAACAACCACAGAGGCTTTGGATCAAGCTCCGGCAAAGAAGCAAGGTCGAGGCGAGAAGACAAGTGCAAATATCACAGACGGGGAAGCCATTGATGAGCATGGATTAGGTGGAAAGACGACGGGCAATAGCGGTTCTGTACAACAGGTCGAGGAGAATGATGAAGCGAATGATGGAGCTCAGACAAGGAGAAAGATGGGATACGGTGGTGGTTCGAATGTTGGTGCTTGAATTGGAACATCCTTTGAAAGGCTTCGAGCTAGAAGGGAAAACGGGTTGATATGAGGCAGCGAGGCAGCGAGGCAACAACGGCCTTCTCGTGTACCTTAATGACAGAAACTCACGGTCGATCGTAATCTTCCATCCATCATCTCCTGGTGTCATATTCCTTGCCATGCGGTAACCAGACACCAGACTTAGTGCACCATAATCCTTTCCGATACGGTAGACACAGATCACTCTAAACTACGAACCTCTTTTCTCCATAGCCGTTGACCTGCAGCTTCCCGGCAATTGGATCTCAGCACGTAGCTGTGCTTGTGCCCTGTGAGTATTGCGGTGGAGCTAAGAAACCTTTCTTCACAACAACGTATGAGAGTCCCGTCTCGTGGGAATATATTCCATACCTACCTATATATGTATACATGGACCCCATGCTACGCAGGAGTAGTGCTCCGCGGTGTTGAGAGGCCAGAGAGCACATTCAACACAAAGTCAGGAACTCAGGTCGGTTGAAGATATATTGTTGAGCCGAGAGATGCCGCGTCGCCGATGCCGGGCCCGAGACGAGGCTGCCCCTTTCTCTTTGCGTGAAGGCGGCCCGCTTTTGTCGTGTCATTGCCCTTGTCAGCCTTGTTACCCCGCAGGTGCAGTTGCAGGTAGCTGCGAACCTCTCCTCTCTCTGTCCTGTACTGTGCTCCGTGCTACATGTAGGCTATCTATCACGTGGTACCTCCCTCCACGAACTGCCGCAAGAGAGAGACCTTGGAGGACTCATGGGCGCATGCTGGTCCTTTTCCCAACAACTTTGGAATGCCCATTCCCATTCCCACGATGCTCCGTCGTGGTGCCATTATATCCACTTGGGAGTCACAATGGGTACCTAGGTATGCGTGCGCACCGCGTCGCAAGCACGCTAGCGAGCAGGCTGGAATGTCCATGGAGCGAGCAGGGACTGAAGGACCATCACTTGTGCGATTGTCCTTTCGTACTACCCACCGTCCTTCCATCCCTCCCTCCCTCTTCCTCTGGTGCCTACACAGGCGCCGTCCCTTCGCAAGGTATCGAGGATTGCCGGCCGAGCAGCTGGTTGTTGATGATTGTACCATTCTATAGATTGGTGTCCCATTATATATCTGCCTCGTTACCTTCTCGTTAACCATCCCCAGACTGCCAGGGCGCTCGGTTATGTAGGTCTGAGGGCAACTCGTGCTTTCGTACGTTCGTCCAGTCCCTTCGTACCTATCAACGCCGTTTCTCCAGAGTCCAAGGCCTTGCGCCTGGCACCCCGCCATGCCATGCCATGCCATGCCATGCCATGCCATGCCACGCTGCAGTAACTCTCGTACATCCAGGCGGACTACAGACTACATACAGTACGGTGATATGTTTGCTTCACGCATGGCCGCATTGGTCCGGGTGATGGGAATCATCCGCTGGAACGAGGGACGGCTCAACCACCAAGGAGGCACCAGAGGCGTTCCCACAGCCAGGCCTCAGCCAGCGAATCACAGGGCCACAAACAGCCGGGGCAATGATGCCAATCCAAAGCACTAACAAGGGGAGCTCCGTTCTCGAATTACCCTCCGCCTTCCCTTCTTCCGAGGCGAGGGAACGGGCGAGCTCATAAATAATCAGCAGGAATAAGCTCTACCTGACCTCTCCCTCTTCGCAGACTTCACATCTACAGCTTCCTCCTCCTCCTCCCTCCCAATCTCCGCTCCAGAGGACATCGTGTGTGGCCGTCAGCCTTCCTCACCTCCCACCACTTCCTTGTTTCAGGCACACAGCGACACAGCGCCGGTCTTCTGCATCGACTTCCGACGTGGACAGCGTTGACTTCAAGTACAAGATACCCCGCATCAACCCCCCCCCCGTTCTCATCAGCACTTTCTCTCGTTTTGATCGCGCGACAACATCAAAGCAATCATGTCGGAAGGAATCGTCCAGCCTCCCAAGAACCCAGTGGTCGCCGAGGCCCATGAGGTTGATACATTTCGTAAGTGGGCATGAAAAAGACTGCTCTGTGTGACTCCACTGACTGACGTGTGCAGATCCTCCCCAGAGGATGTTCGAGAGTGAGCTTTGCTCTTCCCATTGAAGCTCATGGCATTACTAATCCATTCTAGAGCATCCCGCAAAACCCCACTTGGATGGTAGGAACACCGTACAAGTCTATGTCGGGCCAATTGCTTACCACTCACAGGCCTCGACGAATATAAGCAGCTGTACAATGAGTCCATAACTGAGCCAGACAAGTTCTGGGCGAAGATGGCTAGACAGCTTCTGACTTGGGATCGGGACTTCCAAACTGTTCACACTGGATCTCTGAAGAACGGCGACAACGCGTGGTTCCTGGAAGGTCAGTTGAACGCTTCATACAACTGTGTAGACCGACACGCGATCAAGAACCCAGACAAACCCGCTGTCATTTACGAGGCTGATGAGACCAACGATGGACGAACTCTCACTTATGGTGAACTCCTCCGGGAAGTTTGCAAAGTCGCTCACGTGCTCAAGCAGATGGGTGTGAAGAAAGGTGATACTGTTGCCATCTACCTTCCCATGATTCCAGAGGCCATCATTGCCTTCCTCGCCATCTCCCGCATTGGTGCAGTTCACTCAGTGGTCTTTGCCGGTTTCTCGTCTGATTCACTACGCGATCGTGTCATTGACGCCCAGTCAAAGGTTGTTATCACTACCGACGAGGGCAAGCGAGGGGGAAAGTTGATTGGAACCAAAAAGATCGTGGACGAAGCTCTCAAGCAATGCCCGGATGTTACTCACTGCCTTGTCTACAAGCGGACTGGTGCAGAGATTCCGTGGACCAAGGGTAGAGATTGGTGGTGGCACGAAGAGGTCGACAAGTGGCCCGCGTACATTGCACCAGAACCAATGAACTCCGAAGACCCCCTCTTCCTCCTGTACACTTCAGGTTCGACAGGAAAACCAAAAGGTGTCATGCACTCAACCGCTGGATATCTGTTAGGTGCCGCTGCAACTGGAAAGTACGTCTTTGACATCCATGATTCTGATAGATTCTTCTGCGGTGGTGATATCGGATGGATCACCGGCCACACATATGTCGTTTACGCTCCTCTACTCCTCGGTGTTGCCACCGTTGTCTTCGAGGGTACTCCAGCGTATCCAGATTTCTCAAGATATTGGGATGTTATTGCAAAGCACGAGGTTACTCAATTTTACGTTGCACCCACAGCTCTGCGGTTACTGAAGCGCGCGGGCGACCACCACGTTAAGGCCAACATGAAACACTTAAGAGTCTTAGGATCCGTAGGAGAGCCAATTGCTGCCGAGGTGTGGAAGTGGTACTTCGAAACTGTCGGCAAGGAGGAGGCCCACGTGGTTGATGTCAGTAATCGTTTTGTCCACTGATATGCTCATCTCCTGACTTGTTATATAGACATACTGGCAAACTGAAACCGGATCACATGTCATCACGCCGCTCGCTGGTGTCACCCCAACAAAGCCTGGTAGCGCCTCGCTCCCATTCTTCGGTATCGAGCCCGCGATCATCGACCCTGTATCAGGCGAAGAGATCCATGGCAATGATGTTGAGGGTGTATTGGCGTTCAAGCAAGCTTGGCCCAGCATGGCACGAACGGTCTGGGGAGCACATAAACGCTATATGGATACCTACCTGAATGTATACCCTGGGTACTATGTATGACACGTCCTTTCCTTGTGAAAATCCACCTACTCACGAAATACAGTTCACCGGTGACGGAGCTGGACGTGACCACGAGGGATACTACTGGATCCGAGGCCGTGTCGATGATGTTGTCAATGTCAGCGGACATCGTTTATCCACTGCCGAAATTGAAGCTGCATTGATCGAGCATCATGCTGTTGCTGAAGCTGCTGTCGTTGGTATTAACGATGAGTTGACTGGACAAGCCGTCAATGCATTCGTGTCTATCAAGGACGGTAACGATATTGGCGACGCACTGAAGAAGGAACTGATCTTGCAAGTACGGAAAAGTATCGGTCCTTTCGCCGCTCCTAAGGCCATCTTCATCGTTCCAGACCTCCCCAAGACAAGAAGTGGGAAGATTATGCGCAGAATTCTGCGAAAGATCCTGGCTGGCGAGGAGGATCAACTTGGTGACACTTCAACTGTAAGCACTTCCTCGCACAAGCAAGTGTTTTGGTTGCAGAAAAGTACTAATTTCGAGTCAACAGCTCTCGGAACCAGGTGTTGTTGATGTGATCATCAAAGCCGTTCACGAATCCAAGGCGAAGAAGTGATGGGATGTTTTAATAAGTAGGGTGAATTATATCGAGGGGAATCTTTGCCAGGCAGGCGCTCAACTGGCGGACAGGTGGGGAGTTCGATATCATGTTTTCTTTTCTTTACAAGTCGCTCTTTTAGGAAGGCGATTCTGTATACCCAAGCACGTCCATGACCTCGCGCCATCTACCTAGATGAATTGATCATATTAATGTTATTGTGACATGGTTGGTGCAATTATGCTCATTGGATCGAATCTCGTAGAAGCCAACTGCCTTGTAGTCTACTCACTAAGACATACCAAATTGTTCACAAAGCAGGTGATCAAGCGAATACACAGCCTCGAAGTACTTTCGTACAGAGTGTACACGCAATGTACTGTGGCTAATCTCTTGGTAGACATCACGACATTGTGGAATTGCAGGTGAGACAAAAATGCCATAGGCTATTGAAGGTCAGTGATCTGCTGCCAAGATGGGCGCTACAGGAGGGCTGTCGTCAACTGCAGCACGGGTGGCTCGGGCAAGGAAGTCTGTAGAGTCGAGAGTTCATGAGAAGGATATTGACATGTTTTCTATGAAAGTGAAAAGGGCCGCACAGAGAGCCAAGAAGGATGCTTCGCAACGTTCGTAGCGAAGCATAGATAGATAGATGTCAATGTCACTCGGTGTGAGACAGCATGAGTCGTGAGTCGTGACTGGTTGGGATCCTATCATCTTATCTGATGATTGCGAAACATACCTGCTGTATATATGTCGGTGCAATGTACAGTACCGTAAGTACTTTGTGGTCGTACATACACGGCAAGGGGCCCGAAACAAAGGCCGCACATCAGATGCATCCCACCTTCTTCCGTGCCCTCACGACACCGGGACCTTTCTGTGCAATGGCGAATGGCGTCAATGATGCTCTGCTTCGCCCAATACCTCAATCCCTCAGTCGGTGTGGTTCATCCAGCTTACGACGTGCAGCTGGACAAGACGACCTGTTGCTGACCGTGAGAAGGCTGAATGCCGTGTTACCGACTCGTTGGGGGCTGAGCACACGCAGTGGTGATGTCGAGCCAAGGCCCTTTCACCCGGAGTCAGCGCCAGCCTTTTCTTTGTAACATACTGCATGTTTCTATATAACTCGGTAGGTCGGTGCCACGCGCAAAGATGCCTTCCTTGTGCCTCATATGTAGGACTTCGCACAGTAGAGCAGACCAAGTGGCATCATCAATAGCTGCAACTCTGCTATATGTTTATTTTAGACGCCCAGCCCAGCTTTGATTTGCAGGGTGAAACCTTCTGCAGACCCTTCAGCCGATCCAACTCTTGGTGTTCTGGCTAGGTCCCAGTCCCTAGCCGCACCTGTTGGCTTTGGCTCTGGCTTCCGCACGCCCCATCGTGGTTCTCCGAGTCCTTGCATCGCCGTCCTGTATCCATCCGTCCCCCGACATCCATCTCTCTCACGCTTCGTAATAATCCCTCTTGTTCGACAGTCACTCGTTGTTTTCGCTGGCCGATTGATTGATTTTGCTGGGCTCGTACACGAGAGGAGAGAACTCAGGAGTCTGAATCGAGTTCTTTATTGGTCGAGGAATCAGCAGGGTCGGCGCTGAATGATCGATCCATCATCGCCTGGACGACCACGGATTACGTCCGACGGGGGGCTGGACGCTGTTTATACAACCAGCACAAGACGCAGCGGATCTTCCTCTCCTGCGC
Source organism: Pezicula carpinea (assembly GCA_026119845.1). NCBI lineage: Eukaryota > Fungi > Ascomycota > Leotiomycetes > Helotiales > Dermateaceae > Pezicula > Pezicula carpinea. Next base: position 857,689 of record JALRMK010000008.1, read on the forward strand.
TCTTTCATCCAGCAATATGTACTTGTTGAAGAGCATAACGAGAGCAATCGTCGGCGCTTATCTCCTATGTAGTGCAAACGGTGCGTCTTCCTCCCCGCCTCTTAGCCTCCCACGTATCGCATCGTCCAGACCGTAGCTAATGACAACCCTAAAATGCAGCACACTCCACAGAACGGAATCCCCTCACATATTTTTCGGTCGTCGATGACCCTATACTACACACGCCTTCACATCGAGTACATGCGCTGTCCAGCTTTGACCTGACCTTTGATTTGCACACCGGCGAGCAAAGGATAAAGCTGACGCTGTCGCCGAACCACAATGTCATTCAGGAAGGCGCTACGATTTCCTACCTTGGGGCCGACGGCGCGGTTAGGAGTCATGAGTTGATGGACAGGGCTGAGTACAGAGTATTTAAGGGTCAGACTTGGTTGCAGCATTACGAGGGTGCAGAATGGACGAATGTCGGGTGGGCGAGGATAATGGTTCACCAGGATGGACCCACGCCTATTTTTGAGGGGGCCTTTAGGGTTGATGGTGACCACCACCATATTCAGACTCGGACACACTACATGCAGACGAAGCATATCCTTGACGAGGGACTGGACGATGTTGGCCGGGAGTACATGATTGTCTGGAGAGACTCTGATATCAGCACGGAAATCACCCATGACGCGGAGGGACGGCTTCATGGCGAGTTGAAGAGAGACGTTGAGGAAGAGCACTCTTGTTCTGCCGATGTTCTGAACTTCAACATGGATACGGAACATCCTATCTACAGGGCGATGCTCAAGCCTCGTGGTTTCGGATCCTTGTCAACGAAATCGCTCTTTGGTCGCCAAATCGATGGAACTACTACCGGTAATAGTGCAGGTGTTAATCTTACTACTACAATTGGTTCCACATCCGGATGTCCTTCGACCCGCAAGGTTGCTCTGCTTGGTGTCGCCACTGATTGCACGTACACTGCGGCTTTAGGAAATGCAACGGCGGCGAGACAGAACGTTATCAATCAGATCAACTCTGCTTCGACTCAATATGAAGACAGCTTCAACATCACGCTCGGTCTGGCTAACTTAACCATCAGCGATGCCGCTTGCCCGGCTACCGCAGCGGCTTCTGCCCCTTGGAATGTTGGCTGTAGTGACAGCGTTGATATTCAGGATCGATTGAACCTTTTCTCCGCGTGGCGCGGTGAACGTAATGACACCAATGCTTACTGGACCTTGCTGAGCACTTGTAATACCGGGTCTGCAGTCGGACTCGCATGGCTTGGACAAGCTTGTGTTACTAGTGCCCAGACAGCTTCATCCTCATCTGGAAATGAGACTGTCAGCGGTGCTAATGTTGTCGTGCGGACCAGTACGGAGTGGCAAGTCATTGCTCACGAGACGGGACACACATTTGGGGCGGTTCACGATTGCACTTCTTCAACCTGCACGGATGGTACTACTGTTGCTGCTCAGCAATGCTGTCCGCTCAGTGCTTCGACTTGCGATGCTGGTGGAGCCTTCATCATGAATCCTAGTACCGCAAGCGGTATCACTAAGTTCTCTGCATGTTCTATTGGCAATGTCTGTTCTGCTATCGGGAGGAACAGTGTTAAAACCAGCTGCTTGAGTAGTAACAAGGACGTTACTCTCATCTCAGGGAGCCAGTGCGGCAATGGCATTGTGGAATCAGGAGAAGATTGTGATTGTGGCGGAACTTCAGGTTGTGGTACTAACTCTTGCTGTAACCCCACAACCTGCAAGTTCACCACAAACTCAGTCTGCGATCCCAGTAACGAGGATTGTTGTACTTCTACTTGTCAATATTCTTCCAGCGGCACCGTCTGCCGAGCCAGTACTGGTACATGTGACCCCGAGGAAACTTGCAGTGGCACTACAGCTGTGTGCCCTGCAGATGCAACGGCTGCGGATGGTAAGTACAACGTTCAAATTCGGATCAGATCTCAGCTAACAACGACTAGGAACGACCTGCGGCAATTCCTCAAGCCTTTCCTGCGCTTCCGGGCAATGTACCTCGCGCGACTTACAATGCAAGACGCTGATGGGTTCTTACACGCAAGGGAACGACACTTACGCGTGCTCGTCTTCCGGATGTCAAATCTCCTGCGCCTCTCCGGAATTCGGCAACAATGTCTGCTATTCTATGCAGCAAAACTTTCTCGACGGCACGTCATGTCAGGGAGGTGGTAAATGCTCAAACGGTGTTTGTCAAGGTGCTTCAGTTGGCAAGGAGATCACGAGCTGGATCCAGGATAATAAGACGCTGGTCATCGCATTATGTTCGGTGATTGGTGGATTGTTGATTCTGGCCTTATTAAGTTGTTGTTGGAGCAGGTACCGAAGGAGAAATAATCCGAGGGCGAGAAAGAATATAACACCCCCTCCAGGCTGGAATCAACCGCCGGGTGCGATGGGATACGGAGCTCGTCCGCCAAACATGCGTGCTGCGAATAGGCCACGTCAGGCACCGAGTCAATTTGATGCGAATGGTGGGTGGCATAACGGAAGGTGGCAGGGTCAACCTCCACCTGCTGCGTTCATACCAGGGCCTAGTGTGCGTTATGCTTGATTACTGATAACCTGTGTTGGCAATTTGAGCGGATTCATCTACATCCAGGTATTCATTGTGGCGTTTGGGAGGCACTTTCTTGGATAGGGTTTAGGGCATAGCCAGGTATTATAGCATTTGGACATGGGCACAGGACACCCCTTTTTAATTTTCTAGACCTTGGTTTGGATGAGGATAAAGACACAGGATTTGTAGATTGAATACAAAGTATGACCAGTGTATCACATTATCAATTCAATATCGATATCCGTAAACATACCTATATCTAACGCTTAACTCCGACACTGATTGACTAAGAGGCCCAAGAACGCCTTAGCACTACTCTCCATAGGAAAGTACCTCACTCCACTGTCCCGCTCCCACAATCACATAAAATCCTCCGTACTCACGGTTGTCGTAGTACTAATCCCAGCCTTTATATCCCTCTTCAGCTTCTCCCTGGCCGCCTTCTCCTTCTCTGCCTTCTCCCTCTCTCTACTCACCGACCCTGACCTTCGTTTGTTGATTGCAGGTGCCTTTGGTGGATCTTCGTACCCGCACAGTTGCTTCATGTAGAAGAGGCGTGTGCCTGGTATGCTCTGTTTTTATAATGAGGTTTAATAGGTTGAGAGAAGCAGGAGAAGGGGGAGACTTACATCTCCGCGAGCTTGGGCGTACATCATGAGGAGATCTGGGGAGTCGAGGATTATGGCTGCTTCGCGCTTTGTTTGCTTCGTCTCGTAGGAGTCTCTGTTGGTCAATTCTTATCAGTACTTTTGGCCTACCTCAATCGGAACCTTTCAATGATGATGAGCAGACTTGAAGCCTAGACAGAAGCGCGAGACGGGAGGTTTAGAAATGAATGAGTCGCGAGGTAAACGGAGAGATGAAGACTAGTATCGACAAAGTTTGAACTTTCACTCTAAGAAATTTGTCCTCCTACTACCGCTTTACTCAAACAATAAAGAGGCTCACAGCAAAACATTCGCCATGTAATTGAAGACGTACGGGGCCGAAGAGGAAGTGCAAGGCAAGGGCAGTCGAGCAAAAGAGAGAAGAAGGAAACGTGAAGGAGAGCCAAACACCAACATTTTAGAAGTCGACCTCCCGCCCACACTAGAATCAGACGAGCACTCCTCCCACGGATCCTTGTTACGAGCCTGAGCATCCTGCTGCCTCGCTGAAGGTCTCGACGAGGTGTAGTAGTTGTTCTGGCTGTGTTTGCGGGTGTTTTTAGGGGTGGGGGTTGAATTTGAAGAGGACATTGTTAGGTGTCGATGCTTGGTTGGATGTGCGAGACTTTCACCTTTGATGTTGAAGATATCTCGATGATGGAGATGAATATCATGGTCAAGGAATTTGTTGTTGAGCTGAAGACCTGAGGGTAGTGCTTGTGTCATGTCACATGATGATGCCGTACTGTGCTGCTCGATGAGGAATGGCGGCGCTATTGGCGCCTTTTACGTAAGCTCGCTTCGTACTTTTGGCATAAAGGGGGGAGAGGGAGAAGTGTGGCATTTTTCTTTCCTTCAACTGTTAAAGACAACAAACTGTCTTCACAACTCTGTATAGATTACGGCACTCTATTCTAGCAAACTATCCTGCACATAATAGATACTCCAAATCAGCCTACCTCGGTATTGAAGCAATACTAAAAAGCCCCCAAAAGTTTGCTTCATTCGATCCTTTCCACGGAATTGCTGAAGTTCCCCATTATTATGCTGTTCGAATGGCCGCTTTCATCAGAGAGCAAATCTCAGTGGCAGGAATAATCGGGGTTTAAAGTACATCCTTTTCGGTCTGCTAGGAAGCTGCAGGTTAGATCAAGAAGCGCTCTGTTTCGCATATTGGGGTTTAAGCTACATTTTTATGTATTTACTGGTTCTTTCTGACGCAAAGCGACATGGCATAGTATTTTCAAGAGGTTCTATGTTATTCTTTCATGGTGTTTAGAATTGCTACATTATCAACCAAAATTCCTATATTTCATTGCTGTGATGTGCTACGTCTTTCCATCACTCACATCAAGCTTAGTGCTAGATGTATCCGCAAGGTCTTTCTTACAGTTGTGAAACAATCTTCGATCCTTGGGATAATATGCCAAGGTTTCAAACAAGTCTGTCATAAAAGCCAGTCTACCTTGAATGGATGTAGGTCTTGCTGCGGACTTTGTATGTGCAGATTAAATCAAACTTGTATCTTGCTATTGATTCTTTTAAACCCGCTCGGCTATCTACTTTTGGCTATCTAGCATAACTATAGGGCCTACAGGTTCCAGGTCAGCTACTACTGTTAACAGCAGAATGCAGGGCAGAACAAAAGGCCATTTTCCAATCCCTTTGCTGGCTTAAGCGACCCAAGTTATACTTTCTGGTTTATAACTAGGCCCAGGACGACAAGAATGGATGGGAGAAGGTGCAATTTCTATGACAGACTTTTGGATAGTACGAGTATGTTGGGCTCAATACTGGTTCACAAAGTGACTGGCCTAACATTGATAATACTCCGGCGTGTCTCTTAATAGTCAAATATTCTTTAACTTACTCATCCTTACACTATATAGCAGGACCATTTCGACAAGAACTCACCTCGCTTGCTAAGTTGGTACTAGTCACTTACGGTTCTCTAATTAGCGATGGATATAGTTTCCTAGATACTGATACATAAAGAGTGTAGTTGGTGTGGGGAATTTAGTAGTTCAGGGCTTCTAGTATTGGAACAAGCCCTAGCTGTCGAGAACTAGCCTCGCTTACCAATTCGGTCTAACAATTCTCCTATGGGTGGTGAATTTTCTGGTTTCAATGGGTCCAATGGGAGCATGGAAGTGGTCTGTGTAACATAACGTTGTGAATCCGATTCACAGCCCTGTTCTCACTGTCTATTGCGAGATGAACCAATTGACTCACAGTTGATGTGAGTTTTATCTGCTGGCTTTGGTAGCCCACCGCAAGATTCTGTATCATATTGACTGTCCGTCGCTAAAAAGGGTGTGGGGTACAGAAACTACGCGGATGAATAACCTCTTCGCTTCAATAATAGAATTGACCTATTGAGCCATTGGTCTACTAGTCAACCCATTGTCCGGCTGCTTAGTCGTTACTAAATATCTCGGCAACCGTGACTCTTAAACTTCCTTACAACTTTCAACCTCCGCAACCTCTCGCCTCCGACAACCTGTGTCGCGCGACTGCGCTCCACTGTCATCACCAACACTCCTTACCACTCTCGACTTGTCGACAATATAACGATCTTCACGTCAAAAGCCATGACTCCTCATCAGCAGAATGAAGCTAAGCTGGTTCCATTTCTCAATAGACCCTCTGTTCGTCAGGCTGTGGATCAAGTATCGTCTGGGGAATACAACAATGTCGTCAATCATGGTCAGTATTCTGAACCATGCCTCATCACTTGACCACACAATGATAACAGAGATTCAATAGCCTATCATAAACCTGAGCAGAGGAGAACACCTTTACGGCCAGCAAAAAAGTCAATCTCGGACTCGCTCAAGGTCGATTATTGTTAGTACCGTGCACCTTTTCCTCTCAGAGAAACTTCTAACATCGATCTAGCAGCGTGTATTGCAACTGAAAACAGAAAAATGCTCTTGAGCACTTCGCCCATGACGGATCTACCACAAGCGGATGGAAAGACACACTGTCCAAAATCCCGACTACCTCAATTCGAGATCACCATGACTCAAGTTGAGGCGTATGCCCGTCTGCGTGGATTGGGGGGGAGAGTCGAGAACGATGGTGGGCCACTTTGGGCCGCCTTATTCTTGGACGACAACACCAGCTCGAATGCACCAAGTTCTCCTGCGACTTCGATCACAGACACCTCGTTAGATCGGCCAAGGCTACATTGCATCTCTTCATTGTCAACCTTTCACTCTCGCGCAAACATTGCTACGTACAAAATTCCAGATGGGAAGCGCTATATTTTCGATCTGGACAAGGCCCCTACGGAGCTACCGCGCAACCTCTATGTACCCTTCACACAGTCAGAGATTATGGTCGAAGGGCGTCGACTACTAAAGCACCAGCGTTCAAATGAAGCACTTCGCTTACTGTACAGCCAGGATGGCAATCCCCCAAAATTCCAGCCAAACCACTACAAAGGTGATGAAGCTTATGCCAACTATGGCTACCTCTTTTTGAATGGAGCCTGGGTTGATCCAGACAGTCATGCAGAGGTCGTAAGTGCGCTTTGTGGCATGTCACAAACAACGGTTCCCAAGGTGCCAATCTCATTATCCGGCCCTTGCATGTTAAGCGAGCAGGAGTTGGATGCGGAGTATGAAGCTTTTAATGATTATGTCTCTGATGATGAAGACGACCCACGCGATCACCGGATCTCTCCAGAATTATTCACTATGTGGGCTGAAGGTGCTCACAACGGGCCATCATATGTTCGAGAAACCCTCCCTCCACAGGTATGAAAGTCCCCTACTTTAGGAACATCTGAGGAATGTTGACTGACAAAAAGCAGGGCTCACAACGTCGCGGGCCCGAAAGTGGACGACCAAGAACTCCCGATCAACGCATTGCACAATTCGATGTCAATGATGGCAGCCCAATGAGTGGTATCTATGATGCCGATCAAGATCGTGACATCAGGCCTCTCTGGAGCCCCGCAGGTATGTAAAGTTCTGTCCAAACCTGATAGCTTTGCTGACCAAAGAAGGTGTTGATATTCTCAAAAGACCTGGTATCGAGATTTACCAGAACAATGCGCTTGCCAGCATGCAAATATTGAGGAAGGCTTATTTCCCCGAGGCTATGTACGCACCTGGCTATTTCTATGGTGATCCTATTAAGATCCAAGAGGTAACTTCGGTAAGTTCACCAAGTATAATTTGGGCATGTCGATGATTATACTCACATTTGTACAGGAATTAGCACAAAAAACCTTTGAACACAGTGGAGATCCCCAGACTGGTGTCGATGGTTATAATAACTTCAAACAACACATTGACGAACTCTTGGATAGGCGCGCTGAGGCAGTGGGAATGTATAGGCGTCACCTAGTTCTTCTGGACAAAGATGCCGACATAAAAGAACAGTTAGACAAAGACATATTCTTCTTGAAGCGGCGCCTCCAATTGTTCGAGGAGACTTTTCGTATGCAGGAGGAGGCTCGCCGTATTCAAGAAGGGGAAAGACATCGACAGCTCGCCAAAGAAAGGGAGGAGCAGATGCAGCTTCATCGAGTATCACGCCAACTTTGGGAATTCCGCGAGACATTCGTTATAGACCAGCGTTGGGGAGAGGAGATGTTCGCCAGAGTTGACGTAGACGTCCAGAAGCAAAAGGAGGATATTGAACAATTAACACAAGAGAAAGCTGATCTTATGCGAAAGATGGGTATTGTGGATCTCCGTCAGATTCCAGATTTGTTTCCTCGACCACGAGAAAGACCACCCCGTGTAGACCTATGAGGAGTTATCTGTCAACCATGGATCTTTGTTTCCGAGTATCCAACCCAACATAGTCAGTCTTCCACAGAGACAAATTCTTGCTTATATTTCGGTTTGTTTTCGTCTCAACTTTCCTTCATAATACGGCTTATTAGAGTTAATTGTACTTGGAAGGAGCTAGCCTTGTGTTTAGTTAGATTGTAGTTGTAGATGAGATACTCAGAACATGAACTTCTTCCCACCATGAAGGAGACGTTTACTTTGTTACGATTATGAAAATAGATTGTTAATTGACTCGTACGGGAAATCTCACAAAGGTAGCCTTATAATTATTGAAGTCACATTATCTCCTTCCTTCTACTATACGTTTCCCAACCCAGTCAGCTCATGTAGAAAGTTCATGGACCTAAGTTTGTATATTTTGACAAAGTGCATGGAAGGAAGTTCAGCGACCGCCCTGCTGTATCGTACACACTTTCATCTATCACGTTCAAATAAAGAATCAAGGGGGTAAATGTATGTTCAACCTGGAACATCCTTATTCTCTTGATTAAATGCACCTTACCTCCTCGGTTATGTGTGTTTGAAGTTGAGTGCACATCCAGCTACTAACGACCTCGCTTAGATGGTGGATAATCTGGCATTTTATTAGAAAGTCTCGTATTTCGATGTTTCTATGGCTAGAGTACTCGAACGTTCTCAAAACACTTACCTAGTCGGTGTCGATAAGTTGATGCCATGGTATAGATCTACCACCACATAAGATTTCAACTTGCGAATTTAAGTTTCATCTCGCAGAAGTCGGATATTTCCAGTGCAAAGTCTTTCTTGAAGCTTGTGATTCCTCAATTACTACAATGTTTTACGACGAAGCTATCTATATATTACACACACGGCATCATTCCGAATCATTTAAAACATGGCAGGATATCATATCCACAAGAAGCGGTGTTGACAAATCAAGGAGTATTATCAGGATCCATTTATATGCTCGCTTCGAGCTCCTAACGCCAGAGCCCCCTTTTCCCCTCTATACTACAAGTCCTCCATCGGAAGACCGTTCATCTTGCTCTGTATTGCCTGCAAGGGCACCATATACCCTCAGAGGAACCGATATCTCAAAGCTCTCGCACTCAATAGCTTCCGCAGGAGCCAGTATAGCGCCACGGTCATCTCTTGAAACCTCTTCAAGGAGATCTGCATATCCAACAGCAGCTCCTTTACCAGCAACCAACCGGGGTGTGACGAATTCAATACGGACCTTCCAATCGAGACTGACTCCGCTGGTAATGAATTCCGGTGTAGACGTAAGTGGTATGGCTGGAGAGAATATTACTCTACGGGCGAAAAGTGTTGATTCCGAATGGGATACGTGGACTTTGCGAGTGACTCGGAGAATGCTTGCTTCAGAACGCAACGCAATGCCAGAATCAACTGCCTCGGATGTTTCCAATGCCGCGTGAACTGCATAGCATGGTATTTCGGCATCAGTGAAATCTACTGCAACTGTGACAGTCTCACCAAGACGGTAAGCAGGCCGTGCGAGCATGATTACTGCCACTCTTTTTCCGCTACGAGCAATCTCGAACCTGTTAGCGCTCTGTTGCGACTCAGTAGCAATATTACTCCTCAGAATTGCCATATCTATAGCCTCCTTTGCTGTTGCTGGCTCATCGATGAACGATTGCCTTCTAGATCTCGGAACTTCTGTCGGTGAAAGCAAGCCGAGGCTAGAGTTATTTCGTGGGTGTTCTAAAAGCTCATCGGCATACGCAAGGAAATCATCCAGGGTTGACACCTTCTCAGCCTTTGTCTTGCCGGAATTCTTCGCCGATTCTATCGAAGAGAAGGACGAGCTTTTCTCTAAAGTATGAACTCGGGCCTGGTCTCTCAAGATAATATAGGGGGCCATGAGGTCATGACCCAGGAGTTCCCCGTGGCTGTTGACGCTTCCTAATACTCGGAAAGGTATCTCCACAGACTTTACTTGCTGCTCTTTGGCGCCTCCTGGTCTTTGGGTCCCAATGACAAGTTTGTATGATATTTTGATCGCCTTTCCACGATGACTGGGTGGGAGGCCCCTAGGTAGCTTGAATGAGTACTTGTAACTCTTACTCTCACCCGGTGCAAGACGGAGATCGACAAACAGAATTGACTGCGGAGTGGATAACAGGGGGACATCACGGGAGCTGGCAATGCCTCGCATATCTTTGATACTGCTCAGTTCACCACCGCCAAGAAAACCTCCGAGTGACTCCCCAATGTTACCCCACCCAAAGCTTCGTAGAAGTCCACTGTCTCTCTTGCTGGTCTCTACCCCAATCACTCCACCACCCTGACCACCAACAGCACCCTTGCGCTTCACTTCTTCGAACGGGGTTTGGCTGATTAACGAAGCGTCCAATGTGAAGGACCCATGAATCTGCGCATACCCCATCATCAAAGTCTCTGGCGGTCGGTGGTGGCTGGCAGGCACTAAGTTAGAAGGCCTCCTAATGTGGCCAACACCATTCAATGGGATGCGTGCTGGAGTTTGTGGTAGATATTCAGACGCCAGAGTCTCAGTTGAGTTGTTGCTAAGAGAATAAAATTCTCCACTACTTCTGGGTGTCCCACTGATGCTAGCGGCGGAAAGTATTCTTGCTACAGGTGCAACGGCATGTTCTGTTATTATAGGGATAGTCTCTCTTGACTTGGGAGAAAGCAGCTGCTGGCCATTATTATTCACACCATCGGGTTTAGGATGCTCCGCGGTGCTGTTCTCATGCTCAGAAGGTGATACCGAAGCAGGAAATTTCCAGGCTTGTGCCTTCGAGAATGAGGGTGAAGCTTTACGTCTTGTGAAAGGTGGCCCCGCAGTACTTGGAGTGTTTGGTGCAGTGGAAGCGCCTGGACGTCGAGAGGGCCGTGTAGGTAGCACGGTTTCGCTGCTCGGGGAAGGAGGGAAGGAGGAATTCAGAAGAGGTGATGGATGAGTTGATGGGTGTGTTGATGATCGTTGGCCTAGTGGCGCTGTTCCTTATTAGCAATGCGTGCATTGGCCCATCAAAACACTGACCAGATAATGGTGCACCTCCATTAGGACCAGGCCTCCTTGGAACAATCTGCAAGCTGGCAGACCGCCCATGTCCCCTCGATGTCCTCCGACTTGCATCTGTGCCATTTGAGGATTGGTCAATGGCACTTTCGCTGGCGCCAATTGATATGATTGAAAGAGAACGTTGATGTGTGCTTCCGTCTACGGAGGCCTTTGGAAATCCACTATTCCATGACCCAGAACCTGGCGCTGACCGCCGCGCTGACCCCGTTGGAACATTCAGTGATAAAGTCGACCGATGGCCCCTTGTTGGCGGTGGTGGGCGGGGATTTAAATTCGAAGGACTCCTGAGCTGGGCAGCAGGTGGCTTCCTGTGCTTGTCTCCTCCGGGAGCGTAGCCATTGCCACTGGGATGTAATAAACCTCGCGACGGCGATGACGCTGCGGGTATTACTGCAATGTTCTTGAAAGTTATTTCGCATTCGATATCCTCGCCAGCAAAGACTGTCTGCTCGGTCCAATGTACAAAGACCCTGATGTTGGTCGATGGGGCCGACATGTCGAGGCGCGACTTATAATCCCCCTTCACTTCGAAGGAGCGCAACGCCACCACTCATGAGCGCATAGATAGCCGTTTTGATCGAGAAGCATCAGCTGGCACACCGAACAGCGATGTATGAATGATTGAAAGACATATTGCTGCATTGCACAGCTCGACAGGACGAAAGCAGCGGAGCTCAACTGCTACTGCAGAGACACCGGGGCAAAGTAAGCCCGTGCCGGGGCGGACGACGTAAGAAACGTTGAAGGTGCACAGTACATGACGCAGAGAAGGCCCATACGACGTGCGCCGATGGACAAAGCGGCGACCCAGCAGAGAGAGGCATGGACAAGAAGCCTTTGAGCGCTGAATTGATTTCAGGAATGTAGGTTGGTACCTGGGGCAGCGCAGAAGGAGAACCATATGCAGTGCAGCATATAGAACCAGAGGTTCACATCGGCCTTTCATCCGTGCATGTTCTGTTCTTGTTGGCTCGGGTGACTTAGAACTACAGTGCACAGGAGTAGATTTCGGAGGTGCCGGTGCTGCTTTACGGCGTTGCGGGACCGAGCCGCCAGGAAGGTGCTCCAGCCAACGATTGCGATAAAGCGCCGTGTAAACAATCCCTCATTCTGCAACCTCAACTCCAGCAAGCTGCTCAACTACACCCTGACACTCGCTATTCTACATCTCTCCAAAGCTCCCGTCGCAAAGGGTGACGTGTCAAAGAGTAAGCCGTTCGAGCTTCTGTCTGCTGAGCTCGAGAAATTTACGTCGAGAATACGCAAGAGGTAGGGAAAGTCACTATTCAAGCCCCTCCCCACCCCTCCTCAACACAATCATCACCTAGCTAACGCGTGGAATGTTGCAGTATTCCCAACTTGCTACTCAAGTGTGCGAAATGAGTTCCTTCATTACCACGGTGTTAGTCTTGCTCTCCTTCTACAACAATGACTTCGTTTTTCGACTTCTTGAGCCCTCGCACGGCCAAGGCTCTGTCCCCTGTCTGCACCATCACCGAACCTACCCCGTCCATGATAATGTCGTTCAAGGCAGAGGAATGCCCCTTTGTTCAAGCCCCTACGGCTACATATGTGTCCCCTTACTCATATAAAGGATGTGATAGGAATCAGCGAACGAGAAACCAATTCCGACCCCGAAATGCTACCAAGGGCACCACGAGTTACCAGCTACGACAGTATGCGGAGGCCACCCTTGGCGGCGGTAGCTTGCGGAAGATTGTAAAGTTGCCCGAGGGTGAAGATGAGAATGAATGGCTTGCGGTTAACAGTAAGAAGATACGCCAGTTTCCACGGATCAATTGCTCACCAGTAACCAGTGGTTGATTTCTACAATCATATTAACCTGCTCTATGGATCGATCACCGAGTTCTGTTCTCCCCAATCCTGCCCCGAAATGAAGGCCACAGATGAGTGAGTACTATGATTACCTCCTGTGGTTTTGGGATTGACAACTGCAGGTTCGAATATCTCTGGCAAGACTCTGAGACCTACAAGCGACCTACAAAAATGCCCGCACCGACCTATATTGAACACCTGATGGGTTGGGTTCAGAGCAACATTGACAATGAGGCCGTATTTCCCAGCCGAATTGGTTTGAATTACCTTCTAGTCAATACAATACTTCACTAATCGCTCTACAGGTGTCTCGTTTCCAAAATCTTTCCGCAGCATGATTCTGCAAGTTTTCAAGCGGATGTACCGAGTTTATGCTCATATATACTGTCACCATTACCCCGTTGTCCGTGAGCTTGGTCTTGAGGCCCATCTCAACACTAGCTTCAAGCATTATGTCCTCTTTATTGATGAGCATAACCTTGCGAGCGGCAAGGACTTTTGGGGTCCTTTGGGCGATCTTGTCGATAGCATGCTCCGAAGCGATTAAGGTGGCGGTTCTTATGAAGGAATGAGATCAATAGTAAAGGCATGGTTTGGCGTTAGTTTATGGGTATTTGGGATGGTGGGTTCATGAGGGTTGGACGGCCTGGAGTTGGCAATGTCATGAACTGTACTTATACGCAGCCAGAAGCTGCACATTGCACGTGGGGTCTTTTAATCGGACTTTCATGGGATCCTTGAATGAGCGTGGCATACCAGGGAATAGAACAAAGGAAAAGACACATTCAGGTCTCAATTGCTTGGTTATTGTGATTGTCTTTTGAGAACCTATGCTATCTATCTCATGCCTGGTGTTCGGTTAACTAAAAAGCAGCGCTCTTTGTCTTTACTCAAATGAAGAGACTTTTGGCACTCGATAAATCACTCCAATTGGGTTGCGAGTCTTCCCGGCCCTTGGCCCAAACCTTTTGTGTTTTGCCGTATTTCAAGAGACCGTTTCGACCATTTCCTCATCATCTCCTTTAGCTGCCGCTTTTATCGTCCCCGGACCTCAACATGTGATGCCTGAATTAATGCCTGAGCACTCGACCGGTTAGCGGAAAATACTTGGAGTCTCAACCTCGCAACTCCCTCTGAACCAACGCAATCTCCCCTCCATAACCCCATTCCAATCCGCAATCATGTTTTCGAGTCGGGCAATGCTTCGCGCTACACGGGCAGCAGCTCCCCAGAAAATTGCAGCTCCACGAGCCATCGTCGTCTCGCAGATCCGCGGCTACGCAGCTCCTGCAGCTCCAGATGCGAAACCCCCTGTTGCTCTCTTCGGCCTTGATGGCACCTATGCCAGTGCGCTGGTACGTCTACAAGCCCCTCACACATCGTCTTCGAGCTATTAAGGATGCAATTGGCCTGTTACAATGGTTGCGGATACCCGAGTGAAGGACGAACGGGCCAGGATGGAGCAGAATGAGAAAGGGCAAGAATCAACTAACAATGGATAAACAGTACACGGCAGCCGTCAAGACCTCGACCCTAGACACTACGGCTAGAGCCATGAGTGCCCTCAATGACATCTACCACAAAGACGCTAAGCTGGCCACCATCATGACAGCACCTACACTATCCCCCGAGGACAAGTCAGCCATCGTTGCCGAACTCCAGAAGCACACTGGCGGCGCCGACAAGGGCGATACCGTCAAGAACTTCCTTAATACCCTGGCCGAGAACAACAGACTGAGTCTCTTGAAGGGCGTCTGCGAGAAGTTCACCGAGTTGATGAGCGCTGCTAAGGGCGAGGTCGAGTTGACGGTTACGAGTGCTTCGGTAGGCTGCCTCTTCTCCTGACGGCGTATCAAATGGAGAACGGGACGGTGCTAATCAGGCTCGTTATCTAGCAATTGGATGGACGAACTCTATCCAGACTCGAGTCCGCTGTTGCAAAGTCCCAATATGTTGGTCAAGGAAAGAAGCTCAAGGTCACCAACAAAGTAAGTGGCTCTAGCTCAGAGCATTCTGCAGTCACTAACAATGCCTACTACAGGTTGAGCCAGATATTCTTGGAGGACTCGTTGTTGAGATTGGCGACCGAACAATTGACCTGAGTGTGTCGGCCCGAATTGCGAAGATGAACAAGCTCCTCACCGACGCGTTGTAAAGCACCCTACCAATTTTTTTTTCTTTTCAATCCGTATTGGGGGAAGAGTGGTTGAAATGGCCGACAGCAGTTGGCTGTCAGATGACCATATGTATATGATCGACAATTAGAAAATAACCCCAGCCTGTTCCATCGTGAAGGGCGTGAAGTACCTCGTGCGAAAGAGCAAATATTGCAAATGATCATGGCAATTTATCGATGCATGTTGGAGGGTTTCTAATCTATGTTTACAGCTTGTTCTAGCTCTACTTTTTTTCTGCTCGCATGAACAATAACGCCTAATGAAAGAGCTCTGCCGAAACGGCAACTCGTTCTATCTATCTTGCAAGTGCAATTTGCAGCCAATGTTCATAATCGATAAAAACAGGCTCAGCAGCCTGGGCTGCCCCAAGAACGATGGTCTAATCCTCATCAAGCTGAGCTTCAAACTCATCTGCATCGGTGAAGGACTGATGGCTGCGTACTCTCTCGAGTTGCTCGGATACGTAGTTCGCAACGTGAGCATCAGCTTCCCTACGCTCCTTCTCTCGCTCAGGGTCTTCAGGCATCACAGAGTTGCTCATTGATCGGGCATCATCATGGTCATCGTCTCCGTTCACTGATGTCTCAAAATCACTGCGGGCTCCCATCGAGCGATTGGTCGATGATCGACGCATGTGATTACGTGGTGATTTGCTAGCTTTGGGTTGTGCAATATGTCGAGTGAATATATCGTCAAAGTAATGTGCCATGCCAGATGATGGCGTTCGAGGTGTCTGGGGTAGACGACAGCTGAGTCTATTTACTTGTCAGCTCGATGTTCCTAGGATTCGCGAGAGAAAAAGGTTAGCTTACCCTGTGTCGTGGATCATTCTAGCAATCAGTCCAGTCCAACCACACTGATGAGTAGCGCCGAGTCCTCTGCCAGAATCACCATCAAAAAACTCGTAAAACCACAGGTTGTCTTTCCAGAGTGGATCGAAATCCAACATATCGTTTCCATCATTGATCGCACGTCGGCCATCGTCACCACGAGCCATCAGATGTGTCAAGCGATGCTGGATCTCTTCGGCAACGTGGCCTAGATGCATCATATCTCCTGAGCCCGTAGGGCATTCCACTTGAAGTGAAGGTCCGTAAAACATGTAGAAACGCTGCAAAGACTCGACAAGGAGGAAGTTGACGCAGAGCCAGATAGGTCCTCTCCAGTTACTGTTGCCTCCAAAGAGCCCGCTGTCTGAGTCTCCAGAAACATACTTTACTTTGAACTCTTGCCCATTGACACCCATAGAATAAGGATTCTTCTCATGATATTTCGACATGGATCTAATGCCATGTTCGCTCAGAAACTCATCCTCGTCTAACATGCGTTTCATGATCTTCTCAAGACGGTCCTTGCTTACAAGGGACAAGAGAATACGGTTGTCTTTACCTCTCTTGGTGATGCTGGCCATGTTTCGCTCTGCAACATCATGTCGATTTGCCACAAACCAGTCAACACGCTTCTTGAAGTTTGGCAGCTTGTTGACAAGCTCTGGCTCCAAAGTCAACGTTGCATACAACGGAATCAGGCCCACGAGTGAGCGGATTGGTAGCTGCTGTGTCCAGGGTCCTCCCCAAGAAATGGCATCGTAGTAGAAGCCATCCTCCTCATTCCACAAAGACTGCTCTTCCTTAGAGCCAGATTTGTACGTCATGGCATCGCTAATGAGGATGAAGTGCTCAAAGAACTTGGATGCAATATCTTCGTAGATCCGGCGGTGCTTAGCCAGTTCGAGGGCAATGTTTAACATGCACAAGCAGTAGAACGCCATCCATCCCGTGCTATCAGCTTGTTCAAGCACACCTCCTGTGGGCAGAGGTTCCGAGCGGTTGAAAAGGCCAATGTTATCCAGACCCAAAAACCCTCCTTCGAAGACGTTCTTTCCATCAAAATCCTTGCGGTTAACCCACCAAGTAAAATTGAGAAGTAGCTTCTGGAAAACTCTCTCTAAGAAATCCAAATCCTGTCGGCCGTACATCTTTCTTTCGATCTTGAAAGTTCGAAAGGTGGCCCAGGCATGGACTGGAGGATTAACATCGCCAAAATTCCATTCGTAAGCTGGCAGCTGTCCATTCGGGTGCATATACCATTCTCGTGTGAACAGATCAAGCTGCTTCTTCGCAAAGTCTGGGTCGATCATGGCCAAGGGAATGCAGTGGAATGCCGAGTCCCAGGCGGCAAAAAATGGATACTCCCAGGAGTCTGGCATTGACAAGATATCATCAAGATGCATATGCTTCCATTGTATATTACGTATTTCTTGACGATTTGGTGGTGGTGGAGGTTGAGAAGGGTCACCGTTCGCCCATTGGTCCCAAATGAAATGATAGTACTGTTTAGTCCACATCATACCGGCAAAGGCTTGTCGTTGGATGTTACGAAGGTCATCAGCCATGGGAAGCGGGCTGATGCGATAAAAGAATTCATCAGCCTCCTCCTTTCGCTTGTCAATGATGTCGTCAAAAAGCTCCTCGTCTAGATACCCTTCATATTTCTTGGTGAGACGGAATCTGACGACTGCACACTCGCCGGGAAGTACTCCACCGGATTCGGTAAACGCAAAAGAAGCAGCGCATTTCGTGCCGGTCTTCTTGGGATTAATAGCTTTCTTCTCCTTGTCCACAATGTACCGATGGAATGCATCCTTGACGTACGGTTGGTCGTTCTTTCCATCGTACAAGAGTTCAAAATTGGTATCATTTTCGGTGAAGATGAGCTCAGGTTGGACATCCTGGCCACTTGGTCCCACTCCAGGGGAAGGGGAGAGCTGGAAATAGCGCTCACCGAGCTTGTAGTGCTTAGAGTATGCAACTGTCTCCTCAACCTGGCTGATAGAAGGCTTCTTGTCTTTCGACTCATGGCCCCAAACCCAAGTGTTTCTGAACCAAACATGGGGTATGATATGTAGCGGAGCTGGATCTGGACCTCTGTTCCAAGCTGTCACTCGGAAGAGCAACTCTTCTGGATCGTCCGCCTCTTTCGCCGTCTCTATAATAATGTCCCAGTATCGATCCTCGTCAAAGATTCCCGTATCAATAATCTGGTACTCACGGTCCTCCTTTCCTCGCTTGGCATTTTCGGCAACGAGATCTTCGTATGGGAATTTCTTCTGTGGGTATTTGTAGAGCATTTTCATGTATGAGTGCTAGGCAGTTGTTAGTAATCGCTTCCGCAGAGAAAAAGGGCAGGGTCTAACGGTTGGCGTATTATCGACATGGAAATGGGCCTCCTTGATACTCTCTCCGTGGTTTCCCTGTGGATTTGAGAGACCAAAAAGGCGCTCTTTGAGGAAATCACTACAAAGCTGTCAGCGGAGTTGTAGAATTGGATTGTCCGACAGTGGCGCGTACTCTTCTCCATTCCAAAAAGCAAGGGCAATATTTTGTAGACCATGCGTATCTGACACACCAGCAATGCCGTCTTCTCCCCAACGGAAAGTTCTTGATCGTGCGTGCTCATGGGGAAAGTCTGCAGAACAGATTAGCATCGAGGCGGGCTTGACCTCGCTCTATTCACTCACGACTCCAGGCATCGCCATCTGCACTGTAATCCTCTCGAACTGTAGTTCTCCTGTTAGCATAGGCAGGAATAGCACTAGCAAGCTGATATACCTGTAGCCCATTGTCTCTCGGCAACGTAAGGACCCCACTTCTTCCAATACTTCTTGCGGTCGCGATCTTCCTTGAGTCTCTTTTCCTCCTCGGACAAGTACTCGTGGTGGTCGATGCGAACCATGGTGAATGAAGCCGATATCAGCAGGACCAATTGGGCCTCGAGTGGCCGGGCTGTTGGGGGCTGGCAAAGAGGGGATCGGACGAAGAGGACTCCAGGAATTTGAAAGATAATCAATCTACGTAGGGTGGGCGAAGAGAAAATGCAGGTGAAAGTCAATGGGCGTTGTTGACTCGTGATGTTTGGAGCTGCACGAAGCTAAGGCAGGAGGGCGAAGGACGTCCAAGCTAGGGAGGGAGGGAGCAGGCGCGGTGAAGGAGAAGGTTGGGCGTTGTCTCGTTGGGAAGGCGCGTTACTAGGACCTCTAGCTAGCTGCACGTGCCTGACCTGGATCCCCGGCGTCCATGGCTCCTCTCTGATTCTGGTAGACACGGACACGATCCACGATAGCGATGCCGACGATCCTGGTCGGTGGTGGATGGTGGGTGGTGGGTGGCTGGAGTGCCGTGAGTGACGTCGCTATTGAATTCATTCCTGGACGAGGGGGAGGGGTCTGGGGCTCATGCTTCTTCTTATCGGCTCCACGCCACGCTTATCAACCCCTCCCCTCCTCCTGCTCGAGCCGTTTTCTTGGCAACTTCCAAGAACCAACTCTTCCACCCCCCACTCATCTCCGTCTCCGCGCACGCACGACCAGTCTAGCTTCTCTTATGTAATGAGGGAGGAGTCTCCTCCTAATCCACCAGAGCCAAGAACAAAAAACCGGCATCGTAGATGTCTAAAGAGCTCGCTTACATATCGTCTCAAAAGTACGAAGCCACGGGGTACCTCATGTGCTCAATCTGTTAATATCTAGTTCGCGCTCTTTTTTACTCGAATACCCGTACTATCTTCTCAATTGGGATGACATTTGGTGAGCCCTGTATTCCCTGTTTACGTGGAGCATTGCAATCCAACGCATATCCTTGTTCAGCCAATTATGCTAATTATGATATTCAGGGCCTGGAACTCCCACCGCAGTATATCAAGGCTGATTCAAGCATTATCGTCCCAGGTCAGCTTCACTAGCTTACTCTGCAGCACATTTTCAAGAGCACCTCCATCAGCACAGTAATGTGCAATACCAATGGCTTTTCCCGCCCACCTTCTGCAGGCCTCGTCCTCGTGGCCGCAATACAAGTCAACAGCACGGTTGAATGCTCGCGTTGCCATCCATTCAAGCTCTTCCCTCGGATATGGTTGCTCAGACTGTAGTAATTTATCAACAACGATCTTGAAAGGATAAAGGAAAACGAATACTTACCTCAACTGCTTGTTCAGCATGTGCTTGAATCTTATCGAGAAGTTCCTCCGCTATGCTTATATTGTCGGAAAGGGATATTTGAAATAAGCAACGCATATATTTGGACAGCTTAATAATGTCAAGTTCTTGAAGTCCCCAAGCTTCATTGACAATCTTCTTCAAAGTGCTCATCAATACTGCAAAGAGTTTATGTCAGCCAGAGTCTGATGAACGGAAAAATATTGTTACTAACCTTGTGGCGGAGCTTGCACTGACAGGACACAATCAGCCATCACTTCATAAATCTTCATATTCTTGCACACTTCTGCCTTCAGGAAAATCTCCCCCAACGAATCCCACGCTTTCAAGTGGCACGCAGCTTCAAAGTCAAAAGCTAGGAGCACAGCAAGCTTTTGAAGAAGATCTTCAGCTGGACCATCTTCCAGCTTTTCCAACTTCCCTTGGAGTTCATCATCAAAGCTCTCGACATGTTTCCTAAGTGTGATGTACGTCTGCAGTTGCTTTTCAATAATGTCTTCTCCGCGAGCTAAACTGGCCAGAGCAATAGAAACCGAGAATTCACAGAACATCTTTTTGAGTGCTAGGTCGTCTGCTAGTTGTTCGCTGATGTCCTTAGGATATTCGTCGATAAAAGTGATACAACACAGTAATATTCGGACAGAATGTTGGGGTTTCCATGTGTTTATATGTTTTATGGCGAAGTTGTATGAGTTTTTGGAGAACCACTCAAGCTCAAGAACATTCCAGAGGGGTTCACCTCTCTCTGCGAGGTGATGTTTTTGTTTTATTGAGGCGGTCGCTTGTTTGGAAAATTAGCAAAGCTAATATCGACGAACTGGAAACTACATACCCCCTTCAAAAAGCTTGCATAAATTATCTACTGTAGACTCATAAGTGTGAATATCTGCACCCTTGTCGTGGCGCAGAAGCGTGTCAGTCAATCTTATGGTTATTCGAAGCAGTGAGGGCAGATGAGCACCAGGTGGAGCTCCGTAGTCATACTTCTCATGTAGAACCCGTAGTGCCTCTAGCGCTTGTGGTTTATCGCCGATCTGTTGCGCGTCCAGTACGCAGGCATAGAGAAGAGTACAGTCTTTTCCTGAGGACCTGCTTATCAAGTCTAGACATTCGGCTGCGAATTCAATTTCTCGGCAACGAATAGCGATTTTGTACATCAGAAACCTTGTCAATGGTTCATTTTTCGCTGCATCCGACATTGATCCAAATAGCTCTCTGGCATTGTTGATGTCCTTTCGAGCGAGTGCGCAGAGTAGACGTTTTCTGGGAGTGATTAGTGTGATGCAAGCGTAAATAATGATTCCCATACCTGGCAATGCGTGCCATGTTGATGTCTCCCGATTTCTCAAACACCTGATGCATAGCTAAGTAGCACCACCTTTCAGCTACTTCATGTTGCCCGAGTGCAAAATTCGACTCTATCCGGGTCCATAATAGCTATTGATTGTCAACGTCTATTTTCTAATTTCCGTGGCAGTAAGAGTGTACTAACAGTGTGCGCTGCATGGGTTCCTTGTGAGGATATAGGCTGTCTCATGTCTGCGCCAATATCAGACATAATCTTCTCAAGAGATGCCAATGCATCTGGTCCATTGTTTTGCCCCGTTGCCATTAATATGCGCATGATAAGCAGCTTCTCAATCCACTCTGTTCTTCCTTCTTGTAATATTCGCAACTTGAAGAGCTCATCAACAGCGGTGCATGCAAGAGTGGGACTTTTGTCGTTCAGCTTGCGGATATGAGCCATTAGCAGCTTGAGATTCGAATCCGAAAGGAAGATGGTACGAGTCATCTTTCGCAAGATATCGTAGTAAGAGTTGTCGTCGAAAGACTCGTTTGTGCTTTCCGTAATTACCTCTAGACGGAGCAGCAAGACGAGCAGCTTGTCGCCTTGTTCATCTCCTAGCATATCGACCAAGGTTTTTGCCTGCTCAATCGACTTTTCATCTGCCAGTCCAAGCAGAGCCTTGACCCATAGGTTTATGGTAGACGTTCTTAGTTCGCTCGCATCCATACTCAGCCTGTCGAGTTCCTGACTATCGAGAACGACATAACCTCGCTCCAGCCACTTCACAGCCAACCGGTATTCTTTTCTCGTGAGAAAATCCTTTCCCATCTCGAACATGACGTCTGCAAGGTTCTCCGCTGCATTTGGATCGATGCCTTGGCCGAGGGAGGTGGACTTATCGTACATAAATTCTGCTAACTTGAGATCATTTTGTCGCCATGCCTAACTCTGTTGCTTAGCCACAATTTGATTGTTCTCTGGAAGGAGCAGCTTACCAAAACAGTCCTAAGGATGTAATACTCCGCCGTCAACCCTTCGTATGATTCTTCAGCGCCACCGTCTGGCTGGCTCTGACCTGACTCGCCTTTTTTCAAGATATCGTCGTAGCTCACAACTTTCTCCAAGACCTTTAATGCGAGATCATACTGATTTGTGTCTATGCCATTTCAGTAATGGGGCAAGCACGCTGAAAGGTTGGCATACCAAGGCAGTTTTTCGTCGTTTTTAACCCTACCTTGAACAATCGTACTACATTCAATCTCTGACTCCTACCGTGCTCGTGGGCGCTTGCCAAAAGGAGGAAGGCAAAGACGCGTACCATAACAAGAATTATTGGAGTTTCTTTGGCATTGTTTGATTCGTAGTCTCGTCGCAACCGTGTGCAGAGATTCCATAGGTCTGTTCCGTGACTATCGAGCTCTCCAGATCGTGAAACTCCAGCAGCCCCCAACTTGCTAGGAAATGATGATACATGGTTCTCAACACCTTTCAGAATTGTGTCTGGGATTTTGGAGGCGACAGCTGTAGGGAGCTGCGCTTGAAGTTTCGTCGCGAAAGCTGTACTTCCTGTCAGCTAGATACCAGCTTGGCCACCAGGGGCACTTGCATAAGATGGATGTGATACGCTTGTCCTTTTCAGAGCGCCCGGTTTGTGTAACTGATGCCATCACTACCTATCATCCGCTGGTAGGATGGTAGGTGGTTCAGAAATGTTTAGGTGCGAGAAAAGATACGAAGGGTGGATAGATAAATCACGCTTTAGTGCAACATATATCACTGCTACCAACTGGGCAGCAATTATTTATTGGAAAACCTTATTCAGATTATCCTGTTTGATACTTTCTACTGATCTGGAAACTTCAATGCTTGCGCTTGACCAGATTTCAAATTTATCTGGCTATATTGAACCCTTGAACGCCTTCTCAACGACATGGTATATTCCGTAGCCTTACTTACACGATATCTTCGGAAGAGGTCTACCTAACGTTTGATCGGATCTTGAGGTAGAAAGTTACCTACGATCAAAGAAGGGCTGAAAAGTCCATTAGCACACTAAATCACCATTTCAATAACGGGTATTATTGCTCACATTTTGTGATCGTCTCTTCGTATTGTGAAAGAGAAGCAGCACTTGATAGTGGGCTCCTTCGATTGGTCATCCGGATTTTTCAGAAGACAAGCTGTGATAAGAGCTTTCTGTGTCTGATCGAATGCAATCGCCCCAAACTTTTCCCAATAGTTCACCAAAGATTCCTCTGACAAGATCTCATGTAAAGCTATCTTGCCCTGCGCACGTCAATTTCCCTTCCCTCGAATTACCACGCAGGAACACTCACATCTCGAAGTTTCTCGATTGGAACATGAATGAGCTCAGCCATTTCTTTATTCCCCCTGAAAATCTCCCCAGTTCTTCTCCAGCAACATGCTGGAATAGCCATGCTTGCAAAAACACGATCGTACTCCATTAAACTACGCTCGAACCACATCTCCACATATATAAGCTCAATATCTGTCAAAGCCTGCACCTTCTCCCTAAATTTGGGTCGGAATCGGTCCATCTGGCGAAGAATCTTCTGTTTGGAAGCCGCATGCATGTGGCCATCCATATATGCGGAGAGACGTGCATAGCCTTTCACATAATTGAATGGTTTGAGCATACCAGCATCGTACTTGGCTCGAAGCAGTCTTTGCATTCTTTCTTCCGGGGCATCGTTGCCAGTGGGATCAGCAGCTTGAAGATAATACTCGCGTGCTTTGTCGGTTGAGATGACACTCGCCGATCTTGCTGTCGTGGATCCTTGAGGATTTCCTGGAGCTGATAACCCTTGTCGATTGCCAGAGAGGAGGGAACTATTGTTCATTCCACTTGGCAACATCGCCCCAGTTGGATCAGTAAAGAAGTTTGAATTGTCGTCGTTTAAAAGTGCTCCTTCGTCTAAGAGACTATTATTTAGGAAGTCATTTAACAGATTGTACTCGGTCGTGACCTCTGGGGCGTTGAACATATACGACGGATGGTAGTTATGCATGTCTTGGAATTGATTTTGTGAACCAAGCCAGTCATTAGAGTATCCAATGACTACCGCCTTGTTAACACTTCTCTGGCAAGGACATGCTAGTCTCATTACTTACATTGATTGCTGTTTCCGTCAAGAGCAGTTGCCTGTATTCCAGAAACAGGAGACAGTTGGACAAGCTGAAGAGGCCCGCCTTGGGAGAGGGCTGAAGTT
The DNA here is from genome assembly GCA_026119845.1 of Pezicula carpinea. NCBI lineage: Eukaryota > Fungi > Ascomycota > Leotiomycetes > Helotiales > Dermateaceae > Pezicula > Pezicula carpinea. The sequence goes on from JALRMK010000008.1 coordinate 882,291, forward strand.
CTGATGCCCAAATCGGCCTGAGCCTGTTCCTGAGGTTGCTGATATGGATTGCTCAAGCCGTTGTCGAGCTCAGTTTGCTGAGGTTGGTCCGGGGAAGTTGTACCATCTTCCGCAGGAGTGGTATGCTGCGTTTTGGATTTCTTCGTGGTCGTTTCCGGTTCGCGGAACTCATCGTGACAGAGGTGACCGATATTCCGCTTTATACAACGAGCACAAGGGCGTTCCTGTACACCGAGTTAGTCATGGACGTTCAGGTTGGGACGTATAGCTGCATAATATAGTTGCAGAGGAGTACTACCAAGTCGCAGGTCATATGCTGGCCGAGGACGGGATCGAATTAGCTCATGCCAAACATTGTATGCGCCGATGCACATACACCACGCACTCGGGTTCGTTCTGACCCAATGGAGGACTCACAGATCTTCGACAATACACGCAAGCTGCAGGACACGTTTCTCAGATCAGCAGAGTTGTACGAGCGCGAAGTTGCTGGTATATGCGGCCCACCGTGATTTACTTTGCGCCTCTTTTTCGGGCTCTTGCTTGCACCTGTTGCGCCTGCAGCTGCAGGTGAAGTTTCTGCCTTCTCGTCCTTCTCATCCTTCCCATTACTGGCCCCATTCTGTTCCATGACATCGGAGCCTATGTTTCGAAGGCTTCCATCGAAATGCGACGCTGCGCTGGGTTCTCCTGGGTCAATCGAGGTGTAGGGGTACTGATTGTCGCTGCGATGAACAATGAAGCTGTGCAATACAGAATTGTCAGCTTTGCTTGTGACCGACACGTTTGGGATGGATAGGCGCACCTAGTCCAGACAGTCTCGGATTTGGGAACTAAATCCTCGCATTCAGCATTCAGCTGCGATTGCTCGTTGCCTTGGAAAGGAACTGCGCGTCTCCCAGTTCTGAAGACCCGGATTGTCACAAGCGTGCGGCGGAAAGGGAAAGCGGGGCACCAAGTTTTGGAGATCGTGGGGGATCTAACATCTCGCCTTCGACGTCTTCCAACTAAGCACTAACAAGCTCAGTCAAATCGGACGTCTTTGGGTATCTTATTGCTACTCGTACAAAAGCTCCTCAGTCCCTATATCTTTTTCATAACCAAGCTCCCCGGAATCCAAGCCTCGGTCTCCACTGTCGCTGCACGCCCAGACCTTGACGCTTATGACAATCCTCACCCTCCTCACTATCCTAGGACGACACTTTCATAGTCCTGGATTTGAAGGTGATCGAATAGAGTAGCCTGCACAGCTGCTTTACTCTTGCATATAGCTTGACTAACCCCCTTGATCTGGCTAACATTGCCGTTCATACTGTCCACGTGACCGGTAACATCCTTCACAAGAGCAAGAAGTCCTTCATCCTCACAGGTCTAAATCTTGAATTAGCAACGCGAATTGATTGCAGAAGTGAGCAACTCACGCTAAGAGGCTGTGGCCAGGTCGTCCTATCGGTAGCTAAACCAAGCTCCTCCACTGGATTTTCCTTCACATCTTCTGATTGAAGTAATGCATGAACCTTTCGACTTGCTTGCTTCCTCTTCAACGACTCTGATTTTGCGTTGGTCTCTAGATTAGCTAAGTCTCCCTTTTCCGACTCAAGGAAAGCCTTCTCCTTGCTTAGTTCGGCTTCTAGAAGCTCGTTTGCATGTAAGGCCGGAGTAAGTTGTGCCTCCAATGCTCTATTATGATTCAGAATTTTCTCAAAATCGAAATCGTCTTCACGTTGGCTACGTGATCCTGGTGGGAATGGTAAGCCTTTGGAGATCCTCTTGACAATCCTGCGAGACACCATCTGCATAGCTGTACTCGCTTGCGATTTCTTGCGTTCGTCATGGAGACGCATAGACACTGGCCTCTGAACCCCATGCAATAACTGCGAGATGCGTTCAATGCTATCATTCGGTAGTGGCTCCCATTTCGCAATAGTCTGGTGAGGTATTCGGCGGGTAACCGCTGCTAAATGTTGGTATGCAGCTACTTTCTCTGCCTCGATTGATTCTTTTTGCTCCACTACAGAATTGACCGTGGCTATGCGATGCTTTGCTGCTTGGGAGCGTCCATCATGGGTCGCATTTTGTACTGCAGTTTTCGATGCACTCGCAGCCTTCTTTCTAACAACATGTGCTTTACTTGTCTTAGAGCGACTACCTGAGTCAATATCCGAGACACGGGCCCGCCTCGCAGCCTTAGAAGGCTGTTCTGTAGATGCCGTTGCGACATTGGAAGGTTTGATGCGATTCACTTTACCAGTTCCAGCTCTGCCAAAAGAGGAGGTAGCAGTTTCCACAGCTTCGACCTCAGGCTCTGGATTCGATGGCTGCTTCTCACGTCCAGGGCGAACCTTTAGGGAGCCAACGCGAGAAGCTACTTGAGTGTCTGTACTTTGCTTCAATCCACGTCTAGGATGAGTTGGTTTTTCGACTTCTTGTAACACAGTCGGTTGACTTGCTCCAGGCTTTCTTCCATCACTTAGAGCCGTAGTTTCTACTTCGCCACCATGAACCACCCAAAAATCGGATGGCCTCTTCCTTTTCCTTTTTGACAACCTCGCTTCTACTGCCTCGCCGGTTTCCTCTTCAACAGACTGCAAAGTGCGTTCAGCTTTTGACGGCCTTCCTCGATTTGCAGGGGGCGCATCCTGTTGTATTCGGGCTTCGGTGCCAATTGTAGCCCCTTCAGACATGGACACTTTTCCCTTGTCCGCAGTTGCTACGGAAGACTGTTGTGTAGGCTTGGTTTTCGGTGGCCGTCCCCGACTGGCAGTTGGTGCATCCCGACCTTCATTTGGCTTCATAGATGTCAATGCATCGGCCTTTGGCTTTGCAAACTTTGAGGACTTTGTCTTAGCGGAAGCTTCTAAGCCCCCAAGTTGTGATTGTCGCGGACGCTTTGTATTCGAATGCTCGCGACGAAGGGGCTCGACTGCTGGAGGAGAGTGTGCACCTGCCTCCCACCAGTTCCCAGGTCGGTTGCGTTGCCTTTTCAGAACCTGTGATTCGGGCGCCTGTGGTTTGTCAAATCTGGTCCTAGGTACATGGGGGGGATAGAAACCTACCATGTGGTGAGTTTGAGTGTTTTCGTTGTTCTTGTCGCGTCGTTGGGGATGGAGGACCGCGTCGTGGATGAACTTCGGCTAAACATAGTGTGAGGGGAGTTCTCGATGTAATTCGCGACTTGAAGCAGCTCACATCCTCTGTCCTTCGTTACATCTCAAGGGCAAAGAAAAGATTAAGGAGGCTGTCCGAAGCCTCAGGTCATGATGCATCGTCAAGGCACAACTGCTAGTGCGGAGTATCCCTAAAGCTATCTACACAGATAGTGAGACCTCATACGCCTGCGAAAAGGGATGGGATCTATGAATGCCGGATCGACAGATTGCAGAGCCAATGATGGTTCCCTTTCGTACAATGGACTGAAAGAGTCGGAATAAGTCAGTCTCTAAAAATCCCACTCTCGGAAATTCATTCAATCACGTTGAACGCAGTCTGACATGTCTGCTCTTTTAAGAGTTGAGCTTGAGTTCCTGTAAGACCCATCGCATTCGAGATCATTGCCTTCCTAGGAATTCTTTGCTTGACGCTTTGTATACTAGTAGGATGGGGGGGCATACAAAAAGGCTTTCCTACACGGCTTTAAGTCCTACGGCCGTACTGCGCTGTTTGAGCAATCTGTGCCGCAGAGCCAGCCAAGGCGTCTCTGTATAAAGCATATCAGGTTGTGTGTAGTTCTCAATACTGTTTCCCATCGTCCGTTCCACAGCTCCCAACATGGCTCCAGTTATTCCCCAGATTCAAGTCCTTTCCAAGCAAAACTACGAGGATCAACATATTGTTGCTCTTCCAAATGCACTTCCGCTACCCCCTCTCGCGCCGTCATCTCTACGCATTTCGCCTACAATTATCTCTTTAACGACGAACAATCTCACTTATGCCCGTCTGGGACATATGTTAGGATGGTGGGACGTCCACCCTTTACCCCCGTCCATACCCTCGGACTTTGAAGATCCAAAGAACTATGGAAGAATCTCAGCATGGGGTTACGGTGTTGTGACGGAGAGTACGCTTTCTGAAGACTCAAGTATAGCGGTGGGAACGCGGGTATGGGGCTACTTGCCTATCGGAACTCTCCCAGTGGATATGATTGTCGAAATCCACAAGAACGTTCCAGAGCAATTCCTCGAAGTTAGTCCTCACAGGTCAAAGATGATGTCAATCTATAATCGCTACCTGTTCTACCCGGCAGCAAATCCAGCTCAAGAGAACGCCGAGCAAAAAGAAAGCGACGGTTATGACTCCCTTTCCCGTATCCTCTTTGCAACTGGATACATGATCAATAGATTCGTCTTTGCCTATCGTCCCAGCGAGCGCGTGCACCCAGGAAAAGAGATCAGTCAGCTTGATTCTGATGCCGACTGGAGTTCCGAGGATGCTCACATTGGCGAGGACACCATAGTTCTACTTTTCTCGGCAAGTGGGAAAACAGCACTTGGATTCGCCCATCAGTTGAAAAGCGCAAGACCCGAGGGCAGCATCCCTCGAAAAGTTGTAGCTGTTGGTTCGAATGCATCCAGAGCTTTCACTAAGGGTACTGGACTGTACGATATCGTAATGGACTACAACGAAGATACGCAGGGTGATCTCGCGGGAAATCTGGGGATAGAAGCCAATTCCAAGGTCATAATCGTAGACTTTGGCGCAAGAGGACAAGCAGCGGACCGCTGGGCTGAAATGTTAAAGGGTACTTGCAAGAAGTTACAAATCTTGACCGTAGGAGGCGAGGTGGTAGCAGATGGTCCGGAAGTGACATTGGAGAAGATGATGAAGAGCATGCAGAGTGAGAGGGTACTGATTAATGCTTCAACGATGCGATCATCGGCTATGGTGAAGATTGGAGAAAAGAGGTATTTCGACGAGTTTTTAGAAGAGTGGACTGCTTTCAAGAGAAGAGGTGGTGTGAAGGGCTTGCAGCTGATATGGGGTTATGGGATGGATGATGTAGCTAAGGGCTGGGAGAGGCTTTGCAAGGGAGAGACTGGGCCTGCTGAAGGGCTAGTATATGAACTTCCAAAAGTTGTCTGAGACGCACCATAGGTCTGTGTGATCGGGGAAAGGTAACTTGGAGGCTGTTCGAGAAGCAATAAAGCCACACAGAATTCGATCAACACTCGTCTCCAATGTAAAGTCTGGCTGTATCTTGCTTCTTCGGAATACTCTGTCGACTAGAAGTAGTTTTGCCATACACTCATAGGCTGCATGCGTTCTTTCATATAATCAATTAGTCCTCCAAGCTATGAAAGCGCTCATGAGCAGCCATGGCAAACGCAGGCATTACAGCACCACACTCACGACACCGCTCACAATCTTCATCGTCCTCTTCCTCTTCCTCCCAATAACCATTTTCATCCCCTGTATTCTGAGTAAGATTCATGACATCCTCAGAGCCTCCCATGACTTCATCCGTATCAGCTTCACGGCGAGCACTTCGCTCTGCTGGGATTCCATCCGAGCCACTCTGAGTTCTGGTGTCTTCTTGCAATGCAGACTCTGGAGGCACATCTTTATCCTCAACCTTCCAATTCTTTAAAGCATCTTCCTGCCTCTTAAACATTCTACCAATATGTCGGCCACCTCCGGGACGGTCCTCACTAGCTGTTTCCACCATATTTGTCACTCCAATATTCATAAGACTCAGATTCCATCCTCCTTGCTGCGGATGCAGTTGACGGAACATTACAAGAAGCGTCTTCTGAACGAGCTTCTCGACCATCGAGTCTACACTTTCCTTGAAGCTGAAGACAAAACTCGGCAGAGGGCACGATCGTGATATCCGGTTGAAGCTGCGTGTTCTCGTACCATCGGAGTTCAAAGGCGGCCTGGGTCTTGTTGAAAGACGTATTGTCTTTGGGTAGGCAACCCACCTCTTGGCTGCGCCTGATTCCTGATCTTCGTCTTCTTCAAGTAAGTCTATATGCATCCTCTTGATAAGGCTCGTTGCCAAGCTCCGAAGCTCTTTCATCACTTGGGGCATCGAGTCAAGGCGGATGTATGAATCCTCAATGCTAATTTGGCTCGGTACTTTCCGCATCTCCTTCACTTCGGTATCATCTACGCCATTGATGAGCCCCCATATCTTACCGCCTAATCCACGCTCTGCGCCAGGACCCCCAAGAATCCTTTCGAGTATCTCTGGACCCATGCCTGGGAATAGCCGAGCATCACGAACCTTGACAACTTCTTTTGTTTCCTCATACACCAGTCCAGCATCGAAGTCAGCAGGACGTGACAAAACATGATTGCGTATCTTATTGGCAATCTTGAAGCCAATACCAGGTACCTTGCCAATATCATGTGAGTCCATGAAAATAGTTATATTACTTTCCTGACCATCTTCACCGGCTTCGTAAGGTGGAAGAAGTGTTGTCTGGGCTTTGGGCTTGTTCACGTTCCCAACGAGTTTACTGAGTAACTTGTTCGTCGAGATACCAACAGTGGAAGTATAGCCTCTCTGCTCTTCTAAGCTGAGTCTCAAATGCCTTGCAAAATGAGAGCTTAGGACGAGAGCCATAATTAGAGGGTCGGCGGCCTGTGCCCCTAAACTGAAAATAGATGCCTCTTGATTTGAATCTGCAGGATAGCCATGCCCGGCTATCTGGGTGGCATCAAACGAAAATCCAATTTCGGGGTCCTTACGACTGGTTACGAAGAATGAATGGGACAAATCGTTCGAGTTCAACAGAGCCAGATTGGCTTCCACGATATCGGAAACATCCATGAACACTTCGTCGAAGCCGAGCCTCTCCACCTTGCCACTCCACGTGAAAGCCTCAAGAAACTTGTAAAGACTCTTGGAGGCATCACGGAATCGATTTAACTCTTCGCCCAGCACAATAACAACATCCGGACAGATCTTCTTCGCATCAGTGATCAGCATTAGCTTGCGCAAGCCTCTGCGGCGAGCTTCGTAGTTCACGGTGACTAAGATCTGCTTTTGCTGGACGCCTAGTGGTAGCGACTTGAGAGCAGGATTCTCATGTTCGAATACACTCGCGTAGAAGCAATCATAATCCTTAATAGTTATGTCAGATTTGGGTCAAGATGGTTCGTGCCACGGAGGCTGAGGGCCAAGAGGGCTTACAAAGTGGATAATGGACCTGATCCTGCCATCCTTCCTAGTTCGCGTCAGAGGCTTCACGCACGGAGCTGGCGTTCTCTTGTCAGACATGATGCGAAGAGGCACAGGTAAAGACTAGAGACGACTTCATCCTCGTACTCGTACAGCGTACCGTCGTCGTCGTCGTCGTCGTCGTTAGCCGGCAACATTGGCAATTTGCCACACCCAAGGTAAAGAAAGGGTGGAGTCCGCTTCGGCCCCCAAAAGGAAAGAAATAGGTTGGCCTCTGTCAAGCGTAAGTTAGAGTGAAACTCGGCGGTTTTCGTCCTGAGAGGAGATCCCTACTGTAGTCTGTCGTGAGTCGCTTCACAGGTGCGAGGGCAAACGATGGGTAGCCAGGTCATGGTGGGTGAAAGAAGACGAAGACGAAGACGCGTCGGCGTCTGGAGGGGGAGTTGAAACGCGAAAGGGCTATTTCGGTCGCAGGGCCCAGAGATTATCCGCAACACGCTCGTGTGGCTATTCAGACGCCCCCTGGCCCTGCCGCCGTGCCGCTCATCGTAGCTGACATGAGCCGCACCAGACGGCCGCACCACCCACCACAGCACTTTCGTACTGTACTGCTTCCGACCTCCTAGTACGGAATACGGAGTACTGTACTGTAGTACGTGGACGCAGATAAGGTACGTTACCTAAAGAGCGCTTTGCTGTGCTATTTACGGCGCCGGCCTGCCGTCTACTGACGCACCCCCCAGCCAATGAGGGTGCATGGATGGCTCCAATGGTGGGGTTGCCGGCCTCGAGGTGCAGTGTCACGCTGCATGCCGCTGTACTAATTAAAACGACTCTTATCCTCCCTATCCCAGATCCCATCACATCGCGTCTGTGGGCTTGTCACCTGCATCAGATAAAGTTGTCCCGCTCCATTGGCGCTTCTCCACCGCATTCGACAAGAATAGGCCCAACATCAAAAGCATCACTCCTGCATACCTTCCTTACTTGTACTTATTGCAGCAACCCCGCCATCGCCGTGGCCGTGATCTTTCCATTACCTGTATCGTTGTTCTCCCAACGACTGCCTACCTACCTATATCCTCACGTACCTACCGACTGCTTACTAACCAGGGCTGCTGTCCCACCCCCGCCATCATATATACCTATCACACCATACGACAGACAGTTGCTTGCTGGTCACCCAACCGTCTTCCGCCTCCTCTTCAACAATCCCCAACAGCGACAACATACACCCACGCCTAAGATGATGCTTGCTCCCACGAGGTATTGCTCATCAGCCATGTCGTTTCCCACGCCTTCGCCTTCCTCATCACCGACCTCGCGATCTTCTCCTCTCAAGCGACCAAGGCTCTCACTGCAGATCAAAGCACCAAGTGTACCACAGACTTTAGGCAAGTCAAGCACCGCACTGAAGGCCGACGTCGATCTCTCCTCTCCAACTGCCTTCAATACACTGTCGAATGCGTATGCTGTCGCCATCGAGAATGCCTCGCCAGTCACCGCGAAGCCTATATCATCCCTCGATTCAAGGTTAAGCACAAATACGAAATCAACACCGCTCCGACTCCAAACCTCATTAATCTCGGAAGATGAATACACCCATCCATCGCAACGAACACAGACGCCCGGGCCCTTCTCGATTGCCTATCCAGATACACCAAGCACAGCCGTGCCAAGCACCACGCCAGAAACTGCTCAGCCCGAGGCGCAGAAGGAGAGCAGTGCTCCATACACGTTCACGCCCCCACAATCAGCAGGGTCTATGGACAGAACTGTTCCAAGGATCTTCACCTTTGCAGCACAAACATCCGACAAAGCATCGCCCAGCTCACCACGTACTCCACGACGACGTGCGACAATCAGCAGTCTTTACCAAGCTGCGCCGTATACCCATCCTCGAAGTCTGCGCAGTATTCTCCGCAATTCGCCTCTCCCTCCACGCAGCACAATAACGCCTGCTACACCACGGAGTTCAATGCGACTGGCAAATCGTGGCGCAAAGAGAGTAGGATATAACGATCCATTAACGCAAACGATCACGACAAACAAATACACCTCAAGCCATATTGATCTGCTTGCGGAAGACGAAGTGCCCACTGCAGGTGCAGATGATGGTGAAACGCTAGACTTGACCATGGCATACACGGGTGACGAGACAAGAGATGGTGGACAGACGCCGGGGCCGTTCGAGGAGATGCGAAGGCGAATGGCTGGATTAGGAGCAGACAGTGACCCCGAGACTCCTGCGAGTAAAAAGCGAAAGAGAAAGGAAAAGAAAAGGAATTGGACTTGGACGATTGGGCAGGGAGAGGATGACGAATCAGATCCAATTGTGGGAACGCCGAGGACGGCTGCTATGGCGCTGGAAGACGAGCCGACACCAACGACTGCTGTTCTATGGCGTGGATCATCTGTATCTTCAGACTCTGAGATGGAATCAATCGACGAGAGGCCAACTACTTCTCAATCGCTCTAGTTTCTAGTGCGAGTAGCACAAATTCTGCCCGTCTCACACACGGCACATTTTCCCCCAAGATCTACTCAAACTGGGCAGACCAAAGAGCAGGCCAAACTGAGCACAAAACTCCCATCGCGCCCAACAGTCGCTCCTAACGAATTGGGAAAAGGAGTCTCCGATGTTGATGCTAGGCTACAGACCAAGCAGAAAGACATCGGTGCTCATAGAGCTAGGAACGTGACGGAAGTTTTGCCGATTCTGGCAAAGGATTTTCTATAGAAAGAATTGTTCCGCCATACAGACTGTTTCAGGGTAGGGCCAATCGGACTTTCACCTGTGTATTATTTATATAAATATCTGGCGTGCCAGAGACACGGCGGCTAAGAAATAGCCACCGAATAAATGTATTCAAAGCATTGCAAACTTGAACACTATGCCGACACTTGTGACGTGTCCGAATTTTAGAAGAATCAAGCTCAATACGGAAACACGGGTTCTTCGTGCAGTTAAGAAGTAATTTGCACATACAGTATGCGTGGAAAGCAATCATAGTCAAGACTGCCCGTGATCTGGGGATAACAACAAGACGCGTTCTATCAACATTCAATTGCAGTATGGGGGAGATCATGTAGCACCCTGGTATTGCCACGAAGGGTGTCCCACACAGAGGCATTTCCGATGCTCATATTCCGGGCGGTTTTGTTCCAGAAAATTTGTGTCGGCGTTCTCTTTCCGAGCGGTGGAGTTGAGACTTTTTCTGCAAGGCTGACAGCTTCTCTTGGCATCGGATGATAATTTTTGCGGCCGTATCACCTTGAAGTCGTTCGATGACGGGTTTCTTCGCACCACGAGCACGGCTTCACTAATACGATGAACAGTTTTTCAAAGGCTCTTTCGAGCTTGAGTAATAAGAATGGAGCTTGGAAATGCTCGGCCTGTGCGAGAGCAAGTCAGCAGCAACCGAAGACACCGTTCTTTAAACCATCGATGAGGAGATACATCTCGAATGCTTCAAAACCTAGGCAATCTGCAATACCTTCATATGAGGAGAAAAGGGCACCTTTCAAAGAGAAGAATTTGTCCACTATGTATGGGTACTCTCTGTATTTCAGAAGATATGCTGATGGGCCAAGGTACTATATTTTGGCGACCATTCTCGGAACAGTCGCCTTCTCGTATGGCTCCGTGCCTATGTACAAGATGGTATGTTGCCATCGACTCTCAATTTCAAGATGATTCGTTGATCTAACATCTTCAGATCTGCCAAACAACAGGATGGGGAGGCCAACCCATCAAAGCCCCAGGACACGGCGGACCAGCAGGCACTGACCCCTCCGAACGCCTCCAACCCGTTACGAGCTCGAAACGAATCCGTATAACCTTCAATGGATCCGTCTCAGACATGCTACCCTGGAAGTTCACTCCACAGCAACGAGAAGTCCGAGTACTACCTGGCGAGACCGCCCTCGCTTTCTATACAGCGACAAACAAGTCGGATGAAGATATCATTGGGGTAGCGACGTACAGTGTAACGCCTGGACAAGTGGCACCGTATTTCAGCAAGATCCAGTGTTTTTGCTTTGAGGAGCAGAGATTAAATGCTGGGGAGACAGTGGACATGCCGGTCTTCTTTTATATTGATCCAGATTTTGTCCATGATCCCAATATGAAGGGTATTGAGCAGGTGACGCTAAGTTATACATTCTTCAGTAAGTTGTTTCGAAAACTGGGGGTGATTTTGTGCTAATGATGGGCAGAGGCGCGATATGATAAAAGTGGTCATTTGAAGCCAATTCCGGAGGGCATATAGATGTAAGTATAAGTGTAAATTTACTACTGTGATCAGGTGTACATATGCATCGGGCGGAGTTCTGGCATGTGGAGTTGGGAATGCGTTGCAGCACCATTCATTTGTGCCAATAATTACTCTCTACTTCACGTTTAACATTCATGATCACAGAGGGTCAGGATGACTACAGTTTCATCTTGTTACGATTGCTTCGCAGTGCAGCGCCGGCCCATATCTATGAAATCTTGTATATCATCTAGGTGGCATGTCGCTTATAACATCAGCGGAAAACTTTCTTCCCCAAGACCCATGTTTCTTTCACCACGCAATCGTCTTGGAGAATCACAAAGTCCGCTCGTCTACCGACTTCTAATTTCCCTCTATGACCCAAATCCATTGCCGATGCTACATTCTCCGTAACACACATGACTGCCTTCTCAATACCTATTTCAGCCCAGTTCATTAAATTCCGCACGCACTCATCCAGAGTTATACAGGTTCCAACAAGGGTATCTGTGTTTTCAATTGTCACCTTATTCCCAGCTTTGACTTGGTTGGATGGAATCTGGGGATGACCAGGGTGGATGCCATCCCGAAGTCCGGATAATTCAATGCTGTCGGTGATGAGGATGCATTTGGCAGGCGATAAGCGGTAGGCCAGAGCAACAATATTCGGGTGGAGGTGGATTGAATCGGCTATGAGCGAGAAATATGGACATGAGATTGATTTGTTGGACATCAGTCCTACTAAACCCGGCTCTCGATGATGCAGTGGATTCATTGCGTTGAATGCATGTGTTAGAAGGTTTGCTCCTTCTCTCATACCCTCAAGGCCTTCCTCATACGTTGCAGCACTATGTCCCATGGATACTGGAATCCCATATCCTTCTGTCAGCCTCTTAATCAATTGTGATGCTCCTGGTAGTTCTGGGGCCATTGTCACGACTCTCACGGACGTTGTGAGATTATCTTCACCATAGACATCTTCTGGAGTTGCTGTGGAAGGGTTGTGCATATTCGCAGCATCATGGGCACCTTTCTTTGACGGGGCGAGGTAAGGCCCTTCTACATGAGCACCTAGGACAGACGCCGCCTCAGAAAACTCCGTTGGCGTGAGAAATGGCAGGACTGTTTGAAAGACACTGGGCGCGACGGTTGGTACGGTGGGATAGAAACCCGTAACTCCTGTTGAAGGTAGATGCTTAGCAAGCCTTTGGATTCCAGTTTCGTATGAGGCGTTGTCTTCAAACCGGGCAAAGTGGAATCCCAGAGCTCCGTTGATCTGTAACTCTATAAATCCAGGAGCAATGATCGCGTTGTTGAGGTCTATAATCTCGGTGTTTGGTGGAAGTGGCTCGTTTGGTATGATGTAACCTGTCGTTGTGTCGATGGTGAAGGGTAAGGAGATGAGGGCGCCGGATATGCATTGCCGACAATTCTGGAATTGCACGGCTGAAGACATCTCTAGCGATTATGGTCCTTTACTGACTGGTAAGGTAAGGTAAGATGTAGACGCAGGTACCCTCGTGCAATTAAGCTCAAAGCTTCGGATCTGCAATAGCACCAGATGGTCAACTCTAACGTGAAGATGTAAGTGTTAGCTGGTGGTGGAAGATGAGGTGTATGTAAAGCCAGCTTACAAGACGATTCGCGTTCTGTCGGCTATGAGGGCTATGAGAGCGGGGAAGTAAATAAGACGAACAATGATCAGTTACTACCTGATTGTGGCAGGAAACAGTTGTGACTGGATTGCACTGCTTAAACTCCTGAATGATTGAAGACGTGAGGTTCTCAGGATCGCCTTACAAGTTATGTCAAGAAAGCCGATGCTCGTCCCAAAGGAGACTTGGAGCTCACCCCTGACAATACAGCCTAGAGGTTACAAGACTGGGGTACAGCTTCCTCGAAGCGAGTCGGCTCCTGGTGCAGATCAACCAACCCCCAGAAGACCGTCCGACCCCCAGAAACGATCCAAGGAAGAAACTAACCACGTCAAAGTCCGTAGCTCTGAGATTTGGGTGCCCGATCACAAGAGAGAAGATTTGCCTACCTACCTACCAATGTTTGATGAGATGGTGAGATGCGAACGCCTCCTTCTTTCAGCTCGTTAGTTTTTCCCAAGCCCAGGTAGCGATGACATCACAGCCCTCGCTCGATCGGGATAGGAACATGCTGCTTCCAAGATTCCCATCCACCATACTTCTCTGACCAACGTGCCAACGCTTTTCAGGCTCCTTTTCCCCTCCTATCTTCGCCTCTTCCTCTCTTCCATATCGAGCTCAGAGTTAGGCAATTGAGCAGCGCGACTCCCTCCGAAGTCGTTGTGCCAGCTTAATTGCTTGAAGGTCTTTTGTTGATTGTACCTACCACCACCACCACCACCACCACCACAACAACAACAACAACAACGGTTTGGAAGTCACCACCACCGCCGAAGATGGCGTCAAACGAACACAAGAAGGGTCCGGGTGGCCATTACTCGGGCAACAATCCCATCCCTAACATTCAAAAATTCCTTGATTCTATGGATGCCGACAAGAAGAATCGAGATGCGAAGATCGATGCAGATATGAAGGCCAATCAAAACAACAATCAAGTGAAAGATCATGTAGAAGGCCAGCCCGCCGGTGTAGAGGGCACCCGCAAAACAGTGACGGATCCAACGACCGGCAACGAAATTCAGATCGAGGATGTGAACGCCGACTTTCTGAAATCAGTGGACAACCCGCAGGTTTGTTGCCTTGGGCTGGATCTCAGACCATGCTAATGCGAACTAGTTATCCGTACCAAATGCGAATTTAGAAAAAGATACTGTAAGTTCGCTGTTCGAGCAAGCTTGCCAGAAATTTGCTAACCTGTCAAAGACTGCCAAAACAGAAGCCACTCAGTCCGGTGACGAATATAAACACAAGCAAGATATTACAGCTCCCCCAGATCCAGTAGAGCCTGGCAGTACTTCTGATGTCCCTATCCACGGCGAAAAAACGAATATTCTCTTCCACCCCACACCCTCTGTCAGTTATGAGCCAATGTACGCGGCGTTGGAGACTAGGACAAACATACTGTGTCTTGGAGTATTAGCAGCCATTGTTGTTCTGGGCAAGTTCTTCGGTGGTAAACTGTATGGTCTCATACCGTTGGGAATGTGTATTTCATCCGCAATCTATCTCTGGATGAAGGAGGTTATTAGGTCTGGACGAGCTGTCGAATGGTCTTCTGAGAAAGAGCGTGGCGAGACAGTAAGCTTCACTTCGATGCCATGATGAACTATGACTAAGTAAAATCAGGCCACAGTGAACTTAATACCGGAGTCCGTTGAATGGTTGAACAGTCTATTGGGGGTCATGTGGGGCCTTATTGATCCAGAAATGTTCATTGGTGTGGCAGATACGTTGGAGGATGTCATGCAAGCCTCTGTTCCCGGTATTATTGAGAACGTCCGAGTTGCAGAGATTAACCAAGGCAGCAACCCTTTTCGCATACTAAGTTTACGCTCACTCCCAGATGGGCATGTAAGAGAGATGAAGGATGAAATCCACGCGCAGAACCAGAAGAACAAAGACCCACAGGAACTGGCTGCAGACGAGGAAGGTGGAGATTATTACAACCTGGAGTGCTCCTTTGCCTACCACGCTTTACCCACCGGCTCTGGCACTTCCCAAAAGGCGAAGAATATGCACATGCACCTCGTTTTCTATCTCGGAATCAAGGGACTATTTGGGGTATGTCATCATAATTCAGAATCTCATTCAAAGATTTTACACGTCTTTCTCCCAGAGTATTAAATGCTTTCCTTCAGGCTACCTTAACTAACTTCTATGGATTTTAGGTTCCCCTCCCAATATTTGTCGAACTTCAGGGCTTAGTTGGCACTGTTCGTTTACGCTTCCAGCTATCTCCTGAGCCACCTTTTCTGAAGGCTCTCACATTCACACTAATGGGACTTCCTAAAGTGCAAGCAGGTTGCATACCAATGCTTGAGACTGGAATCAATATTCTCAATCTACCCCTGATTTCAAATTTTGTCAATTGTAAGAGTTCACAACTAAAACCCTCTTCGAAAATACAAAAGCTGAAAATTACTACAAACAGATGCTATTGCTGCAGCTGCTAACGAATATGTCGCTCCAAAGTCAATGACTCTTGACATGGGTAAGATGCTCCAAGGCGATGATATCCAGAAGGACGTCGAGGCCATGGGTGTTCTTTGGATTAGAATTCACAAAGCGACTGGTCTTAGCAAGCAAGACCGTCGTGGCAGCGATGGGGGTGGCTCTGATCCATATATTACTGTCAGCTTCTCAAAATACGGCAAGCCAATGTACTGCACTCGCGTCATTCAAGACGACCTAAATCCAATTTGGGAGGAAACATGCGCACTTCTTATAACTCCCGACCTCATAAAAGCGGACGAACAACTCTCCATGGAACTCTGGGACTCTGATCGGTCGACTTCAGACGATGTCGTCGGTAAGGTTGAGCTCTCGATGCAGAAGATGATCCAGCATCCGGGTAAGATGTACCCACAAGTTTCAAAGCTTCGTGGTATGGACCAGGAAAGTGAAATGCCTGGCGAACTTCACTGGGAAGTTGGGTACTTTGGAAAACCGCAATTCCGACCTGCGCTTCGCACTCATGGAAAAGACGTCAACCTGCCTGACGAGCTCAAGGACAACAAAGAACTGCAGGATGAAAAGGGGACACTTGACAATGAAGAGGAAGATGCAGTTGTCCATACTCCACCAGATCCCTTGTGGCCAAGTGGTGTTTGCAGTGTTGTTGTGCACCAGATTGTCAACCTTGAGCTTGAGGACATCAAAGGTAGTGATGGTAAACGCAAAGGAAGAGAATTCGAACCAGCTCGGGAAAGTGGAGAAAACAAGGAGGAGGAGAACAAGAAATTACCCAGCAGTTATTGTACAATTCTCTTTAACGATGAATTGGTGAGTCCAGCCTTGATGTATGTTCATGCAGTGCTAACTGTTTCCAGGTCTATCGTACACGCGCAAAGGTCGTTTCAAGTAAGCCCATCTTCAATGCTGGTACCGAGCGTTTTATGAGGGACTGGAAATCTGGAATCGTTACAATTACAGTGCGTGATCAGCGTATGAGACAGCATGACCCAATCTTAGGTGTTGTTCCCTTGAAGCTATCCGACATCCTGCAAACAAGCTCTCAGGTAACAAGATGGTACCCACTAGATGGTGGCATTGGCTTCGGTCGTATCAGGATATCTCTTCTTTTTCGAAGTATTGAGACGCGCTTGCCGCCACAGCAACTAGGCTGGGACGTTGGAACGTTTGAGTTCACCTCTGAAAAGATTCTGGCACTTGGCTACACCTCAAACACCAAGCTTAAGATGAGAACCGGTGGGAGCAGCGGAAAGATCGGTCGTGCGCATTGCAAAAAGCTGGACGAGGGGGATGGAATTTGGTGGGACATTGCTAAGAAAGGTGGCAAGCACAACGTTCGCCTTCCCGTTAAATACCGCTACCGCTCCCCAATAGTTTTCGAATTCCATACCGCAGGCAAGCGTAACGCCGATGCGTATGCAGTCATCTGGCTTCACCATCTCATTGATAGTAAGGAAGAGGACATCAACATTCCGATTTGGAGGACAGACAACGGCATGCGCCTCGTTCAGAACTACATAACCGAAGAGAACTTCAACAGCATACCAGATATCAAAGTGGAGGAAATTGGCCGTCTTCAGTTCCGCTGCCAGTTTAAGGCTGGTACAGATGAAGATCATGCTGAGTTTGTTACTGATGATGATTCGCGAGAGACGCAGGAAACCTGGGAGGCTTGCCATGCCGAGGGAGTGCGAGGACGTCATGTTTCCAAAGAGCTGCCACCGGCAGTTCGGGAACTTCACGAACAATCTTTGACTCAAGGCCGAGACGTCCTCTCGCAAGCCGATGATGACGAGAAGAAGATATGGCTGGCAAAGGATGGCACTGATTGGAGCGGTGCTTTCGGAGACGACCCAGCTGAGTATGTAGATCAGCGAGCAGGTCGAAAATACAGTGATTCTGACTACCCGAGAAGGACATCCACAAAATCTGGTGCAAAGGGACCGAATCTCAACGAGAACATGGACCAGAACCAAGATGACGATGATGGTTCTACAGATTCGGAAACAGACGACGACGATGACCTTGGGGTAGTACAGGGTGGAACACCTAATGGCAACGATAATGCCGATTTTGATGGTACAAAGGATGAAGGCGGCGGTGCATCTGGATCTTCTCATGGTAAGAATCCCATTGGACAGGTCAAGCAGTACAATTCGAGCAAGAAGGGCTTGCATCGTAAACAGAGGGGCCTAATGCAATGGAAGCCGATGAGAAACTTGCAATTTGCGAAGGATGAAGCCAAATATGCGATAAGAAAGACTTTGAAATCAGGCAGTCTCTCGGGAAGACAACCCGATGTTGAGACGGAGACTGGTTGAACGCTGGATCTAGTAATGGAAATGGAAGGAAAAACGGTCAAGTGTGGAAGGGCGAGGTTGGAGTCATGCATTTGAGTTATGTGCAGCTATGTATGAATGATTATCTTTCAGCGTGTCATTATTCCTTATGTCGTGTACAAGAAGTTGTGAGTCTATGACAATTGCTTGGTACTTGTACTGTAAGTCCTTGAAAGGGGGCTCGCTTAAGACTTAAAATGGAGTCGTGAATACCGATGCTGCATCAAAGGCTGTACTGTCTCCTATGTAACCAGGGACGTCGTTCTTGAGAACTCCAGTTTCAGCTTAACTGGCACAAACTCGTATTTTTTCAGTTACGAAATGAATGTCAGGTATTGCAATGGAAGGACATGTATGTGACCTGAGAAAGAGCCATCCCAAAACCTCCTAACTTACCAATAGTGGCACGTGCGCAAAAAGTGCGAGCGACATCGTCACGATTTCCGAATCTCTACGTACAGCACCTTACCCACAATACACAACCCTCCGAACACAACACACTTCCTCTACAAAATATGGCAGATACACCAGGTACTCCGCAGGTGTCCTCCTCCGCACCAAGTACGCCTCCCTCGAGCGCCGCAGACCAAGCGCGCATTCGGAAAGAACGTCGGGAGGCCAAAATAAAAGCTGGTGGTTCAGCGAGACTGGACAGAATTACTGGTTTAGGTGGTGGAGTCAAAAGAGGTGAGGGCATGGCCGATGAGAAGAGAGGAGTGCTTTGTAGCATCTTACTAACCGGCTTACCTAGATGCCCCTCCTCAACCAACAGCAACTGCTGCCGCAGACCCAGACGAAGTAGACATCTCCCAGCACTACTACGAGCCTGCCCCCCGCAGCCGTCCCTCCTCCCAAACACCAGCACAAGCCCAGCAGTCACAACAGATAGACGATGAAGCTCTTCGTCAAATGATGCTCGGCTTCGATCCCTCAGCCGCAACTCCCCAGGGCGGCCCAGGCGCGAATCCCTTTGCTGGCTTCCCAGGCTTGGGTGGCATGGGGCAGATGCCTGGTGCTGGAGGAGCGCCTGATGCCGAGGATCCCATGATGAGAATGCTGCAGCAGATGATGGGTGGTGTTCCTGGTGAGGGCGCTGGTGGAATGCCTTCGTTCCCTGGTCTGGGCGGTATGCCTGGTATGCCTGGACAAGGACAAGCGGTAGGAACCGCTGATCCATACGCCTACATCTGGCGGCTCCTGCACGCAATCTTCGCACTCTCGCTCGGTCTCTACATAGCCTTCACCACACCTTTTACCGGCACGAAAATCGCTCGCCTGGCATCAGCAACCTCCGAATCAGGACTAACATCTGCATCCACGAATTTCTTCTGGATCTTTGCTACGGTTGAGTTGGTATTGCAGTCTAGTCGGTTCTTTTTAGAGAAGGGGAGGGGCCCCCAGTATGATGGGATTGTGGGTATGGTGGTGGGGCTTTTGCCGCAGCCTTGGAAAGGGTATGTTGATACCTTGGGACGGTATGCTAGGATTTGGACGACTGTTACTGGGGATGCTTTTGTTTGTGTTTTTGTGTTGGGTGTTTGTGCTTGGTTGAGAAGTGCTGCTTGAGAAGTCAAGTGTGACTACCGTAATGAGTATTAATCAAATGAGCCCATGAACTTTCACTTGCGCTGCATGAGTTCTTTTCTTGATAACCTTTGGTTGGAGTATGGAACTGAAGATGCAAAATACCATCCACTTGAGCTTCTCCTCTAACATACTGATGAAATCTGGTCGATGGTATAAAATCATGGAAGTGAAGAAGTAAGTCTAAGCTCATAACCAGGTACTCAACCCAAAAGTCGCCAATTACTGCAGTAGAGACATCTAGCAGCAGTCCGGCAGACCATTGCAGCCAACCTACCCGTCCACCATTCGTTCTCAAACACTTCCCAACCATCCCACGAGTCATACAATAACGCCCCTTTTCTTTCCTAATTTCCCTTCTCCCTAGAGTAATCCAAACCCCAGTGCTCTTCGTCCTTAACAACTCAAAACTACATAGGTACACAGCCCCACTCGGTCCAAAAAGGAAAGAAAAAGAAGCAAGCAACGAAGCGAGGCAATAAACGATCCTTCGGACAGTACCTTGCCATGATTTCAACATGTCTCAGTTCCGTTCAGCGCCGTCAGTGCTCTGGAAGTAAGTACCTCTCGGGGAAACATTCCCGTTTTGGATTACCTTTCGTGGCTTTTATGCCGTAAACAGAAGGAATATGGGTTCTTGGAAGATCTAAAAATAAGGATTCAGCTCTCCGTTTCTGTTTTCGTCGTTAGGCAGGGCATTTGTTTTTTATTGTAGTCATGTTTTCTTCTTGTTTTCCAGCTGTGTGGTACCTTGGATACAGCGCAGTATCGTAAAAGCAAAGGTACCTTAGGGAGGGGTCTGGTCTCAGTTACGGAGGACTACAGAGGTGCGAGGACTATTGTTTTGCAGAATGCCTTGCAGGAGGCGGAACGTTAACACGCTCTACTCTTCCTAGTGTTGAATTAGATATTCTACGGCTAGAAGCTCCTTTTGAGTTTCTTGGCTGATTTATGTAGCTTAAACATATGGTCCCTAGTAGTAGACTATATCTATATACTAGAGAAGAGTCTATCAACATATTAGTATTCTTTCTCTTAGACTTGTTATACTTTCTCTCTCTCTCTCTCCAGTATAGGTAGTATTTAAGACCACGTTTTTGAGTGACTGAAGCACGCAGGGTAACTTGAATAATTCCTAGCTGAAGGAGGGTGGAAGCGTAAAGTTATAGCGGGGGAAATGGGGAACGTGTATGAAGGCAATCTGCAAAATATTATCCCTGGCACCTCAGTATGCAGTGTGTTGCGGAAGCTACAAGGGCAAGTCCTACACCGCCATGAAAGTTATATGTGATGGTGACTAGCGAATTTTGGGCATTTTCGTTTATCACATGTTCTCTCTTGTCTTGTTATGCTAAGGCAGTTGTTTAAAATCTGAAATCTATTGTTTTGGTTGCTGATTTTATAGCGGTACGTATACAAAATGTAACCCGCTGCTGTTGCGGATCATGCGCAGAGCAAAAACGCCATATGCGAAAAGGACATGACCAGCAGTGACCGGGTTTCAAATGAATTAAATCTTCTTGAGAATCCACTTTTGAGAACTTTTGTTAGCCAAATTTGCTGGGTTTTCCCCCTTTGACTCCGCCTAAATGCAAAAGAAAGTCTTGAGATGAGATGGTGCCCCAGATCATTGATATCTTATGCGTGAACGCCGTTCTTAGCCTTCTTAGCTGCAGGAGCATCCCCTTCTTCCAGGCGTCTCTTGTCGGATTCCAGCTCCTCAGCCTTCAATTCCAGCTTCGCTCTTTCTCCGTCTGTAATGCTGGGCAGCATTTGAAGGAGTCCTTTGCCGTGATGAAATGCGCGGATCACAGAATCCACATCATCAACCTTCAATTGTCTGATATCTGCCAATGCCTTGACCTGTAGAGTGCACTTCTTGTAATCCTCGTCGGTCATTTGAATGTTGAGTTGAGTAGCCCGTGACTTAATTGAGTGCCAGCCAGTTAAACGAGAGGCAAAATGGACATATCTTGACATGCCGAAGTCGGCAGGGTTAATGATTTCGTATGTGGATGGGTTGTTAAGGATAGCCTTGGCGTGGATACCAGCCTTGTGTGTGAAGGCACAGAAACCGGTGACTGAACGAATTAAGTATTAGTCTCTTTAAAAGCGTACTGAATTAATAATCATTTCTCGGACTTTATACGTACTGTAGTTGTTGAAGGGAATGTTGACCTCGACAGCTTGTGCGACAAGATCCTCGATATCCTTGAGCTTGTGAAGCTTGTACTTGCTCATGACATATTCTCGGTCGGCAACAATCATACGGGCCATAAGACCTCCGAGAGGGGTGATACCATTTCGCTCACCAATACCCAGAACCGACGTATCAACGTGAGTGGCACCAGCCTCCAGAGCACAGTAGGCATTGGCAATGGCGCATCCGGTATCGTTGTGGAAATGCGTCTCGATATCGCAGCTGACAACTCCACGGAGAGTTCGTACCAAATCGTAGACCTGTCTTGGTGAGGCACAGCCAACAGTGTCCGCAATACCAACGCGGTTAACGCCGATCTTGTCAACCGTGGAGTAAATGGAGAGAAGGTCGACTAAGCTCGATCGGAAGGAGTCTTCACTTGAGAATCGAATTTCGATGTTGTGTGACTTGACAAAGTTGATAACTTCGATTGCGGTGTTGGTGATGTAGGTCATGTCCTTTCCGTGAGAATGTTCCATTAAGTACGAAGATGTGCCGATGACGACGTCACTAATATATTGATTAGCAGAGGGTGGTAGATAGAGCCTAGAGTGACACTTACACTCCATCCACACCAGTTTGTACAGCGATTCTCGCATCATCCATATTACAACGAATATGTGTGAGGATCTTGGCCTTCAACCCCAGCTTGCAGATAGCCTCGCAATCAGCTCTTGATTCCGGGGATGCTGCAGGTGAGGTCAATTCAATCTGCGAGCAATTGTCAGCTGAGGCGCAGGTGCATCTTCCTCCAAGTAACCTACGTAATCCACACCGAAGTCATCCAAAGCCTTCGCAATCTCAATCTTCTTGGCTCTATCGAAGAAAGCATTGGCGAACTGCTCACCCTCACGCAGCGTGCTCTCGATGATCTGGAAGCGCGATACATTGCTCAGGAAGTCGCCGACGGGTTGGTATGGACTTGTCTTGTTCGGGTGAGGGTTCACCTTGGTCTCGACGCCTGTGAATCCTGGGTGCGCTGCGTCGTGTGTTAGTGATGGCGGTGTAGGTGAGGGAAAAGCTGTGGGATTTACCATTGGCATTGGAGGCACCATTGGCATTGGAGGCACCATTGGCACCATTGGCACCATTGGTACCATTTGAGGTACCGTTGGTATGGCCATTGCCATTGGCACTGGCAATGGCCTCGGGTTCACAAGAAGGGCACATTGTTTGTGATATTGACCAGGTCAAGAGTGGGAATCGGACGGCGGGCTGATGAGAGACTCGTTCTTTTTTTTGGAATGGAGGGGGGCAATTGGTGATGGTGGAGGGTATGATTTCGAAATGCGGCCTGATGGAGGGCGACTCGAGTATTTATGCGAAAGATTGGGGAGATGCGATGAGTCAAATGGGATTTGGGCGTGAAGACATTTGGAGTTCCCCGCTAAAGATGTAAAGTCAGTCTGGAAAGGAATTGCAAAAAGTGAGGCCTCAGGCGCAGAACTACAGACCATGCACGGCCGTAATCGGCTGGCGCGTCATTGGTTCGAAAGCAAACGGCTGCGAGACGTCATGGCCCGGAAGGGAGCTGTCATAAAGCAGCCGGGGCACCGCAGAAAAGTGGGAGGCGGTGAAAGGAGTTGCATGCCGTACAGTCAA
This sequence comes from Pezicula carpinea, assembly GCA_026119845.1. Classification (NCBI taxonomy): domain Eukaryota; kingdom Fungi; phylum Ascomycota; class Leotiomycetes; order Helotiales; family Dermateaceae; genus Pezicula; species Pezicula carpinea. The sequence continues at coordinate 905,522 of JALRMK010000008.1, forward strand.
TGCATTGCTTCCAACAATACAATGGCTTTTGATATTGAGTAACGTATCATTGCCAACTGCTTGTTGGCAAGTCGAGTTACGGTACCACTTCCAACTCAAGCAGACTGCTCTGAGTACTGTGTTACCTTTTCATTCGGTGACTCGCCACGAAGTCGCACAGTCCTTTACTAGGTATCTTGAAAACACTGTGACTGACTTACTGACACGGCTACAGTACATTTACTGTTTATTCAAGCCAACCAATGCTCTCTATACCTTTACAACCGCAAGAGGCATTGCAGATATTCGATTAACTATCAAAATACCCGCTATGTCCAGCCAAGTCAAGACATCGGGAAGCTCTCATGCTCGCTCGCCTAATGCCCCAAAAAGACCCCCAAGGTAACGCACACATCTCCATCGCTCAGTTTAGATTTCCTCCGCCGATCCCCACTATCATAATTTACACCTCATCAACTCAGCCATCCTCACTCAATCATTATACCACCGTCTGCTCCTAATCCAATCCCTCGTCACCCCATGGGCCCTCTCCGCGCGCGAAACAGGTAACTTCTGCCGACCTCTCTCAAACATCCTCCTATATGGCGTCCCACACTTCCCACAACGAGACTTCTCACCATCACCACCACCACCACTACCACCACCATGCTCTCCTTCCTCGCCTTCACCACTGCTCTTTAAAAAAAAACCCTGGCCACGAACAAACACCATTTTCCCTCTCTTGGTAGGTTTCGTATATTTCTCACAACGCCCACAATACTTCAATTCTTTAGGGAACCAAGAGCGAAGATGGAAGAACAGTTGACAGTATGATGGGTAATAAAGGACCGGTACGCAATGTTTGCACGAGTGTGTTTTGGCCGCGAAGGTTTCCGTCCTGAGATGAGGATAGTTTGGGTGCGGGAGGGGGCTATGGGGCGACCCCAATGTAAGGGGCCATTTGACTGTGCGTGGAGACATGGAGTAGAAAGTTTTGCTAGGCAATTTGTTAATATTGTGCGGTTTCATGGAGATGGTGCAGGAGGGGAGCGGACTTGGTTAGACGGAGACAGGCGAGGTCGATTGGGTGCAGATATGCAAGAATATGCTCGTAGGATTCGAGGCGCAGAGAGAAGATTGTGGTTCTGGTTGTTGCGTAATTAGTGGTTGTTACGTTGGTTGTGGCTGTATTTTGCTGCTCGGCTAATGGCGACACTGATGTTGTTGATGCAGATGGCAATGAGCTTGCTGCTCTGTTTGAATCAGGTTCACTTGTAATTGGGGAGTCTTGCTGCGGATGCGGTTGAGGATAATTCATCACCGGATCGTTGACTAATGATGTATTGGACGTTGCAAGGAGTTCTCCCTGTTGGTTCGTGGTGATTGGAGGGGCCATAGTTAATGTTCGTTTTTGATGATAAGAAATGAGTACTTTGATGGCATATGACTGTTGTCATTGTTGTTGTCGTCTGGTTGTCCGAGTCGGAATCAATAGACTTTGGAGTTGGAGAAGGACATCCTGCTTCTAGGAGAAGGTGTGAATAATCTCGATCAAGCAGGCAGTCACGAGTTGATTCACACGATTTTCAGCTCTTATACTATAATCGTAAGTGAATTGCACTTGATACACTTACAAGGGCAAAGGTAAACCAGTCTCATACAATTATAGGTTCAGGGCAGAACTCTGCATAATGACTCGGAAAGTAAAGAATCAAAAGGGCAAGGACAAGAGTGTAAGTTTCAGCAGTTCTGTTTTAACACATGCTATCTTTAATCGCCTTAAATCACTATTGCTAATCTCCACATCTCAGATTCCATAGTGGAGTCTCTCATATCTCGTACAACGTTAACCTAAGGTGTTACCTTGCTCATACCAACCAAACGTTTAACCCCAACCTATAAGCCATCAGTCTACCGGTGTTAAATATGATTGGAGTGAGACTTACCATCCAGTTACCACACTCATCGGTCTTTTCGCTTTGGATGCTCACTTGCATTTTCCCAGCAGCATCAAAATTCTTGGATTGGAGGGCTTCAGCCAGTTCGTTCAACCTCTGAATGGTGTCAGGCTTGATTAGATCCTCATTATTTAAATGGTCAAACAGAATGCCAAGTCGCTTTTGTGTATCCTTGACTTGAGGGGCGAATGACGCAGGTGCCTTTGATGCAACGCGCTGCATCTCACCACTGAAGATTTCATAAACTCGCATGGCCGTCTGAGGGATATGTGATCTATCACCGGCAGGATGCTTCTGCTTCGCTGGGGCAGCAACTCGAGGAGGTCCTTGGCCAGTACCCGGCCGAGAACCTTGTGGCGGACCTCCTTGGGGAGGACCTTGTTGGTTCTGGAAAGATGCAGGAGGTGGTGTAGCTCCGTAAGACGATTGAGCTGGTGCATACTGGCCTTGAGGTGTGCTCGTCTGTGGGGCGTAAGGATTTGCCTGTGGGGGTGGTCTGTTACCTGCCTGCGGGGGAGGAGCCATCTGAGACTGGGAACTTGGTGGTTGCGAGTATTGCTGTTGTGGTGCCGGAGCAGGTGCGTATCTGCTACTTGGAGGTGGGCCTGCTGGCGGAGCGTTGTATGGTGATGGACCACGAGGGATCGTCGGAGAGGGCGCGTAGTGTTGAGTGGGCGTTTGTGGTGCGTACGCGTTAGCTGCTGAAGATGGCCTGGCAGGCTGTTGGAAGCCCTGTGGAGGACCGCTTGTCAATGGCGATGACATACGAGGAGGAGCTGGCCCCTTTGGTGGAGGTGGAGGTGGTGTGGGCGTGGCACGAGCTCCGCTATAAGGATTTGCAGGTGGAGGCATAGCACTGTTTTGCTGATTTGGGAAGGGGGATGTAATTGGTGCAGCAGATGGATTTGGTGTGTTCCTCCTTGCGGTAGGTGGCTTCGTAACCATGGGGGTATCGTTCCAGTTCTCCATGTTACTCAATCTAGATGACGGTGCTGCCGACGGAGTGGTATTGCGAGGAGGTGCTCCAAATGATTGCGGTGGTGGTGCACCATATCCTGAGTTGGCATTCGCATAACCGGAAGCATATCCCGAACCATAAACTCCCTGAGATTGTGGCTGTTGATAACCTTGTTGTGGTGCGTACGAACTTGTTGGCGGTGCATAGGCACTCGTTGCTGGGGTACTTGGAGGAGCGTATGGATTTGCGACTGGTGTACTGTTAGGAGGACCGTAAGGGTTTGCTGCCGGTGCAGGTGCGGGAGGCATGAATGAGGTCGCCGGAGCTCTTGCTGGCGTTACGGCTTGTGGCTGTGGTTGATAGCCCATGGCGGCGGGTGTTGCACGCCCAGGAACTCTACCGGCGGGTTTCTGCTCTTGGCGGACTGCAGCTTGTTGAGAACCTTTTCTCGAGGCAAGCTTCACACGATTGCGAGCAACTTCAGCTGCTGGATATTTGACAGGGAGGAGGTCCAAGTATCTCTCAGCGATAGACAAATATCCATGAGTCGCAACGATATCTGCATACTCAGTGTACTTATCATATAGTGCTGCCAGTTTCCAGTCAGACTCCAATCCTGTCTCTGTATCCTGGAACTTGGTGACTGCTCGGAAGACCGTGACCTTCTCAATGAAACTCTGCAAGGAGCGTGCATGGACGGAAAACGTCGAATCACTACTAGGCTCCTGTACACCGGACTTTTCATTCTCCTCTAGCTCTGTGATCCAAATAGTGACAACCTTTTCCAATTTGGAGCCAACCAAGTAACAGAAAGAGGCATCTTTGGAAGATCCACTCTCCGAAACTCGATCTCCTAGTGCTTCGCATAAATCTGGGAATTCCGTTGGATCGGCATATGTGCAAAGAGTTGCCATAGCTTCTTTCCAGTTGCTAAGGTCCGCATTGTGTACAATGTCCCATAGATTCTTGCCAATTACTGAAGTAAGGAGCCGTAGGTAGTTTGGTTTTTCCCCTTTGCGAGCTAGATATGCGGATTGGACTTTCTGAAGAAGGTCGGCGCCTCCACAGTTCGCAATGATGAACGCATCCGCAATACGATCTTCTTTGAGACAGATAGTCATGGCTTTCTCGAAGTTACCTAGCATCAAAGCTTTGGTAATCGATTTCTCTGAATCCGAATCCGAGTCCGAAAATAGATGGAAAGGCCTGTCGGTCTTTGTGCCTTTCGTCGCTGCAATACTTGATAGGAAGTCATCACCTTCAGCACCGTCGGAGAAGAAAGTGGATAAGCGATGGTTCTTAGGAGTACCATTTGTTTCGCCTTCTTCAGTCTCCAATTTCTCTGGCTCTGGCTCTGGCTCCGTCTCCTCGGAAGTCTTCAATTCAGATACGCCATTTGTGATTTCATTCACGTCAGAAAATCCCAGATATTCAGTAATCTGCTTGCGGTCTTTAGCTAGGAGTGTCTCAATGACCTTCCAATCTGCTTTCTCCTCGTCTGTCTTGGCCTGCGAAATGTGAGATTCGCAAATAGTACCAATGTCGCCAGCCTGGAGAGCAGTCTCGAAAGCTTCTGTGGCAGAGCCAACATCAGAATCAACAGAGAATTGGGTAATCTGAATCTTGGAGGCCCTGTTTTTTCCTGCCACGCCTGGCAATACATGGAAGCTGACCAATTTCCCTCCAAACCCAAAAGATGCACCGACAGGCCGTTCAAGCCATTTGGGCGCTTTCTGCAAAGTAAATGATGCCCCTTGTGGTTGTGTCTGAGCTTTCGTGAAAAAGTCTTCTCCATCCGCTGGCCCCTGAACGGCAGTTTGTGATGCTGTAGGGTTTGTATTTTGCAAGGTTTGAATAGAGATTTTGCCGTCAAATGAGGCAGTCGCAGACAAAGCTGCATTATGAGGGTTGAATCTTGTTTGGAAAGTCCAATTTGTGACCTCTGGAAATTCGCCCAATCGCTCGCCCGTACGTGGGTTCCAGAGTAGAGTTCTGTTATCCTTACCACAAGATAACAATAGTTCGTCATCCTGCTGACACCAAGACAGGGAAAGTATTCCCTGGTCATGCCCTTGCAACGTACGTTCTGGCGCATTCGAGTTGCGCAGATCCCACAGCCGGATGACAGGACTAGAATCATCCGGGGTGGCAGTCAGAAGCTTGGTAGCATTTTCTGGATCCCAAGCAATTGCGCCTACGGCTTGGCGGTTATTGTTCAGGGTGAGAGATGCCTTCTTTGTTTTCAAATCCCACACTGTGACGAATCCGCCACTCCCTCCTGTTGCTAGAATGTGCGATACTTTCCTATTCCATGCTACGCATTCAAGGTCGTCTGATCTGGCCGCAGCCGTACCCAGCCGGAAAGGGTTCGCAATGTCGTCGATGTTGTAGATGTAGAGCTCTCCCTTGGTACCAGCTGTCGCAAGTATCTGAGGCTTTAAGGGATTAAATTGAAGTGACTTGATCGCCCCTGTGTGTTTCGTGGTTCGTGACATAAATGCATCATCCGCACCCTTTATAAGCTTCTCAGCATCCCACAAGTCCAGAGATCCATTCTCCAGAGCTCCAGCAATAATCCCCCGTGGGTGCTCCGCATTGGCAGGCGCCCATGCAATGTCGTGAAATCTAGTAGACTTGTAAGGGCACTATTCACGGCATTTGGAAGCTCCGGAGGCATACCTAGAATCGGTGCTGATGGTAGCAATTGGTTGAAGCTCCACGCCTTGCTCCAAGTCATCGAGACTTAAGTCCCAAAGCTCCAGCTTCGTCTCATCTGAGAAATCAGCATCGACTGCGCCAGCCCTGGTCCCAGTGACAACTAGAGGCAATTCGGAGCCGGGCGACCAGGCGAAAGCTGCCGTTCTTGGGATCTCCCTTAAACGGACCATGTTGAAGTTGTCTTATTGCTAACACACAATAGTTGTCAGGGACTACTTCAGCTTGCCCCTCAACAAGCCAGCAGAGAATTCGAAAAAAAAAGTGTGCAAGCCACAGACTCGCAATTGAGAAGAAAGCGTTTAGGAGGGGTTTGTGGTGAGACGTGTTAAACTTCTTGAAGATGCCAGTTCTCGACTCTGGGGAAAGCTTGCCGACGTCAAGGCGTCAAGCTCGCGTTTGGATGTGCCACGTGATTGCATCAAAATTTTAGGGCAGGAAATTCCATATATTGGCAACCCTCAACCGCAAACATACTTCCAGTGACCCAAAAGCCTCTTACGATGACAGATCAAGCGCGGTGGAGGGCGACCGTTTACGTGGGAGGACTAGCGCCAATGGTCACAGTTGTAAACCTACAAGCAGCCTTTCTGCCCTTTGGAGAAATCGCTGATGTCTCACTACCGTAAGTCCTACAAATCTCCAGGATACATTTCATGGTACTGATTGTCATAGAAAACCAGAGGGTCCTAATTCTACAGAGTTGCATCGTGGATTTGGCTATGTTGAATTTGAAGACCCAGAAGATACCAAAGACGCAATCGACAACATGGACCAGTCAGAGTTGTTTGGAAGAGTAATTAAAGTCTCTGCAGCAAAGGCCCCGAAGAACGCCAGCGAAGGTCTTGGTAGTAGAACTGCTTTATGGGAACAGGTGAGCAACATCCCTTCTGGAGTTAAGCTATATATGCGGATAACTAATAGTTTTCTAGGAGGGTTGGCTCGCAACCAATGCTGTGAGCGAGGAAGATAAGCTAGCAGCAGAAAGGGCCAAGACAGGTGCAGAAGAAAGACCTGATGATCCTATGCAAGGGCTTGAGGGCTTGGATGTTGCAGGTCCTAGACCGGAATGATGAACAGAGCACGAGAACCAAGGTTTATGGAGCGAGTCTATAGAGATCCCATAGTGGCGTTTATCGGGCAGGTGAATTTGACCTAGGAGTTCAATCGGATTTATGTAAAAATATGTCAACGGAAGCAGTTCAAGCGCGTTCTATATTCACGGAACAAGAGAATCAATTGCTTTGTACACCTTGATCTTTGGCCCGCCCTCCCAGTACCATGGGTCCTCATACAAGCCCCCAGAAAATCCATTCTGCCAATTCCATGCGTATCCCTTCTCCGCGTGACCCAAACTACTCCTTTCGGTTTTGGCGTGCAAGGCGCATCTGCTTGTCGACAAACAACTTCCGGCCCATGGAGTAAAATGCAGCACCGACGGCAATACCGACAACGATTCCTGTACTACAGTTAGTATCTAATTCTCAATTGCCTGTGCCAGGCTATCGTACCAAGGGGGATCAACTCCGGAGGAACCTTTCGCAGTTGTCGGAGGCGCTGGCTGATTGTGTGTGCTATAGCCACATGTCAGCATCTTGAATTCTTCCTGAGTAGAGCGATTATGCCTCCCGGGGCAGGCTCGTTATCGTATGGAGTTGGATGCAAAGAGCAATCGAGCTACGTACCGCTGTGCTCCTCCTTCTGTAGATTGAGATATATCAGTGATCTGGCAAAGTGAGGATGTCTTCAACGAATTGAGCTTACTGGCACTGGCATCATCATCCTCTTGGATGGTTGGAACATTCTGAAAGCAGTAGTTGGTTGCATGTTGTTTGATGTTCCTGTCCGATTCAGTATTCTGCTTTAGCAATGTCAACGGGAGCTTGGAGTTGAGGTCCGGCCATTGGAGCGGCGCTAGTCCATTCAGGGCACAAGAGCTCGGCTAGGTCAAATCATTCGACCTGAGGAACGACCAAAACCACTCTTCCCTTACCAATTGACCCTCTCTACACCACTTTCAGACCTCCTCAATACTACCGCGAACATGTCTGACGAAGAGCGCGAGACCAAGCCTTTCAAGTTCGTGACTGGTAAGCCTTCGACCCTACCCATTGACCTCCGGGGGAGTGGCCTGACAAACGTGTACTAACCATATTCACTGAAGCTGGTATGCCACCCCGATAACCTACCCACCCCAGAGATATGGAAACAGGAGGATCTGCGAACATATGAAGCTGGTGGAAGGTGGCAACAAGTCATTGACCTTCGAACTCTAGGCTTCGACGCCCGCTTCCCGAATCAAAACCAAACCAAGCACTGCTGGCAAAACTATGTCGACTACCACAAGTGTATCCTAGCCAAGGGAGAGGACTTTGCGCCGTGCCGCCAAGTACGTGAAAGGTTGCTGCGTGAGTTAAACAGCTTCTGACGAGCAATTAGTTCTTCCTTGCCTACAAGTCCTTGTGCCCAAGTGCGTGGGTCGAGCGATGGGATGATCAGCGTGGTCAGTATTCCTAAGCAAACGGCTTCTATCTCAGTGGCTTATGAATTGTACAGAGAAAGGAACTTTCCCCACCAAACTCGACTCATAGAGGATATCATTATTATGGGATTGTTGATAGACGCGGATTGACAGGGGGACAGAAGCAGTTTATGGGAGGGACTGTGTACCATATAAAGTCATTGATGCGAATTGATAGACTGGCTTCGATTATGGCCCAGTGTGCATGCTAAAATCGGTATTTGTGTCTTATTGATACTAATATTGCTAGAAGCCGACCAGTTCTGCATTTCATTTAGGCGTTATGACTCTCTTTCTGCTCGAAGTCTGTCGTACCTCAACAGAGACCCTAAAAGAACCTGGGCCCCATTTCCACAATCTTCAGGACTACAGTACTCCGCCGGGTTGTGACTCACACCATCTCTGCAAGGAACAAAAATCATGGATGTTGGAGCATGCCTTGAAGTATAAACGCTTAGTTCGTATTAGCAGCAGACTCAGTCGATTCGGAAACTCCCGGAAGGTGGAATTCATACCTATCGTGACCAGCACCAGATGTCATCCGCTGTACCTGAGCTCCTGAATTGCTGCCTAGCATATCTCTTGCACTTTCTTCCACACATTGGATGCAGTCCGTATGGAATTTCGTGGCAGGGCTGGCAGTATCCAGTTTCCAGTCCAATGTACATCCCCTCCCCTTAGTTCCTTTGGCTTCCACTCCACCAATATCTCCACCGGCAGCAATCTGGGCAAAATCATTCTTTAGCGCGTCCTCAAGTTGTAGCAGTGTGGAATCTTTGCTAGATCTTATATCAAGTGAGAATTGGACAAAACCTGGTACAGTGCTGTAATTCAGGAACTCGGAGTCAGCTTACTTGTTCTAGGGAAACCCGGGAGCAGCGCAACTGAGACTTGGGAGTAAAGAGCATTAATCTATAGAAAAGAAACACTATTCTATGGAAGATGTTGACTTACTTCGTGGAGCCAGGTCTTAAAGTCAGGATTCCTGTCGACGCTAAACATCCCAACTCGGTGGCCTTGTTATGGCTATGAAGTATCAATTTGGCTGCGGTAAGCATGGCATCTGATCGATTCTTGAAGTCTGTTGTCCCCGTATGACAGTCTCGGCCTTTGACAGTAATAGTATGCCATCGATAGGCTTGTACACCCTCCACCGCCCCGACTTTGCCGCCTGATTGTTCAAGAATAGGTCCTTGTTCGATATGCAGCTCAAAATGAGCGGCAATAGGATTAGCCATATGACTTGCCTCCAAGGGTCCAAGGTATCCTATTCTCTCAAGCTCGGATTTCTGAGTTGCATTTCCTCCACCAACCTCCACGAGGTTATACGCTGTCTCTAGTGAGATGGCTCTGGCCCACTAGGTGGCCGGAAAGTCAGTAGTCTCCTAATTTGGGGAATTCCTAGTAAAGTTTGTTTACGGAGGCTACACCTTTAAGAACCAGGGTATAGCCATTTAAATATAAGTAGGAATGGAGTTACAGTCTAGAGTTAGAAGACAAGGTACAAATTGTACTTACCACACCTGAAGCGACCATCGAGATCGGAAATCGAGCTCCTTCTTCATTCGTCCAGTTGATTACGCCTGTGGGATATTCGGTCTCGATATTGTTGTCCTTCATGGTCCTTAAAGCTTCAACGCCAGCATGAATACCCAAAATGCCATCATACCTTCCTCCTGTGGGCTTTGGACAGTCAGTCAAAAGTCTGGATGTCTAGATGTTGTTGGATGCTTACTTGTGTATCCATGTGAGACCCGGCAAAGGTTGCCAAACCTTCTTTCAAACCTGGTCTTACCGCGAAGATATTGCCCATTGCATCGATGGTAACTTTGCAGCCCAGTGACCTGGTGGTCTGTACAAACCAATCTCTAGCTTGCTTGTCGGCGTTGCTCAGAGTTAGGCGGGACATGCCTATATCTGTAGGCCCGCTGTGAACTTTTTAGCTTCGAATTCTATGTGCTCACAGTCTTTGGGGCTCATTAAAATTGCAAGTGTGGATCGATTTCAATGGGCTACAGTAACGGCAGAGTTGTATTGCTCGTGGCACACTCAACTCGAGTCAGGCGAGTCAATCGAGGCAACTTGACAATTGCGATGAAGTCCGAGATTGAATTCAGTTCTCCTCTCAATGACTACAGGGCTTTGATTCTACCTCTGGAAGATCAACTCGACTTGAGTGACTTAGAGTGACTTAGAGTGACAATGACTTGGTAATCTAAAATAGGACACGAGGACCAGACTGCAATATGGCTGACAAGGTAGCAGTTGAACAGTCTTCGAATGCGCCTGAAAAGACCGTGGATTGCCACAAAAGAAGGCCACAATAGCAAAGATCTGAAATAGTAAGGTAGGCACAGGCGTAGGTGGATTCAAGGAACAAAACGTCTACTCACTCTCCCCATCTCTCACCCTTTCCCCATTCACACGTCTCGTGCAAATTCCTCCATAGTCTATCACGGTCTATCTTCACTGCAGCCAGCTGTTCACCCGATAGCTCTGTATTCTTTATATCTCTGATTGACGTTGCGGAGAAGGTTCTATACTGCGTGGGTAGGAGGGGCTGTTTATCCGTGGTTGAGAAGCACTTTAAGTCTGCACACCGTCGACATAACGCTCGAATTCCTGTGGCTTGCATCTTGCCCCTAAGTAGGGAATAAAAGGGTATCAACTCGTATGTATTTGATGTATAGGATGTCGTTGTGAGAGCTGGAGGTTGCCCATTTGGGCAATAGTGGGGTACTCCGGCGGGGTTGCTTCGAGGAGTTGAAAGCTTGGAAGGAGTCTGCATTCTTACTAAAAAAATATAAGCAGTTCAGGCTTCACTATGAGTCTTGTGTAAGTTGCATCTTCTCTACTGCTTAAATCACTAGTGCATCCGATACAGTTTGTGTTCAATGGATATCATTGTCATCCCTTATACCTACATACCTCTAACGCCACGCTATAAATCCAATGCATCAAACCCTCACAGACCGTTTGTCCTTCCCGTTACCATAGCCGCGATGTCTGCCGCTAAAAATATTTCATTACACATTGTCGTTCTCCTTCAGTCGTGCAATGAGATCAGCTTTGAGTCCTGATATGGGTAGCGACCGAGCCTGGAGGAGCTTCTTGAGCTCTGGGACCTTATATTTCGTGTAGTCCACCGTTGACTTTTGCACCTCTGACTGGGCCGCTGGAGGTTGAGCTGTGGATTCCTCGACAACCTCATAGATCTTCTCTTCCGGTGCTATGACTTTGATATCTTGCACCATCTTCTCGCCTTCATCTTCCTCGTCACTCTCCTCAATATCTTCAGGCTCTTCCTCCTCGTCTTCGTCTTCGTCACTGCTCATGAATTCATCATCTTCGTCGAAGCCAAAGAAGGCCATTGCTTTCTGTTTTTGGGCTTCTGGTTCCGATGGAGGGGTTGTGTCCTTTGAGCTCATGCCTCCCATTACTTCATCCTCACTACCAGATTCTTGACTTCCTGAAGATGCTCCTAGCAGATTGTCCTTATAGTCCCCCGACTTCATAGCTGCCAGTACTGCTTCACGGGTCCTCTCACCAGCCTCTTCCTTGTCCTCAACCCACTTGCCATCGACTTTGCCTTTTGAGCCAGACTTGATTTCTTCTTCTCGCCTCTCAGCTAATTCTACCACCTGCTCCCATCGCTTTCGTCTCTCCTCCTTTTCTTTCTTTTCCATATCCGGCTTAATGGCAAGATATTCTGCCAGCGCCTTGGCCTCATTTACGGTTCTCAGTCGGCGGCCATCGAGGTTGCGACTTGAGCCGTTGTCATCGCCCTGATTCCTTTTGCGCTTTGAAGACATGCGCCCACCAGCTGCTCGGAGTTGGGAACCGAATCCTCCTTTACCACCACAGATGGGCGCTGAGAGTCGAAGGGAGAGGAATTCATCCTGAGGGCTGGACAGGAAATGGGAGATAGGGGAAGATGAGATAGTTGGCAATTGCTTGTTGGATATAGTCGTGAGAATAAGGCGGCTGTTGTGCGCAGGAAGTCGTTGCTGTAAACGTTCCTGAAGTTGCGAGATGGTAGTTGTCCCGGGGAGAGGGAGTGACAGTGTCGATGGGAGGTTTAACCCAGGAAAAGAGGTCAAAAGAACGTTAACAGTGGAGGAAGCCATATTTAATAGGTATCGTGATCGATGCTAGAATGCAGTTGATAGTGGACTTCGTAGAAACTTGGTGAAATTGATTGTTGTTATGGTGGTTAGATCAGTCGCAGGACATCTTTCGCCTCCGTCTTTGAGGAGGCTGAAATTTGGCGCTAAATGTCACTAGCCACACCAACTGCAATCCACTACGCTAAGCCACCTTTTTGCCGACTCTAGCGTGTGGGGTCTCGCACTCATGAATTATCTCTCAAATCACAAAATCTTCGCGAACTTTTAACAAGAACACTCACCAACAGCAACAACCGCCAAAATGTAAGAGACTCAAGAGCTAATTCAAAGACTTTGCATCTTACTGACTGTACTTCAGGCTCATCCCAAAGGCCGACCGCAAGAAGATCCACGAGTACTTGTTCCGAGAGGGTGTTCTCGTTGCAAAGAAGGATTACAACCTCCCAAAGCACAACGACATTGACACTAAGAACCTCTACGTTGTCAAGGCTTGCCAATCTCTTACTTCGCGAGGATACGTCAAGACCCAATTCTCATGGCAATACTACTACTACACTCTCACCCCTGAGGGTCTCGACTACCTCCGCGAGTGGCTCCATCTTCCCGCTGAGATTGTCCCAGCTACGCACATTAAGCAACAACGATCTCACGCTCCTCCTCGTGGAATGATGGGTGGTGAGGGTGAGCGTGAGCGCAAGCCTTTCGGTGGACGTGGTGGTCGTGGTGGTGGAGAGCGTGGCGACCGTGAGGGAGGTTACCGCAGACGTGATGCCGGCGAAGGAAAGGAGGGTGGTGCCCCTGGAGAGTTCGCTCCTCAGTTGTAAGTTCCATTACATTCATTTTCAAGATACAAGCTAACAATTATCCAGCCGTGGCGGTTTCGGACGTGGTGCTGGCCGTGGTGGTGCTCCTCCTGCGTCTTAAGCGTAGCATAATCTCTTGCTTGCTTGTGTATCCGACAGAAAGACATCATACAATTCTACAATGGTTGGGCTAAACAGTAGCGCGTTTGGTCGAGTGATAGCAATCGCCGGGGGGGTAATAGGTCGAAGGTGGAAGTTGACACTTCAAAACTGTCAGGTAGCATAACAAGCTTTCTAATGGCTTCTTCCGAATAACTTCAGACCTATATCCGTGACTACACAGATTGCCTACCTCTTGCATGTTGTATGTTCTGCGAGTTCTTGAAGAGAAATAATAATTGCTAGAGCTCCTCCGCTCCCCGACCTAGCATTCTGGTTTATTGGCATGTACTCTTTGACATTCTCACAAAGGCGAAAACAAGTCTTACAACTACGGACAAATCCTTCTTTGGACAATAGCGTAAGTCTGAATGCCAGTATTCTTCCTTGTAATTCGTTTCGCAGTTCCAAACTCCTTGGGTTAGCCTGCGTTGCAAGGGTAAGTATACTCCTTTACACCACATTTTGTATGGCATTAATGGCATCTAATGTACGTGTGTTCCTAGACTTATTGAGCTAGGAAATATTTATTCAAAAACAACACAAATTGTTTCCGAAGATCAAGGTAGGATATTTATGTAATTTATTATATATTATCTTACGGCAATAAGGTAGGTACACGTTATCACAAGAAGCACTAGGTATGATTAATCTTTCATCAAAAGTTCTCTTCTAAATAGCAGCATAGAAGCTGGGCATTCTTTTCCTAAGGTAGATGTAACAATCATCAATAACACCAAAGGCCTGCTCCACAAGCATCTTCTAAAAGTACTATAAGTCCTGTGATGTGGCGATCTCCCGGTATGCAGGTCAGTAATGACTTTCAGCGACCACAACTTCGCTATTCTGTTGTTTGACTCCATCATTGATGCTATTTTATCTCTATTAGCACGCCTTGTTTCCACTAGGGTCTCCATCAGAGTGAATCCATATAACTAGTACTAGGAATAGATTACTCGGTTGCTACCTTCGTATACTATCAAGTTATCAAACGTAACTTGGTCTAGTAAAATTGGTTTGATTTCTATTGCTTTCTCGTTTCCGGGCAGGCTTTAAGCACTTAGGCAACGTTGATTTTTAGGGGGTGCATTTCGAAGATATCCCTTAGACACTTTCGTAAGCAATAAGTATACGATGACAGCGATTGTGGCCCTTGATTCAAGTTGGTCTGACCCAGGCTCAGGTGTGCAATCGGAAATGCAATTTTAAAAGTACAGCTAACACGCTCGCGTTGAAGACCACGAATTCTCTGAACCCTAAACAGATTTCCACCTATCAAAAGAGTGCAGAGCAGTGTCTGGGTCGTTTTGGTATAATCTTAGTACCAGTCGAAGCATCTACATCCGGGCCATTCCCGAGTGAGCGCTTATATTTCCCCTTAACACGAGAACTCTTGGCGCCTTTCCGTTTAGCATTCAATGTTCGTTTCCCTAAATCCCGCTCCTCATTCATTCCCTCGGACTGCAGATGAAAGTGCCTGGCATGGTACATTTTGAAGTCGCCTTGTTGTGACCTTTTTTCCAACATGATTTCCGCGCCTATCAACACCATGCCCAGAGTGTCGTCGACCGTCAAACCCGTAGTTGCCCAACACTCCGTGCCCAGAGACTTTTGGAGCTTCTGAAGTTTTGGTAGGTCTGGGTAAAAGGAGGGAGTACGGCGTAGTAGTGCAATGACCTGGGCGGGCGTGGTTCCTGTACCAGGGAGACGGACACGTGGGTGAGAAATGTTACCTGCGTATGTTGGATGTCCAGGCGATATGGGTGGTGGTGGAGAACATGGACGGCATGGAGATTGTGGTTTTTTGGAAGGCATCGTTGGCGGCGGCGGCGTATACTCCTCCCTAAACTTCAAAGCCCTAAGGCCAACAGCTTGATCGTGGATGAAGCTACAATCCATCGTTTTACATTCGCCAAGAGTCGACCAGTCCGCGCAATGAATATGAAGTCGATATGGAACTAGGTGAATGACCAAGTTAGTTTGAGCAGTTTGAGGCTACATAATAAGTATTGTGCTCCAGGGAAGCAACAAAGAAAGAAGTTGTCCTGATACTGACTCTTATCTTGAGAATTCATTGAGTGGGACTAAAAGCAAAGTGTGAATGCAAATAATGTTGCAATGTTTCTGTTCATGGAGTAATATTGTGAAAGATTGAACTGCTGCAGAGAGGTGCAAGTATCCTCACTTCCCGCCTTCCATTATGAAGCAGCTGCATTGTCGAGGTTATCCTTGATGCCTTCCCTTTGGCAACAGGAGCGATCTTGGGTTTGCACTTTCTACAGTACTGTAGGATTCTACCCGTAGTCCAACATAAATGAAAAAACACATGGTGGGGATAAGAATAGAGTAGAAATTAGATAATATGAATGCACAGTCCGGTGGTCTAAACTTTAGCCTACTTCGTATGCGACATTGTGTGGTATGTTGAGGATTTTAACGTTACCTAGGAGCCTTATACTTATGGCCTAACAGCAATTTCAGGCACCAATAGATGGACGCTAATGCAACCTTAAATACCTACCTACCCTACCTTGGTAAGACTCTATCGTACCTACCTAGGCTAGGACCGCATCATTACCATGGACGTTTAACCTCCTCAAGCAAGCCCCCCATTCACCACCACCGTTATCCTTCGCCCTCTCCGACTAAAATGGATCCTGGAAGGAAGGCTATGCTGTCTGGCCGTGCATCGTCGCCATCAAAAAACATCACTGCTCCTCGTCGCGATGACAACAATCGAATCTCCAAACCATCCCGCTCAACAGGCAGCAGGCCTACCGATGTAAGAGCGCCCCGCAACAACCAGGCCATCGAAGATGAACAGACAAGGCAATGGGTCTCGCAGGAGGATAGCTTCGTCCTGAAGCAAGCCAAGAAGAAGGCCGATATTCGAGTACGGGAAGGAAGAGCGAAGCCTATCGATTGGTTAGCAGTTATTTTGCGAGTCATCGACCCCGACAGAGATCTGCTGGATGATGATGAGGAGGAGGTTCCGCTCGACGTAGTTGACCCGGAAGGTGTGTTTGAAGGGCTCAACGATGCGCAACTTTGCGAGCTGGAATCAGACATAACGTCTTACCTCACTTTAGAGACAAACAAGAACAACCAGGAGTATTGGAAGACTATGCAGATCATTTGCAATGATCGTCGTCAAAAGCTGAAGCCTCTTGGGCCGGAAGGCCGTGCTGTGAGCTCTGTTGCAGCTGATGTTGATAAATTGTTGAGCCCGAAGACATATGACCAGTTGGAAGCTCTGGAGAAGCAAATCAGGACGAAGCTACGGTCAAATGAACCCATCGACGTAGATTACTGGGAGCAACTTCTGCGAAGCTTATTAATATGGAAAGCCAAGGCCAAGCTAAAGAAGGTATATCAGTCAGTTATCGACAGTAGACTCGACACCTTACGAAGGGAACAACGGGATGAAGCTCAGAACGTATGCTCCAGATTACAGTCAGTACTCATGGGGCCTGCACCTGTCATAGAGGAGAGTGAAGAACAGATGGATATTGAAAACGCCCCAGAAAGGGTTCGAAACCAGCCAATACTTCAGTATTCACAAAAATATGACCCAGAGCCGCTTCTTAAACTACGACCTGAAGACAAATCGAGCGAGGTTGTTGACGAGTCTGCATTTCTCCAGAAGATTGTTGCAGAACGTCGAAAGGTGTTAAAGCTAGGCTATGTTCCTCTCCGCCAACCTACATCCGAAAGAG
This sequence comes from Pezicula carpinea, assembly GCA_026119845.1. Lineage (NCBI taxonomy): Eukaryota > Fungi > Ascomycota > Leotiomycetes > Helotiales > Dermateaceae > Pezicula > Pezicula carpinea. The sequence continues at coordinate 922,458 of JALRMK010000008.1, forward strand.
GTGGTGCTGTGTCAGCGAGCAAGGCTTCTACTTCTACCATCAGTGTAGCCCCACCTGGAACGCAACGATTTTCTGCTATCGTCAACGAGGACTTTTCTCAGGCCACCAAGGCTTTGTATGAAAGGGAGGTTGCCCGAGGAGTCAACGAGAACGAAGAAATCTTCACTGCCGAGGAGTCCGTCACCACTGCTTCGACACCACAATGGGCAGACAAGTACCGGCCAAGGAAACCTCGCTACTTTAACCGCGTACAGATGGGTTATGAATGGAACAAGTACAATCAGACACACTACGACCACGATAACCCACCTCCAAAAGTTGTTCAGGGCTACAAGTTCAACATATTCTACCCCGACCTCATTGACAAGGCAAAGGCTCCAACGTTTCGCATTGTTCGCGAGAATGGCCGCAAACGGGGAGAATCATTCGCACCAGCTGGAGAGGAAGATACTTGCTTGATTCGCTTCATTGCAGGACCACCGTACGAAGATATTGCCTTCAAGATCGTGGACAAGGAATGGGATTATAGCGCCAAGAGAGATCGTGGGTTTCGTAGCAGTTTCGACAAGGTACGTGTTAGCTTTTACCGCGAGCATTCTTAAGCGCGCATGGGAAGATTCTCGAAACTAAATTATACAAGGGCATTCTGCAGCTACATTTTCAATACAAGAAGGTAAAGTCGAACATCTGCGCCACACGATTTTCTATACAAGCTAACAATTCTAGATATATTACCGGAAGTGATCTGTGGAAGAATGGCGACGAGTATGGGCTGCCGCGAAGTAAGGGATCCACTAGAGCTCTACTGAGTACAATTTGCTCACTGAAAACACATTTCCCAGTATCCTCCACGTGTTATTTGTCGCACAAAGGGTGCTTGACAACCTTGAGTTCCAAATCCCGTGAAAAGGTCTACTGCACGACCAACAATTGGTGCATGCTCCAAACTCTACCTGACTTTGCATCACGGCAAGTTGGTCCTCTCCAAACCTTTTTATCTTCCCCAGATCATTTTGCGTGCCTTTTACATCTAATTGCTAGGAGCTGTGGGCGCCAACACTTGCAGGGTTAAGTTATCCTCATGTTATGTACCTTTGCTGTTCTGCACCGCCTCCCCAATTAACAATCCAGTTTCGCCAATGTATAGGCAGTTCTCATCTTCAGATCCAATCACTGCAGGGAAACTCTCGGGATTTTGCAATCAGACGCGCAGATTATGCTTGATGTGGAAGGCATCACAAAATGGTCGCCTATTCTGGCATTCTAGAAGAATGCCTCCCTCTGCCTGTTTTCCTCCAGTCAACTTGCAGATGGACTTGTATGGATGAAGCCTGCACAGGGCTGGTCGATTTCCTGTACATACAGGGTTTCACTGTCAAAATTGATCGGAGCCCGTCTGTCGCGTCATGCAGCGTGCATATGCAGCACCAGCAGCATTTCCGCGTAGCGTAGTGTACGAGAACGGGGCGTGGCTGGGGTATGATTGTAAATTTGGCTTGCCTGACTATCACGGTAGGCAAGCGATTGCTACAAGTTGTGAGTGAACAGAGAGGTAGGTATTCTTTGCGCATTTTCGGTCATGTACCATCCCGTTAAAGCCTTGTTTGCATCACATGCTTGGATTGTGTGCCCATGCGTTGGCAACGCTATCCCGCAGACCTGAAGTCCAGGTACAAGCCCGCTTAGTCCTGTATTCATATCTCTTGTTGAATATCTACAATTCCTCACCCCCTAATTCTCCGAGTCGAAACGTCACAGCCGACATTGTCATACCAAGTTTCACTTACTCCTTCCGCTGCCACATCATCGGCAGCGTTTTTGGATCCGGCTGTCTTGGAGAATTGTTCCCATTATGACACCACATAACCAGTTTTGTTATCATTTCAACGAGTACCCTTCTAATTACCAGTATGTGGAAAACACCAGGTCACCACACGCCACAAATGAATACCCAGTTTTCAATGCTCATCCTCAACTCCAGTCCGATCAACAAGTCATGAATACTCCCGGACCATCTTCAAACTTATTCAGCACCAACTACACTCTCCCTACCTCAATGTCTGATTTACAACAACCCCATGAATGGTCTTCCCCAGCCACAATATCGCAACAATGTCGATCACTCGACAACAGCCAATATGTATCCAACCCTAATTATTGCTATGGTGGATACTCAACAACCAGTATGGGAAACGGCCAAGACCAAGCTTTGCTGGGAGGCCTGGGGTTTTCTAACATTCCTCGATCCTCGTCAACGCTCTACGATACAAGCATGCTCCATAACGACAGCATGAGTTCACAGGCATATGACCCCGCTCTCTGCCAGATACACTCCATTGAAAACCGACTGGAAAACTCTTCGGCAAAATTTGGACATTACCCGACATGTAACAACCTTGAAAACTCAGCATCATTGTCGCGTTTGAGCATCAGCCAAAGTCCTAAACTAAAGTTCGAGGCCGACCCAGATTATGTGCCTACCGAACGGCTAGACTTTTTTAGAGCACCCTCGACTCCTTCTGATGGCGATGGCAGAGATATCTCGAGAGAAATGACAGTCATGGATATGGATGATCGTGGCGGTGAAGTTGATGAGCCCTATGCCAAGCTGATATATCGAGCCCTTATGAGCGCTCCAAACCACTCGATGGTTTTACAAGAGATCTACCGATGGTTTCGCGAGAATACTTCGAAAGGAAACTCCGACTCTAAAGGTTGGATGAACAGTATCAGACACAACCTGTCTATGAATGCGGTAAGCTCATCCACTTCCATATGTTGCGAACTTTCCTGACAAGCTTTTGAAGGCCTTCAAAAAGACGGAGCGTAAGCTCCTTGGTGACGAGACGAAAAAATCCACAGAGTGGGTCTTGGAAGACTTTGCTGTGAGGGATGGTGTTCAGTCTACAACTAGATACCGCAGCAAATCGGGCACCAAGAAGTTCTTCAAATCGGAATCCCCAGCACCAGCAAGGCAGAGCTCTGGGCGCAAGGGTGGTCTCAGCACGAGCAAGGGTAAGTCTCGGCAAAGAGTCAAAGCAGACCGCCAGGACAGATACCATCCTCTCAGACAACCGCACCTGGCGAGAGATTCTCATCTTCAGCATTATCAAGGAACCCAACTCAATCACCAATATCCGCTATCCCCCTCACCACCTCCACACGATGAGAGCATTTCGTCCCCTTCTCCCTATTTATTTCACACGCTAGGGCCAAACCACGGTTTCTCCGAGGGTTTCTGTGGCCTAGAAAATGTACATGGGATACATCCAGACGCACCACTCTTCCAAGCAGACGAGGAAGGCTTGATGGAAACGCATATTGCACTCGACCGCCACTCGCAACTCTGAGTTATTTCTTTGGTTGCCTCCATTCATCTCCTTCCTCAAATAGGAGGGCTATGCGAGCCTATGAGCATCAAAAAACAAAACAAAAAAGTTTTGCATTCCTTCTGGCTTGGAGATAGGTCTCAAAGTAATGTATGATGGCGTGTAAAACAAGATCAGGGCTGGTTGGTGTTGCTTTTCCTCTCGTTTTGTTGGCGACGGCCTGCTTTCTTGCATGGTGGCTCACGGCACAAATGCGTAATAGCCTGCATTCTGCCACTTTTTGGGTCGGAAATTACGAGGAGGGGGTACTGCATCTGGATCGATTGAGATTGATCGGTTGTGTAAATAGATAAGGAGCGTGACTTGCAAGTGCGTCGGTCTTCACACCTCTTGGTACCTGCTCCCCTGCTTTCGATTCTGTACAGACCATCGAAAGGATCAAAGTGACTTGTTTGAATTCACCACGGGGTCCATCATGGACATCGATTGACAAAAACTCCCAAATGTTTGGGCAGGGTTGCGACCCATGCTGCAGTGCTTCTATAACCCGTTTCCCCGCCCCTTGCTACTGCAGGTCATTACAGATACGGCTCTTTGAGCGCTGAACAATGGGCTCCAGTTTGAAGCGGCCGTCAAGTACAGTGTCAGCGTTTATCTGTATCTCACTGATAGTGAGTAATTTGGGGCAGAAGCACAGCTGGTTCTTTTTCATTTTGGGGGGGGAAGGGGCATTATGGTGGATGAAAATGCCGGGCCTCGGATCTTGGTACTGTAATTTGACGTTGGAATAAAATTCAGTGTCGCACAAGAATCAGTTGGAGGAACGCCCGATATCTGCTTGTGGCTTGTGAGAGAGGGGTCATGGAAAACACGTGGCGTCTGACATATCAGTATCCATGGAAGGGTATTTCTTTACGAAAACCTTTACCAAGTTGTTAGCCAAAGGTTAGCGCAATAGGCCATGGGAAGGGGGCTAAGGATCCTCCTGTTGTATGCCTAAGCAGATAAGTAGAGCGTTTACTCGTAAAGGGCAATCTCGAGCAAAAGAGACGCTGAGGGCAGGGGAGATGGGAGCAGAATCCATTATGTCGATCCCAGGATCAATGGCGCTGTCAGTTTATCACTTCGTCTTCTTACATCACAACAATGCCGCACCCTCCCGCGTTGGTCAGCGACAGACTGGAGGGATCTCGATTGGATCGAGATCTTATGATGTATTCTCGAGTGTTCTTGATTTGGCCTCTGTACCAGTAGTTCTGAAGCGGGAACCACAATATCTCTCTGATATACCAGGTGTGCCGCCCCAAGCAACGTGATGCGGGAAGCGTTGCTGATAATAAAACAAGGGCTCAGGAGGAGGTAGAGACGCGCTGCAGACTCTTATTCGTGTTTCTGTGTGATTCACTGCCCACCGCTATTTCGACGTCACGAACTCTGGCGCCACCATCTGTGTGTGGCCCATGTCCCCTTTCCCGGCCGGCGTGCTGTAGAACACGGCTTGGGTTCAATTCCTCGCCAACCTCCTGGTTCATCGCATCTTCTGGCGACCGACCGAAAGCCGACGCCGGGATCTATACTGTTCAGAGGCCATGATCACCCACTCCACGGGCCGGTGCTTCTCCCGAATGCAGCAGCCGATGGCCCGGCTCTGTGGTGTTGCACAAGAGCAAGATCAATAGACACACTGTATGTCGCTGTATGCCACTGAGCTATCAAGGCCAGGCCCGACTCGCTCTTCGCAGATCTGTTGTTGGTCAGCTGGGCGCAACCTGGTACTCGGAAAAAGAAGTGTCACTCTGCGTCTGGACAGCGCGGGATGCATGTCTTGCTGCACACAGGCGGACAGTGTGGACATACATACAGATACAGGCCCGAGGAAGTAAATGTGAGTTGTGAGTGCGCGCAAGTCTTGGAAGTGGTGTGGTCCAGGTCAAGGAACAATGAAAGGCGGTGTGCAACCTCCATGGCGCTTGTTTGGGTCGGCGGCCTCTGGAGGAAGCATCATGTATGTATGTATGGGACAGACCACGTCCTGCTCCGTTCTCCTGCTGCTCCATCCCCTCCTCTGTCATGCTGCCGACTTGTTCCTCCGTTGCGCTAGCCTTCCAACGGCTACATCTACGACCCCCCGACTTCTGATGCTGCGGCATAGCAGTATCTGCGTTCAATCGGAAACGCACGTCGTCGGTGGCCATCGTTTGTACACAATGCGAACGGTCGGTAGCAAAAGCATTGCTTGAAAAGCCTAACTTCTCTTGTACGTTGTCGGCTGAGGTATATTTTATTGCTGTGTGCACGTTTCGTTTGCCAGGTGGAGTGTCGAAGAAACACACTGGCGATCTGGGATTCTCCTTGCAAGCGACGCATTTTGAGGGCAGAGTTAAGGTTCGCAGCAGGATGGGACGAACGCCTTCATCGTAAGAAACAAAGTCTAAATACTTGAGTTTTCGGTTTCATCACCTGAATCCCCGTGAGAAGTCGAAATTGACGCTGCTGCTGTTGCCGTGGATGATGCCGGTCGGGCAAGCACCGCGAAACTCTCCACCAATGGCAATTTTGTCCATGAGATGGCACTGGCATCTCTCTCGCGTACCTGAGATGCTTCTCCAACCAGCGAATCCAACCGTCCGTCAGATGCGGGGTTCCAACACTTGCGACGAGGAATGCGAAAACTGCTGGAGAAGTCTGGGGTACCGTCGTCTCCGCACATGTCGGCGAGAAAACAGCTTGCCATGGATGCTTGCAAGGAAACTCGGAAATCCCTCCTGTACAGACCCAAAACTCATTATCCAGCACCTTGCGCCGTATTCATGACTTCGGCGCCGGAAAAATGTTCGCATTCGAGCAAAGCTTAACAGCTGATCCTGGTCGATTCTGTATAATGGCTCCACTAAGGATCCTCTGGCGAACAGCTCCTCATTACACTGAGGTACCGAGTAGAGTGCGTGGAGATAAATAAAGTCATCATGGGCCCCCAGAAAGAGCGTCTCCAGCGCTGCGCTCAACTATACTGACAATAGCACCGTAGCAAGGAGCAAGATGCGTGTCCAACTCACTGTCTTATTGGCTTTTGCCTCACTTGCGATTGCCACCCCAACTTGGTCGTCACTTGAGCAATGGAAGCATGGCTCGGGAGGCAAGATATCGCCGAATCACACATCGCCACGGCCTTCGGTTTCTTGCCATCCTAAGCACCCGTCGACTCCTGTGCCATCTTCTCCGCCGCGAACCAAGGTCTGTTACGTGCAGGCCCATGGCGATGGCAGCGATGATTCGCAGTACATTCTGGACGCCTTTCATAGCTGCAACAATGGTGGCCATGTGGTGTTCACCGAGGGAACCGAGTACATTATCGGAACCGCTATGGATTGGACTTTCTTGAACCACATCGATATCGGTATGCAACCCTACGAGGTTTGGACGCTCGCTAAACACGTACCAATGACTGACCCCTTTATAGATATTCAAGGTTATATTCAATTCTCGAATGACACCACCTACTGGCAAGCCAACTCGTTCCCATTCATCTTCCAGAACGTGACATCCTTCTTCAAGCTTGGAGGCAACGATGTCAACATCTATGGCGGAGGTACGCTCGACGGAAATGGTCAGGTCTGGTACGACCTCTATGCTTCCAACATTTATGCACTGCGTCCCGTCCTTGTTGGCATCGACGGTCTCCACAATTCTACAATAAGCGATTTGGTTCTCCGTTACAGCCCGGAATACTATTTCTTTGTTGCCAATTCCACCGAAGTTATTTTTGACAACATTGATATTGCGGGAGGTAGTGTAAGCAAAAACCCTGCCAAGAACACTGATGGTTGGGATACCTACCGAAGTTCTGTAAGCGATTCGTACATTATTCTTTTTACAACACTACTAACGACTTGAAGGGACTGACCATCCAAAACTCGGTCGTTAACAATGGCGATGACTGTGTTTCTTTCAAGCCGAATAGCACTGAAATTCTGGTTCAGAATCTCTTCTGTAATGGTTCTCACGGAATCTCAGTCGGTAGCTTGGGACAATACGTCGGCGAATACGACATTGTGAAGAATGTCTATGTCTACAACATTTCAATGCACAACGCAACTGTGAGCCATCTTCAAGCAAAGAAAGCTTTTGTTGTTCCAAGGACTGACATGCTACAGGACGGCGCGAGGATCAAGGTCTGGCCAAACTCACCAAGTGCAGTCAGTGGTGATCTTCAAGGAGGTGGAGGAAGTGGTGAAGTCAGCAACATCACTTACGACACAATGATTATCGACAATGTCGACTACGCCATTGAAGTTGACCAGTGCTACGGTCAATCCAACCTTACTCTCTGTCTCCAATACCCATCACCGCTCACAATCACCGATATAGTTTTCAAGAACTTCAATGGCAAGACAAGCACAAAATACAACCCGGAAATTGGCACTTTTGCCTGCTCAAGCTCAAGTGCTTGCAGCAACATTTTAGCCTCGGAAATTAATGTGTTGAGTCCAAATGGTACAAATGATGCATACTGTCTGAATGTCGATAACTCGACCTTGGATGTAACATGCACGAGTGTTTACAAGGGGTTCAATTAGAGTAGATAATATGAAATCAAGAGCATGTAATTAAATCGAAATTTAAAATCTTGCATACTCGTCTGAATAAGTGCTAAAACTTTCCACGTAATGTAATGTCGAACTAGGCTCAAAAGAATTTCAAAGGGGGCATGGTCACGTGTAGGTTCAAATGCTCGCTTACATACGAATACTTCCAACGTGCGAGCACCACGAGGCTGGAGCCTGGTCGCAACCTGGGTATCCTCATTTTCTATTCAACGCCCAGCGACAGGATCGGTGTGATAGGCAGTACACGCTTCCCGATGTCATGTGCTGCTCTTGTACCACGTATGTTGACAGCCATTGCATGAAACGGCTTTCTTACAACAGCAATCTCTCTCTCCCCTCCAGCTTCAACACTCAGCTCGTCTGACAGCTTCACACATCACATATGCAGTACGCCTGTTAATCTCTGAGCCTTCAGTTGCCGAACGTCTCATTAGCCATCTCCTCACCGACTACCATCCCGAGCAATCCTTCTCACTCTCTCTTACCTCTCTACCTCTCCACGGCATCCTTTTAAGCCGAAGTCTCCCGATGACCATACTTCACTGCAGGCACAATAGCATCACAAAACCCTACAATGGCGACGAAATGGAAGCCATTGGCTTGTGCCTTATCAGATGACGACCCCCTCCCAACGTTCCTTATCTCAAGCACGTTCACACCTACGTCGTACACCATTCACCTCACCGACTTGACATACATCTGGAGCGAATCACTCTCGCGCAAGGCAATCATCAAACGCAGTCAAGACGAGCTCGCAATCATACAGCTTGAGGAGGGCGATGACGAGAACTTGCACGTCTTCCTGCAGAAGATTGAAGGGGCTTTGGCGGGGCGACCTGGCACAACATTAGAGCTCTTAATCAAGCCTGTACAACTAGGCGCCCCTGCCTTATCGTTGAATTCCACAGCAGAAGTGAAGGGGCTAGGAACGCTTAATTGGCCTGTCAACCTAAAACCTGTGTCACAGTCTTTGCTTACGGGTACGATGGTTATGCCATTGTTGCAGACGGCGCACGCACGCAGGCTTGAGGTGACGGCTCTAGTGGATGCACTGAAGGAGAAAGATCATGTTATACAGAAGTTAATTGATAAGCTAGAAGCACAAGGAACTGATCTGGGTCAGGTCTTCCCTGGAGCTGCTGGGAAGGGTGGAAGAAAAGTGACGAGATCATGGGCTAGTGAGCGGGTGAAAGGTTTGGGCCCCTTTGATACTGATGCATGGGGTAAAGCATGGGCTGCAAAAGACGAGCTCAAGGCCAACGAATTTCTTGGCGAGGTTTTCGGGGAAGATGGATCCTTACAGAATTTGGAAAAGGGTCCGGTCCAAATCGGACACAAGGACAAATGGTGGGACGGAAGAGAGCATTCTCCCATTCATGTGACCTATGGCACTTCGGGTATAGTAGGTGGCAAGGTCGGAACCAGTGTCAAATCTAGGAACACGGAGTCCGCTGTGGACCAGGATGATTTCCAAGTCCAAGCAACGCCTCCCGGAAAGATAGCGAGCATCACTGACAATAGCGAGGATGATGAGGACCTTGATGCTCCATCACAAGCAGTACCGGATAGTTTCCCATCACATGAAATATCTAAATCAAACCCCAAACCCAAGAGTATCGGCGGTCTTCGCGGAAGGATGGCTCAGCCAAGATCCCCGGTTCAGGAGGACAGCGAACAAGAGAGCGAGACAGAAGAGCTCCCAAAGAAAACAGCAACCCCCAAGAAAAGGTCAGTACCAGCACCGGGTGATTCGAGTACAGAATCCGAAAACGAGCTGTTGCCATTCCGAAGGGGGGGCGCACAAACGCAGACTGCTTCGCCAGAAGTATCAAAACGTATGTCAATAACGAACCGAGTAGCCGACTCGGAAACAGAGGAGGAATCGGATTTCATACCGGCACCTCTAAAAGCTAAAGCGGACAAGGTAAAGCCAAAAGATGTCTCGGAGACGGAAAGCGAGCAATATCTTTCACCTGCACCGCTGAAAAGCAAAGGACAGAAAGGGAAGCTAGGTTCACTTACAGGAAAGAGACAAAAAGACGCTTCAGAGACTGAAGATGAGAACGCTTCTCCGCCAGCGGCAGCACGGTCAACTGTGAAAGAACAAAAGCTTGGTTCACTTGCAAGGACGAGAGATAAGGAGGCTTCCGAGACTGAAGACGAGGACGTTTCCCCAGCACCACCGTCGAAAAAAGTAACGTCTCGTAAAGCATCTTGTTCGCCTCCAGGCCCGGCGAAGCCCAAGAAAGGGAAGCTAGGAGGTCTGAAGCGTAAACCTGCAACACTTCCTCTATCTGACTCGGAACTCGAAGCAGAAGTCTCTTTACTCTTGAAATCTACAGCCATAGCTGGGAGAAAGAAGCTTGGTGGTCTACGAGGGAAATCGCCCAGTCAGGATGCAACGCAAGAGAGAGCGAAGAAAATAGGTGGTTTACGAAACAAAACCCAGTCCCCCGAGATAGATGACCGTGTGCCAAGGGGGAGACCTGCTGAAAAAGAGAAAGAGGCAACGCCACCGCCTAGAGAGACATCTATTGAAAGGGCTGATAGAAAACGAGCGGAACTGAAGAAGACCTTGGAAGCGAAGGCAAAGGCTCCCGCAAAGAAGAAGAGAAAGTTTTGATGCAAGACGGACCAAAAGGACTTGGTACGAATTACGAATATAACGAGAATGAAAACAGGTGTAGAACAGATATACATCATCATACCATGGGCCAGCTCCCGTTGCCGGACTCCACCCCTAACAATTACCCTATGCAATGCAATTGAAAAACTTCCACCTCCGGGTATCAGTCTATGCCAAACCCAAACGCCATATATGCCCTACTTTCCCATTACAACAGTTTTTTCTCATCTCTCCTCTCCAGGGGCCAGGACTTTGACGCTCCGTCTCCTTTCTATACCACCAGCACCTGAGTTCTGCCGACCCTGTCCACCAAGGGCTAGCGCAACTCTCACTCCCTCCACGGCCTTACTCTGATTAACCTCTCTTACATCTCTTCTCACTTGTGCACTCACACTCCTCCCCTTCGGGCCACTTTCTCTAATCATCTTCGCCAACACCTTTTCTTGGAGTGTCCTCCTCTCCGTCTCAATTTGCTCGCGCCATGAGCCTGGGAGACATGGATGCAGGCAGCCTTCAAGGGGACAACACCCATCTGATGGCAACGAGGGAGACTCATGCCAGGCTTGCATACATGCCGTATGGCCACCATGGCCGCAACCTAGACAATACCACCAGACTGGTAGCCCGACTTGGTTTTCTGGATCAGATGAAGTGTTGAGGTATGCAGTGTCCGCTTCTCTGTGTCGACAAACAGCGCAACCGTCGATTGTTTGTCGGCAGCGGGGGCACCGCCACATTGAACCGGGGATTAAGGGGTCGTTCTCGATGGCTTTGTTGCAGTCAGTGCAGAAGTAGCCGGTATTTACATTAGACTGTGAATCTTCCCATACAGTAGGATATGAGGGAACGCAGAGATTGCGGAGGAGTGACGCTTCTGCGAAGAGTTTCATATTATGTAGTCGTTTATGGTATTGTCGAAGGATGGCGGCTGACTGAATGGAGTCGAGAGCTTTAGAAGGAAGTAAGGCACCGAGAGAGAGGATAATTGCTGATGCGTTTAAGACACCTGTCTGAACCTCAAACTGGATTGTGCGTTCGATGAGTGCATTAGGGTCAATGGGGAAGAGGACAAATCCGGGATCATTAGGCCACGGGAGGTAGTCGCTCTCTATCAGATTGGGATCATCAGAAGTCTGGTCTGAGAGTGATGGCCTCATGGAATTGTCATCTTTTGCCTCTTCAGCGATCTCAACAGCTTGGAATGAAGCTTGTTGTACAAGCAAAGTAGGAGGAGAAGCTCGTTTTAAGGGTAAGGCGTGCCTACGTCCACCATTGCTAGAATTTGGGGTCGCTACACCGCTGGGGGTCGTGACGTGGGGAGCCACTTCGGAATCGACACTAGGACGATGATGCCTGAGACTGGAGTTGAAGCTATCTTCCCAGCTCGCTACAGCATCGCGCAAAGACCTGTCGGTCTCTTTCCCTAAGCTGTGCCCTGTGTCGCTCTCTGAGGAGCTCATAAATCGAGCGTGGGACTCTCCCGAGGTTGAGAACATTTCGAAACTCTCGCCCGAATCATGACGGGCGACCTGCATTCTGCGAGGCGAGCTAATATGATCGGCATAATCTAGTCTGAGAGGTTGCTTCTTTTGTGGCACGTGGAAATTGATAGCTGGTGAGAACGAATCCATGCCGTAAAAGTCGTAGCCTTCTTCGCTAGACTTTAATTGACTTGACTGTTCTGCGCCTGGCACGTTGATAGGACCTGGGGTGGAATGCGATGGAGGCGGTAGATCCAGCACATCATTTCCAACATCATCCTCTCCGTTCAAAGGTGTATGCGTATTCCCACTTGTCTGCGGCACCATTGCATCGCGAACAGGGCGCACGCGCGGCGTTGCTACATTTGATGTGCTCTCCATCTCTTCTGCAATGATGGATCTTCCAGCAGGATTGATAGGACTGCTGTCGAAAGCAGGCTTGGTTGATCGAAGCTTCCGCGGTGTGTATTCATCAAAATCTGGTCGCACTTCTAGCCCATTCGTCTCCTGTTGCTGTGGAGGAGCTTTTGGATGAGCCAATCGAGAGTGCCGGTGATATTGTGCTCGTCTTGTCAAAACGAGGTTCATCGTATAGCCTAGAATTCTCCATGTTTGGGCTAGGCGATAATGCCCGACGTTCTCGGCAGTTTTTGCAAAATACTCCATCGTTGAGGAGAGTAGGACGTCAGGTGTTTGTTCGCCGAAAAGGACTGACCTGATGTTGGCTAAGCGTATCAGATAGTGGGTTGAGAGGTATTGGTAGAGGCTTGGCCTTGCTGTCGATGGTGCGTGTCCGATGGCCATAACTTGCTGAGGTATATACGAGCCCGTCACCTTTATAGCGTCATCCAAAGACATCACTCGGCCTTCCGATTTACTTGGTGTACTGGTAGGTGTTGCATTGCCCATCGCCTGATTAGCCCGCCTACCATGTGATTTCTTTTGCCTTGGGCCTAGAAAGCTTCCAACAACATCCTCCTCGGAATCACTCCTGCTCACGCTGAGTTGTTGTCCGTTAGAACTAATCTTCTCATATGTTGTTGGGACATCTGATGGGCTAAGAGTAGGTGGCGGTCGTCGAGAGGTTTGTCGTTCTTCGAGTATCATGAGAACATCACCTGTGGCGGAAAATGAAAATGTTGACAGACTCCTTCGATCAATGAGTTTTGGTACAAACGCAACATCAGTTTGTTTGAAATGCCCATCTCTATCCACGCTCCACAGGAGGTCCCGCGTGCTCCAGAGAAGACCAGTTGGCGCGCTATCCCACTGTTCAATTTCCTTAAATGGCAGACCGGGTCTCGCAAGATCCCATATATGCACCGAGGCGTTCTGAGCCTTATTGGAGTTTGTGTCATCATATGAAACAGAAACCTGCGCGGCCCTTCGTCCTTGAGCTGTTGCAGACCAGCATGCTGGACGCCACGAAACACTAGACACTGCAGCTGGAGTGTCAAAAGAATATTTTGGCTTCTGGTTTCTCTCGGCTTTCTTTGAAAAGTCCCAGACATGACACCGCTGATCCATACCACCACTGACTATATGTTCTCCATCTGAATGCCAGGCAATGGAAACACAGGCCTTGGTATGTGCTGCGAATTTCAGAATCGGTGCAGTGACCTTTCTCGAGTCCCACTTCTGAATTACGCCAGCTTCTGTAGAGCATGCAAAGTCGAAGCCATCTCTAGGAGACCACTTCACATCCCGAACAGCGTCTGCATTGCACTTGTAGTTTTGAAATGTCCTCAATATCAGCCCCCCGTCATTGCCTTGAATCCTATTCCTCGCATCGAAGAGTTTTACTGTGCCATCTTGACTAGCTGAGAGGAGTAGGTGTGCCCGAAAGGGGTTGATAGCCAATTTATGAACCTGTCTAGTGTGATCATGGATTCGTACAACCTCGAGACCCTCTCCTAGCTTGTTGAGATCGTATCCAGTAACCTTGCCGTTTGTGCAAGCCGCAAATATCGTTGTATCGAAGTCACTGTGCGACCATGCGACTGATTTGATACTAAGCCGATCTGCGCTGGCGGCAGATATATCGTGGGATGTGGCGAATGAGGTGATGATAGATCGTAGGTCAATATCCTCTGTGATTGCTGGTCCGTCAACCTTCACTGTCTTGAAGACTTTTGTGCCCGCAATTACCGCATGGGTTCCGTCTGGAGAGCGGTCCAAGCAGGCAATGGGCGCACCAGCGGAATAGAAGGTGTTCTGGGATGCGCTGGGTCGGAGTTGGGGAGAGTCGCTGAGGCTGGTGTCGGCATTTTCGTTATTGCTGGCGGGCTGTCGAAGCAGCTTCCGCATAATGTTTCCTTTGTTCATCCTGCAGAATTTTTGCCATACTTACAAAAGCATCCTCTGTGTTGCGTGCAAGCACGAGGTCCGGACGAAAGTTCTGGTCCCAGGAGCAGCAATGGTGAAGGTGAAGCTTGAGAACTCGCGCCCGAACTACAGTATTGGCAGAATCGACGGAAACTAAAGGCGGTCAGAAGATCTCAAGCAACAGCAACAGCACCAGCACCAGTTCACAAGTACTGTAGTCTCATTTTCTGTATTTATATTTAGTGAGATTCTAAAATTCTACGAGTACTGTACTTGTACGTTTACAGACGGGAACCTTCTTTTCACCTGAGGCGCTGTAGGCGCTTTCTTTTTGTTGTGTGTTAACTACATACCTACGTAGGTACCTACATTACTAAAGCGTAATCTATATTTGAAGGACTTAAACTACCTCGTAACTCACGTTGGAACGATATTAACTCAGTTGTAAGTTACATTCTAGCATACAGATCTAATCGGATATTTATTACTACACGCTATATCTAATGTTCTTCAAGATGTAGGTATTTCTTAATGTAGTTCTTTAATAACTACTTCATAACATTAGTATAAGTCACCTTCTTAAACAAGCTTTGTATAGGTACATGCAAGTTCGTAATTGAAGTTTCATCCAATTAGGTTTACTATTTGTAGTTAGAGAATTTTGATGTTATGCAGTATTTTAATAGTAGATCGAAGCTTCGAGATCTTTATTCTTTAAAAGAATGTCATGTATAAAAGCTAGAAGTAGAAGTTATAAATAATTCTTACATTCAATCTACCCACAAAGAAGTAATACGAATGTAACTATCTCAGATCTAACATTAGCAAGTACTACAGCAACACAACAGTCCCAATTAGCATTTAACATGCAACTGTTAAAGACGCTTAAAGAATCGAGGCTAACAAAAATGTAACAATCACCAACTTACCGTTCGAATTCTACGATGATAAGAACAAGAAACATCGAGTCCACTATGCCCACGATCGTCTTTTCAGCGCAAACGACCCCGTAACACCTGGGTGTGTTAAATTATCCCGGGAATAAGTCAAAGGTTTAAAGTTACATCTTGCCTCGCCCCCCTTTTTATCCTAGCTTAGCGAGAGCTCATTTTATCACTACCGATACTCTCTGTACCTTACTAGCCGAGGCAAAAAGAACAGCTGGAATTGAAGAATATACAACTGTAGGTATTCGCCGGTAAATACTTTTATATGTTCGAAAGAGACATGAGACTACCTCGTGATTTTTATTCATGTCTCTTTTCAGCTCTAATAGCTTCTTTGCTTTGGGATCTTAGGCTGGATTTGCTATGCTTTAGTAGTAGAGGAGCCAACACGCACATTTAGTGCTCCGAACCGAACGCAGAGGATTGTACCGGTAGGTGGCGATCTGCAAGGTGACGCGAAGGTCCAATTTTTCTACAACTATCCGTGTCTGAAGTAGAGACCCCGTCAAACTCGAGATCTTAAAAACTGGAGACGAGTCCCAACGTTAAAAAGGCAAAGAGAATAATGGTTATTCATTCATCCAGCTTAGTTAGAAAATCGTTGGCATCTCTTCTATTGTAGTCCTGCCGGCGCAACGCTCTCAAAGCTAACGCAGCTGCAGCAGTCATCTGTTGGCATCCATTTCCACCCAGATTCGTACTGCAAATGATGCATCGGAATTGCCGCTGGCTGCTACGCGCCCATAGTGGGGTTCGAGAGCTAAGTCCTTATCTATAGAGATCCAGGGATCCATGATGGGTAGGAAATCAAACGCGTAAGATGGAAAACGTTAGATTGTGAAGAGAAGGAAGGTCCGGTTCTGCCGCCAGCACTTTATATGGGTCTCACAGCTACTTTGACGTGCCTACGAACAACCTTTTCGTTCTATTCATACTGTAAAACATGCACTTCAAAACGAACGCGGCATTAAGCGACGGCTGTAACGCGGCACTGTTTGCTGCGAGCTACGTGCACAGCTTTCTGGGGGCAAGCGAGATCTTGGAATCGCCAAGGTGTTCGTGAAGCAGATGGGATTTCCTTCACGGTTACTTCGGATTCTACTCCTCAAAGCTGTCGAGACTCGAGATGGGGGTTTTGGAGGCTCTTGGCTTGATAGCCGCGGCGGAGGCGAAGCCGTCGTCGCCCTTCGACATGGGATTGATCTGCTTATTTTTTCCTGCTTCTCTCGGTCTCGCAAAATTCTAATACGCCTTCTTGAACGGTCCTGATCTCCTCTATATATTTTTCTTGCGTCTAAAACCATCTCATGAATAACAAAAGATATCGGTCCTTCCGTGGAACATCCACTTTCGATGGTAGTGATTTCGGGGCCGCTGGGCCTGGGGATACGCAGTCCACGTCCAAATTTTGGCAGCAAAGCAGCTTTCAATCATAGGACCTCGGGATGGGGCTACTATCCTGACCACGCGCGTCCTAACCCCGACGAGTACTTTCCAGATGAGAAGCTCATTGCTGAAGAGGAACCAGCCGTGCAAGCTGGATATTGGTATCTTCTTGTGGCAAATTTCTTGCCAATGTAAGTGTTCGACTGGAAGGGTTGCGAAAAGAAAAAGCGACCCGGGAATTCAGTCGCAGGGAGGCTAATACTTGATAGATGGTTTCCAGTAACAATGGGCACAGGCATCGTGCCTATCATCCTCCATAACCAATTCCTTCAATTTCCCGGCCTCGATACAATTGTCATCATCCTCTTTGGCCTTAACGCATTTATATTCTTGCTCTTCACTGGAATTTCTCTCCTGCGTTATAGCATTTGGCCGGCCAAGTTTAAGGAGATGCTGTACAATCCGGTGCACTCTCTGTTCATCGGGACATTCCCAATGGGTCTTGCAACCCTCATTAACTTAACGGCATTTATTATCATACCCAGGACCGGGAAGACATACATTACGGCCCTTTGGGTTGTATGGTGGATCGATGCAGTACTCAGTGCCGGAAGCATCGTAGTAGTTTCATTCCTCATGTACGTATATATGCTCTGCTCCTGGACCTTGCTGATGTTTTCAAAGCATGTACAAACACCCAGCCGAGCTCCAAGGTGTAACTGCAGCCTGGGTTCTGCCCATCGTCCCCGGAATCGTCAGTGCAGCAGCAGGCGCAAATGTAGCCGAGATCTTGCAAGATGATAACCGTGCCATTACCACGATTCTGGCTTGTTATGTGCTCATCGGTCTGAGCTTTCCAACGGGCTTCATGGTTGCTGTTGTCTACTTCTCAAGGTTGGTCTTCCACAAATTGCCTCCTAGAGCAGCAATTCCGAGTACATTCTTGCCCTTGGGGCTGAGTGCTCAGACTTCTTTAGGGTAAGTCTTAGCCTCCTGACTTCGCAAAATTAGAAAGCGGTCTAAGTTTGGTGCGCAGGTTTATACAACTGGGTAGGGTTTCGAGGATAGTCTTCCCCAGGGTTCGTTCTGCAAGCTCTCGAGATATTCCCTCAACTGAACATTTGTAGACAGGATTTCTTGGCGGTCAAGCCACCGGCGACGTATGGTATGCGGGCGGTATCCTCACGGCGCTCATTCTCTGGGCTTTCGCTATGGTCTGGTTTGCATGGGCCATCTCCTCTATATGCCTGGGCAGATTCCCTTTTAGCATGGGCTGGTGGGCCTTTACTTTTCCAATAGGTATGCTCCCTCTCTCGAATCATCTGAACCTGTGTTGACATGAAGTAGGCGTCCTTGCTACTGCGACCATCGCACTTGGGAGAGAGTTTAATTCGATATTCTTCAATATATTTGGCTCCGTAAGTACTTCAGCCTTACGAATCGGATTGAAACTTACGAGGACTAGGTTCTTGCCTTCACTGTGACCTTTGTCTGGGCTCTGGTTTTCGTTAAGACTCTGAAACGGTTTTCAACTGGAGAGTACTTTCGATGAAACTAAGTTTGATTCTACACGTTGAGTTGCTCGTGATTGTCTAACTATATAGCCACGCGCAGAAAGGCGAGGATGGCTCAAATTTTGTGGCAAAAAAATGACCAGATAGAAGCATCTTGAAGGGGTGCGGTATAGGTTCAGCCAGAAGTAGCAGACTTAAGACGTATCGGGAGATAGAAGGTCCAGAAAACACATGAATAGATGTAGAAGAGGAAGAGGCTGGAGCCGGACATAAACGAGAGAGAGCGGGAGCTTGCGCTAGTCCCCTCACGTGCCTCGCGACAAGAGGTCTATGATTTTGGCAAGTGCTTTACGATAGTGGAATCGAGCGTAGACGTCCTGGGCGTTATCTCCGACTCGGGGGTTCTAGAGTTGAGAAGTGTCGTTTATGACAGCGTCAACGGGAAATCTTCATTCGGGAGCTAGACTAGTATATCTGCTTTTGCAAGTATGAATGTGACGTTTCTGTCATGTCATCTAGATATCACACCAAGGTTTAATCCTTATACTGCAAGCGTGGAGTCTGTATCGGGCATCACGCGTCAAAGACAACGGCTGTGCATGGCGAAATAAATGTACCGATAGTTACATTTAGCTGTCAGGTTTGGAGCTCAGATGAAATTCTTGGCTAGGAGGAGGTGCCTTTCGTACGGAAGTACTTTGCAAAACAGGTCCCCAGCTCACCAATGCAAGGCCTGCTATTCGCACACTTATATACCCTATACCTACCTCTGCGGGGTCACGGAGCTCGCTTATGAAGGATCCATACTCGCTTCCTTCCCCGCATTTTCCTTTTGGTCGGCGGTCTCCTTTGCTTCTTTCACACCGACATGCTTACCTGAGCCTGCCTCTTCACCCCTCCACCCCTCGACCATCCGCCATCTCTTCTTCCACCGATCATGAAGGGGAAGGGGAGGAGAACCGGATGCAACAACTGTCGCCAACGCCATAGCAGATGTGTCATAACTCCCGGCGCGTCAATCTGCACTCGATGTGCCGAAAGCGACAGTCCCTGCCGCTTCAACCCGTCCTATCCAGTCAAAGAAGTCAAGCACATCTATAGCTACAAGCACGGCGTCCGCTCCAAACTTGCCTTTACTTACGATAAGCATCACACCTGGGTGCCCATCCCGGGCCCACGTAAGCCGTGCATCTCTTCGCATCCTTCGCTTCCCCGTATACTTCTATTATCGTAGTGCTAGCTGATGGGCAACCGTGCCATGCAGTTGAGTTCTGCCCGGAGGACCTTGGTGAGGCACATCTTTCGGACTGGGACAAAAGTGGCGACTTTGACGAACTCCAAAGTCGTTCTGCCCTTCAGTCGCCATCTCCTCCTGTCTCGAGCACTTCAGTGAATGGTGTCTCGGAAGTTCAGTGGTCAGGACATCAATCTGATCCAGAGAATGCAGCAAGTGATCGAGACAGACATCCCGTTCAGGCTCCTGGAGTGGCATTGTCTCCTGCCCTACTACCAGCAGGAAGGAATGAACATGAATCTCCATTGAGTGCGCCGACTGGCAGAACACCATCCCACAGTTTTGACGTATCACCTAGCCTTGGGGGAGCTGGCGTCTCCATTCCTGCAGAAGCACCGTACTCCATTCTTACCGTAAGGGAGGTATTTTTACTTCGTTCGTATATTGAGAAGTTAGCACCTTGGGTGGGTACTGAAACTATGGTCAGGACGTGGTAACTCGGCATCATGCTAACAAGGTATCTAGGCTGATGTATGCGACTCGAACCGCCATTTCGCAACTAAAGTTCCCCGTCGCGCTCTTCAAGAACCGATAATTCTCTACGGGATCCTTGCATTTTCATCCAGACACCAGGCCATAATCACCAGATCTGACCAGCTGGAATTAGAAGCTTCGTTCTACCACGGTAGATGCCTGGAGCTGGTCATCTCGAAGCTGTCGTACTCAGAAGAATCATATGATGAAAACCTGCTGGCAGGAGTCGTTCTCTTACGACTATACGAAGAGTTAGAGAACCGGAATGATAGCCGATGCCATCTTTTAGGTACCAGCAGGCTTCTGAATACTATAGCTACCTTCTCCTCATCTGGCGGGCTTGGGGAAGCTGCCAGCTGGCTATCTCTTCGACAGGCAATATATGTTTCCTTGGTGCAAAAGGAACCATTGGAAATCCAGCTAGAAAATTATGAACGCTCAGCTATCTTCCGTCTCGATAATGAGGCGGCATATGCTAATGTTATCGTCTTAATCATGTCGAAAATCCTGGCCTGTATCTATTCGCCTCTCGGAGATCCGGCCGCGAACATTGAAGCGCTGAGTCGGTTAGGAGAGGAGGCCGATGCTTGGAATGACACAAAACCGCCGTCATTCCGGCCAATTTACTACGAAGAGTCAAATCTCGAGATTGGTGAAGCCTTCCCCGACATTCGAATGCTTGGTCCTGCCGAAGGTATAGTCTTTGCATCGTTGGCCACTGTAATGCTACTGTACTAATCCGTAATTATAGTGGTAGGTCTGCAGCACTATCATGGTGCAAAAGTCCTTTTGGCCATGCAGCAGACCCGGAATTCACAATCGACTGGTTTTGTGGCCGCAAAAGAACTGCGTGAGATGGAGGTAAGTAAGTGCTCCATGAGCAATTTCGTCACCAAGTGTATCCTTGGCCTCGATCAGTGAATAAATCGCTAAGTTCCTGTATTTCCACCGCCAACAGAGCATCACACGCTATCATCTAGCTGCGATCATTGGCCTAGCCAATTCAAATACATTCGTCGAGAACGCAAACTTTACCGCAAGTCATTTTCTCAGCGTCTGTTAGTCTTCCCATTTCTAGTCTCCATCGTGTTTACCGCTCATCCTTTAGCTCCTTCATTTTCTATATTGACCATCATTGGTTGTCTTTCATTGTTACCTCATATGAGGATCTTTAACTCTAATCATTATATACCATTTTAGACGGCTACTGTATTTCCGAGCCTCTGCAAAGGAAGCAAGCCATTCAATTCCTGCTCCGAACAGAAGATGTTATGGGATGGAGAACGACGTCTGTCGTATCTGCGCTTGAAGAGCAATGGCGGGATCTCGATAGGTTATGAACAGAGTTTTCAACGTGACGGTACAACAAACCAGGATTGGGCTGATACTACCATGACACGAGAAGGGAAACTGAGAGGGTATTCTCTCCCAGAAGGTTGAGATTCTGATCAAGTAGGCAGACACTGGGGACCAATCTGCAAGCATTACAATGCTCAGATCAGCTTCTAATCGGTTCCGATGAATATCAAACAGAAGGAAGATATTCTAACAGGAGGGTGTCCAGCGACATAGAGGGTGCTGACTTCTCCTTCACACGGCCAACATTTCTCCGGTACCGATATAACCATAGGCTACATCAATTAGGATGATTAAGGATCAGGAGAAATTATCGAGGTGTGCAGGAATTCAAGCATGTTTCTTAAGTGGTTTGCTCGCCTTGTCGAACGAGCAGGCGGAAGACGGACTATTCATATATAAGCATAGTCTAGTGCGCAATATGCTTGGACACGTTATGTATATATGAGATGTCACATACAGGTGATCTAGATTCCTTAGGACAATAAGATAGCGTTAAATCATTGGATTAAGCGACCTGTTTCATCATTCCTAGTACGCAAGGTACAATAGTTTGAGGAGCGTGAATCATGCCCTACCTTACCGTACGCATGTGTTGAGAACTCGAGTTATAAATACCGAAATCTTCAACAGCCGTGCAAGAAAAGGAAATTGAAGTGACTTCTGTTTCTATTGCAGCAATGTCTACAACTATAAATGCAGACCTGTATTTATTCATCTACAATACGCAGGAAATCTTCATCGGTCACTCATACCTTTGTGGGTGTGAACTCCTCATGATTATGAATATTAGCCCTACGCAACACGTCCATAGCCGCCTGACGCATGATCTCCTTCTCTTCACGCGCACTTGTATCATGGAAGACGTCATCCATCTCTTCAAGCAAGCGGCCTTTGGTCTCAGGCACGAGGAAGTACGCCCAGACACTAGCCAGCAGACAGAAGCAAGCAAAGAATACATAGGTGCCGTAGCCCGCCGTGTCAAGCATAGGCGGTACGATAACGCCGATGATAAAGTTGCATAGCCAGACAGTGGCCGTAGCGAGCGCGACACCCTTGGAGCGAAGCGAGTTGGGGAAGACTTCGGATGGAAGCGCCCAGCCAAGTGGTGCGTAGGAAACGCCGTAAATTAGCATGTAGATGAAGGCCATGGCAGCTGTGGCCCATCCAGCTGATGGGTTGCCTGGCCAATCGTGCGAGTACCGTGCGACCAAGATGGCCATGATGATATAAGGTAGGGCCATGCCTACGCCGCAGTAGAGGGCGAGAGGTCGGCGGCCTACTTTGTCTATGATGACAAAACAAACACTTACGGCGACGAGTTGGAGGATATTGAGGATGCCAGAGAGGATGAGTG
This sequence comes from Pezicula carpinea, assembly GCA_026119845.1. Classification (NCBI taxonomy): domain Eukaryota; kingdom Fungi; phylum Ascomycota; class Leotiomycetes; order Helotiales; family Dermateaceae; genus Pezicula; species Pezicula carpinea. The sequence continues at coordinate 945,154 of JALRMK010000008.1, forward strand.
ACATTTCGTCGGATTGACCGAGTGATTGAAAGAGGATGGGTGCGTAGTAGATGAACGCATTTATGCCAGAGAACTTTTGTGGGGGTCTTGTCAGCTACTAGGAGGAACGGAAAGAGGGAATGCGCTGTTGTGGTATCGCTTGGGAGAGAGCCACAATTGAACTGGATTGCATCACACATACCTGTTGGAAAAAGGCAATTCCACATGCAACAGCTGTCCGTCTCCAGATCTTCTTGCGAAACAGATCTGCCCAGCTCATAATTTCAAGCTTGATGCCACTCGTGTTAGGATGATGCTTCTTCTGCATGTACTTCTGGAATTCAACCTCGGCAAGGATTCCTCGCCATTCAGTCACAACCCTCTCGTCGGTGGTTGGCAGCCTGCGTAGTCTTGAAAGGGCCAAGAGAGCGTCATTGTCCATACCGACAAGAGCCAACCAACGTGGGGAGTAGGGGAAGAAATGGATGGTGACTCCCAGGAGTGTTGCTCCGACCATTTGCAGGCCGAAGGGGAGACGGAAGGCGACTTCGCCTGCCATGTGCCGTGTGCCAAAGGTTATCCAGAAGGCGACTACTACACCTGAAACAATCGAGACCGATTCTAGGACTAGAAGAGATCCTCGTAGTTGTGGTGGTGAGATTTCTGAGATGTATAGTGGAGCGCCCTATTACGGAGAATCAGTAGACTGCGCCTGGAACAGATGGGAAATGGAGTCCTACAAGAGCTAAAGTGCCCACACCAATCCCACCAATTGTCCTACCAGCAACCAACACGGCATAATTAGGCGCCGCCGTCTGGATAATAGCGCCGATATTGAAAATCAACACGACAACACTGATAGCCCACTTCCGAGAGATCTTGTCGGCCAGCTTGGGCATGAAGAAGCAGCCCAGAAAGGCACCAAACTCCAGCATTCCGGTCATGAAGCCCGTGTAGAAGCTATGCCGGGGATTGTCAGAACTCGTCTGTGGGAATGTGGCATGGAACTGAGGCATGACATTGATGATGGAAATCACACCCTGGTCGTAGCCGAAGGAGAACCCCCCAAGCGAGGCAAGCAGCGCTGCCCCAAAGACGTAGGGAGAGCTGATGATGCCGCGCATGCCGCCTGGCCCGTAGGAAACATGCTCGGCGAGGACATCTGGGAGCTGGTCGGCGGAGGGTATTGTGGTAGTGGTGGTGTCGAGGATCTCCTCGTGCGTGAATACGCCGTGCTCGCTTCCGTCCAGGGCCTTGGAGTCAGATTGGGGCTTCGACATGGTGGTGAGGTGATGGGGATGGGGATGGCAGGATGGGCGAGCCTCAAAGAAAAAAAGACTGAAGGCAGAGCATAGGGAGAGCAAAAGCGCGAGAATAACGAGGGCGAGAAGGAGGCATCCTTGTGTCTTATATAGCGAGGGACTGTGAGGTACCTTAGGTAAGGCGGGTGGGTGTATACGCAGAGAGGGCGTTGACGGTGACTAGGGAGGGAAACTCGTTCCCCAGAATCAGAATGGCTCTAATTCTCTAATGCTGGCTCTAACTGTTGTACTTTCAGGACTTTCAGTACTTTCGTACTTCTGGGGTCCCCGGTTCCCCGCATTTGGTCTGTCTCCAAGACGCGAGTCAGCGATGCAATGGAACTTCCGCGCCGCGAATTGCGCTTTCGGGCTGCGGGCTGCTGCTGTGCTGCTGCTTGGAACAGGCAAGTATCTGCGTCCTTGGCTTCTGTGACAAAGTGCGTGTGCATCAATCCATGCGTGTTTCAAGAGTCAAGACTGAATGGCAAAGCGATCGTACTGTATCTTCTCCCTAGTCGCTACGAGTACCTGGGTCCTGTATGTGCCTAGGTAGGTGGGAATATAGCCTAAAATATACGCTCTCTGATCTCTGTATTTTTTCACCAGTAGCAAACACTGGGCAATCTATTCTATTTATCGTACCAGAACATAAAGCTGACAATGTGGCCGTTATACAGCGCCATAGTATCTCTCCTCATCCCGTGATTTTCTAGTTGAGCTAGGGACCCGTAGTTCCAAGTGAACTTTGCTAACCGAGTAAAGTAGCTACAGCTATTGCAAACCAACCACCACTCTTCACGACGACTCAACATAGCACATCCTCCTCTCCATCCATCGTGCCTCCATCGCAACTCTCCGTGCCCAATTGCCTTCTCCACACCTTGACGGGCATCTCACCAAGCAGCAGGTTCATGGTCTCCAGCCGGCCAATCTCCCAATCCGGATGTGGCAACGCAAACTCGTACCTGTGCAAGGCCGACGCCAGCAACACCGTCTGCTCCAAGTATGAGATGTTCCGACCGATGCAACCCCGTGCACCAGCTGAGAAAGCGAGGAAATAAGGCTGAAGCGCTTTGCCCTCCTCGCCAAACCATCTCTCGGGCATGAACTTGTCCGCCTGAGGAAACACATCTTCCTGCCGGTGTGCCACGTACGACGACACACTGACTGACGTGTGACCTGGGATATAATCCCCCAATATCGACGTGCCCTCGGCTGGTGTGTACCGGCCTAAGCCTTGAGGCGTGGGTGGAAAGAGACGAAGCGACTCATCCAAACAGGCACGAAGGTAAGGCAGATGCTTCACCTTATCGTATGGTGCAATGATATCTTCTTCGTCGAGCGCTGCATCAATCTCCTCCCGCAGTCGTTGCAATGCCTGTGCATTCTGCGGCTTCAGAAGCTGGAACATAACGTTTGCGATGGCAATAGCCGTGGTGACGCTGCCGGCATTCATCATGATGCTAACTTCGGCCACAATCTCCCCCCATTCCAAGTTGTTCGGGTATCCATTCTTGTCCTCCATTAGAGCTTGGAAGAAATCATCGAGTTTCTCGCCCGCTTGATATCGCTTCAGGCGCTCGCTGGCGCGACGGAGGACAAGACCGTCCCAGCCGATACCAAACTTTGCCATGCGGCCGTAGAATGGGATGATGTTTGCGAGCTTGTTGATCAATGGGTACCAATCGTAGTTCCAAACGAGGAGGGCCTGCTTGTGCGCGTTCTCGTACAGACACTCTCGGAAGTTGACCTCCCACGTCGATCCATCTTGCCGCTGAGCTATTGAGCGATCGTGGCCTTGGTCAAGAAACCCTAAGCGTTCGGACAAGCCAATATCGGCGATGGCGTCTAGGGTGAAGAAGTTTGTCCATGCTCGATAGTCGACGGTGAGGTCTGTCGGGTTAGGATTTTGGCCCTTGAGCAGTGGTTCGGTGCAGCGTCGATCGAATTGGGTGACAAGGCGTTGTGTCTTGTCTGACACTTTGTGCTCCCAGTCCTCTAAGTTTTTCAGTGCGTAGGCGGAGGAAAGAACCTTGCGTTTCCGTGCGTGGTCACCTTTATCAATGACATCGGCGAGATGGTAGTGCGAACTGGCGGTCTTGACGTAAAGATCATCCTTATAGCATTTCGTGTTATGGCCGTAGATGTCTTTGATAGCTCTAACATCGCCATACGAGAGAGAATTTGGCCCAGTCCGTATCACGGGATGCTTTCTGTGCAGCTCTTCTAGGTGCTTGGACCGGAAGCCTTTGTGGGCTACGATGAAGTAGGGTAAATAGGAGATGCCAGAAAGCCAGTTCATGTTTGGAAATCTTCGAAGACCTAATGCCTTGTTAGTAGAAATTTCAAAATCGATAGAAGAATCATGGAGTTAGTTACCTTTGGGATCTCGAAAATATTCCACGATAGGATAAAAGATGAAGTAAGCGACCAAGGCGCCCCCAAGCGCAAGAGCGTAGGCATATTCGATCATACTGCCGGTGAGTGTGAGAATGGCCAAGAAAGTGGTAACAATCAGACTGAAGGTTCGTCGAATAGGATATGAATTGTTAGATAGCTAGATAGCTGAAATGAAGATAATGGCTTAAGTGCATTCTGAGGGGCTTGTTCTTGTATGTTGAATATGCTTAATCAAGATCCTCAGACAGAAGTCGTCTACCTCAGTAAGTCAGTAGCCACGCGGAGTTTCTTTCCCCTTTGGTCTCTATTCTCGGAATGCGGGGTATCGAATGGAAAGTCTTTCTCTTGGTCAGGTATCACATGATGGAATGTCGATGACTATCTACATGGGCGCTATTGAGGAGGTTTCCCGACATGGCCAAGAAGGGGAACTCTCGGCGCCGTGGCTAATATGCCGAGTGGTGGTGGAAGTAAGTAAGGTAACTTGCTCCGTCGCAGCTCGCTTATTCGGTTAACTTTTCTGTCTGATTTCAACATCGAACACTAGACACCGCTACGAGTCGGCTAGAATATTATGGTTATATCAAAAACCACATCTAAAGCCTTGTTATAATCCTCGTCCGCATTACTACCTATCCTTTCGAAACTCCTTCCTTTCATTTACCATCTGTTAGTTCATATGCTACCATCATACCTTCACTCAATATGACAGTCCATCTCTTCCACACCGGCGCTCTACCAGAAACGTTTTTGGAGGTCACAAAGCTTATGACGCCTACTACATTTACAGATGCAGCAGCTCTGAGCATTGCTGTATTGGCTTCTGCAAGTTATCTCCTTCGCGGCGTTGTGTGGGATAAGCCTAATCCGTATCATCACTTGTGGTTTGAAAGACCACAGGAGAGCGATGCAACAAATAAAGACACAAAGACAGAAACCACGAACATCGCACAAAAGTTAAGAGAGACTGTAAGTATCTCTAATTTCATAAGATGTCATCCTAAATCAGAACACGCTAACCCATATACGTCATACAGGGCAAAGACTTGGTTATCTTCTGGGGGTCTCAATCAGGCACCGCTGAGGGTTTTGCCAATCGTCTCGCACGTGAATGTCATCTACGTTTTGGCCTTGCGACAATGGCAGCGGATCTTTCAGATTATGACCCCGAGACGATCGCCATGATTCCGAGGGAGAAACTGGCCATCTTCATTCTCTCGACTTTCGGCGAAGGCGATCCAAGTGACAATGCCGCCAGATTCTGGGAATGGATTCGGAAATCAGATGATAATGATATTGATCTCGCCAGCCTGCGATATATGGCTCTCGGACTCGGAAATAGTAATTACAAGTACTACAATCGTGTGGTTGACGTTGTTGTCGATGTTCTTGAAAAGTGTGGTGCGAAATCGTTGATGCTAGCTGGAAAGGCAGATGATGCAGAGGGTGCCACAGAAGAAGACTTTATGGCTTGGAAGGATGAACTTTTCACTGTGTTCAGGAAAGATCTCGGACTTCAAGAGCGGGAAATCACATATGAGCCGACGTTATCAGTAGTGGAAGATGAATCATTGGAACCCATCGATTTACACCATGGAGAGCCACCTCGCCAGCGGAAGAATCCCAAGTCTGCAGCAACAGCTTCACCGATTAAAGCGTTGACTATCCGGAACCCACGAGAGCTATTTGCTGCGTCAGATCGGAACTGCGTGCACATGGACTTGGATCTCAGTGACCAGCCGGAAATACACTACAAGACTGGAGACCACTTGGCTGTTTGGCCCACCAACCCTGATGAAGAAGTTGAACGTCTGCTTCGAGTACTCGGACTTTCCGAACGCAAAGATATCCCAATATCCATTAATTCACACGATGCCACCGTCAAGATCAAAGTGCCAACCCCGACCTCCATCACAGCTCTCTTCCGGTACTACCTCGAGATTTGTAGTCTTGTGTCTCGAGACACAATCCTAAGCCTCGCTCAATTCGCACCCAATACTCTGGCAAAGGAATTCCTTCTCAGCTTGGGTCAATCCAAAACTAGCTATGCCGAGTTCCTAACACACCATTATCTTACACTTGGGCGACTTCTCGAGCTCGCTGATTCCACCTCTACATGGACGAAGCTGCCCCTGGCCTACCTCATTGAAAGTCTTGCGCATACTCAACCACGTTACTACTCCATTTCCTCCAGCAGCGTTATCGCCCCACGTACACCATCCATAACAGCACTCGTCTCCAGAACCTCCCTTTCTGCCTCCCCAGACATTAAGATCTACGGAATCACAACCAACTACCTCCTCGCACTCTCGCAATCCATGCGCAACTCACCCCAAACCCCCCATCCGCAAGGCTTAACCTACAACCTCTCCGGGCCCAACAACAGCCTCCAAGGAACCAAAGTATTCGCACACGTCCGAAAGTCAAAGTTCAAACTCCCCATCCAGTCCCGCACACCACTCATCATGGTTGCAGCAGGAACAGGACTCGCACCCTTCCGAGCCTTCATCGCCGAGCGAGCACGTCTAGAAAGCATGGGTAAATCTGTAGGCAAAATGCTCTTGTTCTTCGGGTGTAGACATCCAGAACAAGATTATATCTATCGAGAGGAGTTGGAAGAGGCAGAGAAGATGTTGGAAGGTCAATTGAGCATTCGGACTGCTTTCTCGAGGGTTGAGGGAGTGGAGAAGGTGTATGTGCAGGATAGGGTTGAGGAGGTGGCGGATGAGGTATTGAGGTTGATGATGAGCGAAGGTGCGAATTTTTACATCTGTGGACGCGCGAGTATGGCGAGGGAGGTTGGGATGAAATTAGGGGACGCGATGGTGAGGAGGAATGGTTGGGTGGAGGCCGAGGGCGAGGTTAGGGCGTGGAGTGAGGGCTTGAAGAGGAGGGGAAAGTGGCAGGAAGATATTTGGGGCTGAGGAATAAATAGATTCTTCTGACTTTGGCTTTTGGATCTGAGTGCTAGGAAGTTGCAAATCTGAGATTATCCCATATGAAAGAGAAGGAAATTCATACCTACCTACACGCTATGTATGATTCTTACCATTACGAACCTCATACATACCTCATAGAGAACTATACGACGGGCATGCGCAATTAATCAACGTCCCGTTTCAGCATTTTTCCAACGAATCGCAAACTGTACAATTTAACACCCATGGTTTCAGTGCAGCAGTTACTTTCATAACTTTCTACCAACCTCCTTCCTTAAACTAATGCGCCTTTGAATTTAAAACGGAAAAGTAGTTAGTTACTAGTATACTCGGATATATCCCTGAAATATGAGTTGTAGAAAGATGGAATTGCTGGGTCTTGGTGTATATGTATGTATGGACTTTTAAAAGGCTACTTACTTGACTCTAGACAGTATCTCATAGGTGAGTAGTTATCTTAGCTATGGTAGCTATCCTGGCTTACTGTTACTTCACTTCTCGCGATTCTTGCATACCTAAACATCCCTACGCTACTTCTTTATAAACCATCAAACAATCTCTTAACTGTCTCTCAAATTTCCTAGATACCGTTTCTTCATTTCCGGAACCGTCTCCCTCTCCTTAGCCCATCCATGTATGAAATCCCAATTACAACAAGTATGAATCGTATCAGGTCTGAGAATAGAGATATCAACATCATCTGACCAAACCCAGAGTATCGGTGACAGATCAGCGGAGCATTGAAGTGATTGTCTGATGAAGTCAATGCAGTGATCTAGATAGATTTTGTTGGGAAATCTGTTTGAGAGAAAAGACGCAAAGTGAAGTGAAGTGAAGTGAAGTCTTACCGATATGCGTCTATGTGAAGGCGTCAGCTTCTGGATTGTGGGTTGGTCGAGTGTAGTAATCGGGTGAAAGGGCCTTTCGGACTGCGTTCTGATGATTTGATTAGTCTTGTTTACTGATACTTCTAATTGAAGAATGGCTATCGCTTACCAGGCAATGCAAGCTGTGGAAGGCATGGACCATGGTGATGGTGTAAGCTATAAGAATATTTAGGGCCGAAAGGATTCGTAATTATCCAGTGAAGTATACATGCGTACCAGGCCACTCGTCAGTCCTTCCTCGCACACTTTCAGATTTATAACCACTGAGGTCGACATTCAATCCTACATAAGTACGTTATTAATCAGAGTATTGAAGAGGCTCTGCGTAGCAAGAATACAAAGCCGACCCAAGACAAGGGGAACTAGTATAGCAAGTTGTAAATAGCTCAGATTACAGAATGAAGAGGAACACATATGGTAGGATATGCATTTGAAATAAGCGGCGGTTACTTTTATCTTCATACTCAATCGAGTACGGCGTATGATGCGTAATATAATTTGGGTATCTCCATTCTCATCTAGAATCATGTCTTCAATATCTATATTGCGGCACTCTTATGGTATCTCCCTCGGTACGCCCAATGCTTGATATCCAGCCAGTACGTCTTTATCGACGTTGACCGCCCACATCTGTTGGAATTGAAGATCTCCACCACAAGTGTGTACTACTTGCTGTAGTCTTTCTTTGACGAAATCCCATGTATGTACTTTGTGCACAGGGTCGTTCGTAGCAAGTAACCGCTTTCGCACATCTTCTGGCCCCTCGTAAGCGTAGCCTTCATTAGATTCCCAAATAAGATTGTCTCCAGAAGTGTCTTCACGACCTTCAATCATCTCACCGATAACGGCCGTCCACATTGCGAAATAGTCCTGTAGCCGTTCAAGAATGGCAGGCGTCATTGGTGGCGGAAGCTCCAGAAGTCGAGTGAGTGCCAAGCAAGAAAGCTTCTGTCGTTCAATATTTGCCATGCTATCGAAGTGGCGGAACCATTCAGTGCTAAGCCAACTCCATACCTCATTTGGGTTGCCCATCGAGGCCATCATTGTCGTGAAGACTGTGGGTTCAGCGAGAAGAATGCGGGCAAGAATTGTAAAGTAATCGGTTTCCACAACATCGTCAAGCTTGGGATATGTCTTGTTTGGTCCGGAGGTTTGATGGGCTTCCCATGCATCCCGAAGCCCCTCGAAAATCTTCTCGATATAGCCGCTTTCGTGCAAGTCTTTCGCGATTTGCGTCACGCCGTTGCTGCCACCTAGACTTTCGGCAGCACGGATCATATTTTCCACAATCGTTGTGACACGGCCAGCCAGATCTCTTTTCTGAACGCCAAGAAGCTGCGTCATGTGAGAGAGAATCCTCAATCTGACTGCATCTCCGAGCATAACCTCTGGAGCCAGTATAATGTACGATTCAACGATATTGAGTACAATGCGAAGGTTGTCTGAGCCAATTTCGAGTAATGGGAAAGCACATTCAGCAAGTGCAAGGACGTCTGGAGTTGCTGGCGCTGGTGTTTGAGCAAGAATAGCGGTCCAAAGATCCAGTGCTTCTTCCATCAAGTACACTTGCATCTCTGAGCCAGGCTCTACTGCTCTTTGAATCAGAGGCAATATCATCGAGTGGTAGCGCTGAGCCTGCTCCCCCATCGCTCCTACAAGTGTAGACAAGAGCGTTAAAATTGCTTGTTTGAGCAGATGCTCCTCACCAGAAGCTGCCCACAAACCAGGTAGTATAGACACGATTTGATCCGCAAAAGGTGAAACGTGCTCCTCTAATCGTACGGCAATGATTCTGATAGTGTCGAGGATCGCCATCTTGGTCTCCGTGTTTTCTACCTCCTGTATGAGAGCCATTGTCCGATCTAGTATGTCTGGCGCATAAGGAAGGAATGACTCCGGTGCAAACGAATAATCATCCACGACGTCCTTAAATTTTCGTGCAGCTGTCACTCGAACGACATAGTCATTGGTATCGTCTTCTTTTCTCAAGAGGTGCTGAAAGATCTTGTACACAAGTGGACGATTGACTTGGGAGACTTTGATTGTGATCCATTGGCTAATTAGGATTGCGATTCTTCGACGCAACACTTTGTAGCCAGGCCCTGTCAGCTGCACATCATTGACAAGGGTTAATGTCAAGAAGCTGTCAAAGTCAAAACTTTCGAAGACGACTGATGCAGACAGACCCATCGCAGTGTATACTGCATCTTTTGTCACGACGGTACTTGCCTCAGTGCCCGCAACAGATTGGAAGAAATGAAGCAAAGGCTCCACAAGAAGATGTTTGAAGTTGATGACGAGGTCCATGAATAGCTTTTCTGAACAAGGCCGGACTTCAAACTCCCATGTGTCGCCACCGCCCTCTTCTCTAATCTCCCACTCATCTTCATCTTCCTCCCAAGCTTCTAGATCAACTTGACGGAAGACGAAGAACTTTGTAACTATCACATTGGCCATCTGAGCAACCAGTTCGTCAGTGAGTAACTGGGTCTTGAGAAAGTTTATTGCCTGCTTCTGCTCCTCCTTAACTTCTGGTGATCGATACTTGAATGATGAAGTAGGGCTGAACACCATCTTCATGCAAGCTCGCAAGAGTGTGAGGCCCTTGAGGCATAATTTCTCCATGACTGGTCTGCCGTTCTTCATGTTCTCGTCTTGTCTGAGTGCTTTGGCACTAAAGTCCTGAGTCGCAGACCCGTACGACTCTCCGAACTTGGAGATTAGACCCCAGTACGCTCGTACCAGCTCAAGGGAGTTCGGTAGTAACGCAAATGCAGCAGGATGTGTCCACGACATTTGGACATGTAGCTTTGTAAATTGGACAAGATGTTTTTCCACGAGTGTTTTGGCCGACGACTCTACAGCGAGTAGTGGCGGATCAGCATTAATCATGCTCAAGAATTGTCCAAATTGCTGCTGAGATAGCTGCCAGAGCTCTTGGACATCTTTATTCTGATTTGGATACTCGTAACCAACAATGAGGAGCCGACGTAGAATCTTGATCGCAGACAAGCTGCTCTCCATAGCTTCCATTGCACCACCTTCATCCTCGCCGCTACCGCCAATAAAACCCAACCACTGAGCTGTTTTCTGAGTGTAGATCGTGCTGAGTAAAAACACGATCTCCGGCGCGACAGATTGAAGACTAGTTTGGGATTTTCGCAACCTAGCCGTAGCCAACTCCTTCACAACCTGAAGAAGTATTAACAGGCCCCTTCGCAGATGAAGGTTGTTTGATTCGTTTGCAGTGCGTAAGATTTTGATCAGGTCGGTAAGAACGCCGGGCCACTCTAACGGGTAATCAATGCGGACAACTTTGGAGACAACCAGAGCGTTCTGCAAAGCAAGATTGCTTGAGGCCTCTTCAAGACCACCCTCGAGCAGCTTGGATCGTATCTCCGCCTTCTCCTCCGGATGTATTGCGTTTTGGGTTGTCCTCCGCCAATACCTGTCAATCCCGTTCTTCAATTGTATAACCGCGAGGTATCGTATCTCGGAAGGTAAAGACTTGTCGAGATATACTGCCTGCACGGGGGAGTGTTAGTTCGAGAGAAATCAAAGAGAGATGTGAGTTGTATCTGTACCTGTAGCAGAGTATAATAGCCCCGTTGCAACTCCCATGCCTGCAGTTGTTGCGTTCCAGTTTGTATGGAGAGTTGCTGTGAAGAGGCCGCAGATTGAAGGGTCAAATAAATCTGTTGCGGTGTGAGCGGATTCGCCTCGCCGGGGACTTCAATAGAAAAGGACATGGCGCGTATGCCTGTGTTGTGTCGTAGATGTTCTGAAAGCGCGGAGGTCGTTATTGCCAACGACAAACTTCGCTGGACGTAGTGGGGTGAAGGTGGATGAGAGGGAGAGAATGGCGGAGAAATGAGCGGAGCGGAGCGGAGCGGAGACCTTGGGAGTAGACAAGGTCTGATGTCAACTTCCAAGCTGCGGGGGAGCTCTCTTGCAACTTACAAGTTATTGCCATACGAAGGCCAAGACCAAATTCAAATCAATCAAAGCTTGAAGGAAACTCAAACAAGACAGCCACAGCACAACACGAAGAGCAACACGGAGAGCAATGTCTCGCCCGACCCTCAACAAGAAGCTCACATACAGAGAACCGGCCAGTAATCTAGACCTAGTCGAACAGGAGATCCCACCCCTCGCTGTCAATGAGATTCTCATCAAAGTTCATGCAGCATCTATAAATCCCGTAGATATACAGCTATGGAGATCTCAATTGACCGGCCTTGTCAAGGTTGCTGGTGGGAAAGGCATGGGACGCGACTTCTCTGGCACAGTTGTCGAGGTCGGAAGTAAAGTAAAAGGATGGGCTGAGGGAGATGATATATTTGGATTGTACTTCCAAGCACTGGGGAACGGAACTTTCAGTCAATACATATCGGTGAATCCAGCTTCAGAGCCAGTCGCCAAGAAGCCTGATTGTCTCACCCATGAAGCGGCTGCTTCCATTCCATTAGTTGCTCTTACAGCATTCGCCTGTCTCGATTGGCTTCCTACGCCAACGACATCTCAAAGGAGGGTTGTTGTCCGAGGCGCTTCGGGAGGTACTGGCTCATGGATCGTGCAGCGTAAGTATCACCCATGTTGTACGAGTTCTGTAAATTGATCAAAATATCTCCATCAGTTGCCAAAGTCGCTTTTGACTGTCACGTTACTGCCATCTGCTCGGGCAAGAACACTGAGTACGTGAGGAAGCTGGGTGCCGACGAGGTCATTGACTATAGCACTCAGTCTGTAGTCGATGAATTATTGCAAAAAGAGACGGTGAAAAAGTACGACCTGATCGTGGATTGTGTCGGAGGAACCGAATTAATAGGATCATATGTAATTGCCAACCATACTCCAGCCTGATCGCAAACGGCTAACTCCATCTAGCCTCAACTGCTACATAATAAAGGAGCATACGTAACAATAGTCGGCGACAAAACGTCTGTCAAGGCCCTCGGAGGACCAATTACCTACATCACCACACCGTCTATGATACTCCGCTACATCAAAGGCTATATTTGGGGTCCCCGATACGCGTGTGTTTCGTTATACATGCAATCGAGCCTGTTACAAAAGGTAGTTGGCCTGGCCGAACGAGGCGAGCTTCAAATCGAGATTCAAGAAGTCATCAAGGATACCTTTGAAGGAGGATGGAAGCGAGCAGTTGAACTTATCGAAAGTGCACGCATCAGAGGGAAAGTGGTTCTCTTGATTCCCTGATTGTCGGCGTGCTTCGGTACTCTTCTTTCAGATAGTAGACATGCATTATCAGCCGCTGTAAAACCTTTGTTCTCTGTTCTCGTGGAAAGCCAAGGATTTCGATTGGTGTAGCCGGATTTGAGGTACTTGTATTACATCTCTTTGGTTGCGGTTATTACGGAATCGCGGTTATTGCCCGCCAGGCAAGCGGGTATGCAGGTTCGTTGTTGCGCACAATCATTACCTAATTTCACTAATATATTAATCCGAAGCATACATAGCCTTGGAGATGTGAGCAGACGGGAGGTATTTGGGAATTGTTGCGACATAACCACTGTGAGCGAACACGTCATTTAGACGAAAGCTGAATGTCAGCCAGTTGCAGCAGCGCTAACCCGTCTCGTACTATGAGTACTTTACTCTCGTACTTTATGCTTCATTTTCCCGTAGAATCTGATCTCATGGGTTGGAAGCATGGCGGTACATGGTACTTTCATACGTACAGCTCTGGAGACTGAAGGCGTGTTGCAGCCATTAAATTAAGGCTCGAAGGTATAGTAGGAGTAGTTAGATGAGTTGTGGAGATGGCCAAGAAGTAAACTTGTTAGGCGAGCGGCCGCATCCACACGTGATGGTTGTCGACTTGGACCTCGGCTCTACCACAGCATCACCGCTCTCCATCTCCAACGCCAGCACAGCTGGTGAAGGGCAAGCGTCAACCTCACTGCTGTAACTCATGTTGCCCCGATGACATCTACGAATTTTGCTCTCGCTCAACAGCGACTGGCAGAGCGCCGACAAGCAAGAGAAGTCGAAGCCCAATCACGCATCGCCGCGCAACAAGAAGCTTCCCGAGCCACAGAACAGCTCAACCGACTGCCCTTCCCTCTTAGACGCATTGGACGAGCTGGAGTTACAACATGGGATAGCATAAGTGGAAGAGAAGGCACAAGGCCGGCCTTTAGGGTTGGGCAAGTCGATGCCGAGCTGCTGGACGAGGAACTGCTCAGCCTGCTCAAGGGTCAGGTTGGGGAGGCTCTGAAGTACTATGGTACGCACATTCAGGATGACTGGTCAGCAGAGATCATGTTCGCATTGAGGGCTGTCCTTTTCAAGCTTACCATATGGGATCACGATGCAACATATGGTGCCGCGCTGCAAAATCTAAAGTACACGGATGCTAGAAACAAAAGCCCTGTTTTGGTGTCCCCGTCAAAATTGCAGAAGTCGCTGTATGGTCTCTTTACAGTCGGAGGCAAATATGCTTGGACTAAGTGGGAGAGTTGGCTGGTTGACAATGATAATGGCTACGATGAGCCAAGTCCTACGCTACGCAGACTCTCTCGACTATCAGATGCTGTTTCGACATTGCACTCCACCGCGGCTTTCGCATCCTTTCTTGTCTTTCTTGTTAATGGCAGATACCGAACCCTGCTAGATAGGGTGTTAAGGCTGCGACTAGCACCACCAACGAGCCAAGTGAGCCGAGAGGTGTCATTTGAGTATCTTAACAGGCAGCTGGTCTGGCATGCTTTCACAGAATTCTTGCTTTTTGTCCTCCCTTTAGTTGGAATAAGTAGGTGGAGACGATGGCTGGCACGAGCATGGCGAAAAACGAAATCAGTGATTCGCAGTGGTGGCGACGAAGAAGATACAGTGAAATCGGGAGAATATGCCTTTTTGCCAGAGCGGACATGTGCAATCTGCTACCAAGACCAAAACTCCGCATCGACCGAGGCTGAGGTCATTGCTGCTTCTGGCGTTGTTGGCTCCGCACAAACAGATATTACAAGTCCCTACGAAACAATTCCGTGCGGCTGCATATACTGTTTCGTCTGCTTGGCACAGAGATTGGAGGCCGAAGAGGGTGAGGGTTGGGCATGCTTGAGGTGCGGAGAAGAAGTCAAGGAGTGCAAGCCTTGGAACGGCGATGTCCTTGAGGAGGTGGTAAAGACCTCCAGCCATACAAAAACAGTTGTTTTCTCCGAGGCTCCAGTGGCCATGACTGAGGTTGAGCCACGTCCCGAGGAAGAAGACCAGCTTAAAAAAGAACGGGAAGCTGACGACAGCCCTTCAGAAGGTGGTGGATCAGAAACATACGAGGAAGATGAAGAAGGGCCTTTGGAAGACAGCGAGTGAAGATGTATATCAGTAAATGATGAGCGATGCAGACAGCAGCGAATTTTATGGGTATCATGTTTTAGTCTATTACGCCGAGCACTGGTTAGGTGCGACGTACAAAATCGTCATGCGATGCGTAAGCTTCCCCTTGATTGTTATTCTCTGATTCTATGCTAATGGCGATTCCAGAAACATGGCATGCAAAGAGGCGAACAAGGAAGTGTGCCGATCTTGAAACAAAAGTTAAATATTCAACATTAGAATAAAAGTTTTCAATGAAACCGGTGGAATTCGAACACAAAAGAGTTGTGATAAAGAAGGAATTTCGATACTATCCCAACCTGGAAACAGAAGTTGAGTTAGGCAGCTTGGCCATTTAAGTGGTACCTTAACAACGACAGGATTAATCCATCTCCTTTCTCAAATAAAAAAGGCTATCCTAAGAACTGCCCTCCCTCGTTCCACTCCACATAACTATATAAACCAAAAAACCACACCCAACTCCAATCCGTTTCAATCATACACAACTACCCAAATACTGTACCATACTTCATAACTGGAAGATAATACCAACGGAACGCTACACTTGTTCTCCGATATGCCAGTGAATCATTGCCTTATAACTCATAGCTTCATATAAGTATAGAGTTAGGCCACTGTCAAACGAGCAGCTGTACATCGCTAACGGTCCTGACCGCCATTGCTAGTGCTATATTGTTGGCAAGATGGTTCTTTAAGTTGGGGGGTTTCTCCTTGAACTTTAGAAAGAGTCCTTTTAGTACAAACAGTATTATCTACCTAGGTACCTTACCTTACATATTTCACTTTATCCCCTTTCTATATCCAATGACGAGTTTTCACAGCAGTGTATCAGTCAATACTTAACATACATCGGAAATGAAGGAGAACATAGCCGAAGTGGGTTCACATCATTTTGTGACCATTTTTCAGACCCGAACCTAAAGCCAAGGACTTTTTAGTTGAGAGAAAGGGACATATCTACTACTGCTACACTTTTAATCTACAATTATCTATTAGGGTACCACCTATATTTCTGCCTTTGTCGAACTCACAAGTCCTTAAAACCTTTCAAGCTTCGACCTTAGCTTCAGCATCACTTTTACTCTGCTTCTTCTTGACACTTCCCCATCCCAATCCCCAACTTAGGAAGAAGCCAGTAACACTACATGCAGTACCCATATACTGCGAGACTCATCAGTCACGACCTCTCAGAAATTTACCAGTGCAACTAAGGAAAGAAAACTCACCCAGGTATGCACTAGTGCCTGGTTATACGCCCTCAACACACCAGACAACTCCTCAGCACTAACCACTGTTCTCACGGCAGTAGCACCAACACTCAGCACCAACTCCTTACTCACGCTAGGAGCGAAAGTATGCAAAGCCGGACCAATCGAATTAGAAAAGATCGTCTGGGCAAAAGTGAGAGTCAAGGCTGCTCCAAAATATTGCGTGAACATGATTAGCGTGGTCCCAACTGCGATTTGGGAGCGCGGCAGGAGATTTTGCACTGCTGTTACCGGTTGTTGCATCACCATGCCTCGACCGATTCCGGCGATGATTTGGTAGCCTATCCATGTTGCATTGGAGGAGTTGGGAAGGAGGGTTGTAAGGAGGCCTGCACCAACAGATGCTATCACACTTCCGATGATTGCAAAGGGGGTGTACCGGCCAATTTTGGAGACTGGGATGGATTTGTCAGCAAACGTAGTATGTAACTGCAGAAGAAAAAGGTGTCTTTTACTCAGGAACCCAGTTAACATCGACCCAATGATCAAACAACCGATTGAGGGCAGGTAGTAAACGCCACTCATAGTCGGACTAGCACCCCTGACTGTCTGGAACCAAATTGTCATGTAATAAGAGAATGTCTGTAGAGTTCCCATAACGCAGGCACTTAATAAACAGCTGCAATAAACTACTCTCTTGCTAAGCATAGCAAGCGGTATCATAGCCGCGTCGCCGCGTTTGTATTCCCAGAATAGAAACACACATAACATGCCTCCTGCACCGCAGAAAAGTCCGATGACGGTTGCTGAGTTCCAGGGGTAGTTTGTCGTGCCGCCCCATTCGAGAGCGAGAAGCAGCATGATGCAAGTTGGAGCGAACAAGAGGAAGCCGACTGGGTCGAGGCGGTTGAGAGAGCTCTTGAAGGTGGATTTGGTCTCGGTCTTGTCGGTCTTATTTGGTATATGGCTGAAGAAGAGCAGCAGTACTGTCACGGCACCTGCTGGGAGATTGATGAAGAAACCTGCATCGAGAATTGTCATTCTCCGTTCCTGATATTTTCCAAAGACATAGTAGAGTTCAACTTACACCACCGCCATGTGGAATACTCGGTTATGATACCGCCCAACAAAGGACCGGACACTACACCAAGCATTGCAATAGACATGCAAAATGCTATTAGCGCTATAGGGATTCAGGATTAGTTAGCTAGTTGCGTTTACAAAACATTAGTGTGCGTATGGAGGGGATTCAGATGACTGACTCGGTTGCTTCTCTTTTGCAGCAACAGTTGCAAGGATTGTCAGTGCTCCATTCGTCAATCCCGACCCTCCAATTCCAGCAATGGCACGACCGACGATGAGCATCTTGGATGATTGAGCAACACCACAAATGAGGGATCCGAATTCGAAGAATGCTAGGAAGCACATATACGTGTACTGTTGAAGTCTTCCGTTAGTTTTTTCAAGTGTACTTGAGATGGAACATGGTAAGTCAAACAGAAAATTACCTTGAGGGAATAGTTTGCATAGATTTTTCCAGTCAAGGGTTGAAATGCGCAGCTGTTCTGTTAGTTTGGTGGTTTCCCATACCAAGATTGATATTTAGGGCGCATGCACATACGTTGAAATCAGGTACGCGGAGCCGTACCAGCCAACGTCAGGGAGCGAATGGAACTGGTTGGTAATGCGTGGTACGGCCTGGTCAGAATCCTGTTAGCAGCAGTATTGGGGAAAACAAGGTGGTTTGGACTTTGGACTGACCGTAGCCACAATGGAGCTGTCGAGTGTAGTCAGGTACGCTACGATGGTAACTGCAAACAAGACTACATAGAGCTTAGAACCCGAAAGCAGTTCCTCTTCGGGCTCCCTTGGTTCTTCTACGGATGGAACTGTAATGGCGCCATTGGCTACTTGTTGTTCTGGCTTGCCATCTCCCAGAGAGTCATTGATAGAAGCATCTGTATGACTGTCCATTCTGTTTCGAGAGAATTTCGTACTTATCAAAACAAATAAAAGACTGTAAGAATCAGATGGAGAGTACAGCCTTCATGTCGTGGACCGTCATATATGTAGCAGCCCGTCGGTTTTGTTGTTCGCGTGCCTGCGCCGGATCCCGGAGAGTTTTGGTCTGAAAATCCGTCGGAGGAGTTATTGGTGAATCTTTCGGCTTACTCTACCCTACTAGGTAAAACACCAACGAAAACACCTAATAAAAATCGACAAAAGTTTACCCAATTATATATTTTTTAATCAAATGTCCCTAATCAGATTCATAAGATGGGAACTACTTATATTTGATAGTTATTTAGTTAGTCAAATGTTTTGGTGATATGCCCGTGCATAAATCCGCTGTTTGTTTCGTAAGCGAAGAGGTTACAAATTTAGTGCCTGAAGATCGATTGCTGTGCCTCTCTTGGTTGCTTCCATTTGCGTGGTCTGAACTGTCAGCAATTGAGTCGATCTCAATGTCTGCAATCTTTTGTAGCTTTGCATTATGTTTATACAATACCTAAAGTAGGTACCTCTAGGTAGTTACGAAGTAGGCACGCTGGAGTATTGCAACACGTGACCTCGCTTCAGAGTATCTCTCCCCCCTTTTTTCAAATGCAAGGTGCCTACCGAAGGCAATTTCGCACCTCAGGTGAGAAAATATAATGCTCCTTCATCAGACGTAATAAAATTCTCACTCCAGAACGATCGCACCCTTCAGATCTTGTTATCAACGACTACACAAACCCACCAAGTTGTACTGTACAAAGTACACAATGCCGCAATGCGAACTGTAGATCCAAAACTACCGTGCACTGTCAAGAGTGTTGCTGATGACAGATCACAACTTCAGATAGATAATGTTTAACTTTTCCGTGCACGCCAGTCTTAAACTTATGGCCGGCACGAGCATCAGCCTAATCATACTATACTACAGTGGGCGGTACCTTCAAAGCTCATTGAAAAAAGTCCCAATTACCGGGAATTGTTTGCCAGAAGTCATCACCCAGAAGATCAATATTATTTTCAGTGAAAACATCTACTGCCCCTGCCACAACCGGGACGCCAGCCGAAACTTCAGTATCCCCGGCCGCAGCACAATTTGGGCCAGCTGTGCGCATTACAGCAGCCAATTTGGTATCGTACCACGTCTTCAACATGGCTAGCTTTTCATAACCTTGCTGCCAGAAGGAAAAGCTCCTCGACGGATTGTATGTGTGCGCAGTTACTTCTGTGCGATCAAGCAACCGAGTCAAAATCGCCGATAAGTCACAAACGCTCCGAACATACGTTCTGTCCCAGTCGTCTGCTTCGTAGAGAGACAATTTTGAAAGGACGGCTACGGCATGTATCATCTGTCCACAAGGCACAATCGATACCGAATAGACCTCGTTGGCGGGTATTTCCATGAATGATTGGAAAAATGATTCCGTAGCAGATAAGCAAGCATATAAGATGTCTATGCGTTGGAGAGTGTTGGGGTTGTATGTCGCTGATATTGGATCCATGTAGAAGCATATTTCGAAGAGAAGAATCTCGGCTGCATAGTAGTTTTTAAGCATGAAAGCTGATGTAGAAATGTTAGTTCTACCACTTGAATTTGGTGACCTGGAGTTACTAACGAGCGTCTGCAACCTCAGCGGGCAAGGCTTGCTTGAAAGACTTCAATTCTTCCCAAAATATCTTGACGCACATTCCAACCGGTGCCCTGATACTCTGTGAATCTCCCGAAGAGGCTCGGTCCCCGAGTCCGCTATTGCGAATCCGTTCAACGATACACTGCAGCTTAATATACTCAACTATGAAGATGTCGCTCTGCAGCCCGCTACTCTGCGCAATAGCCTCGTAACTTTCTTTGATAAATGGTGTGTAACGCATTGCATCCAACTTGGAGAGTGAAGCACTTGTCCAAGATGACAAATAGAAGTATCCAAGAAAAGCCCTTTTCTCATCCAGTGTCTGGCTTTCAACTCGAGAGCTAATTCCAGGTAACCCTCCAAGGAACTTACTGGCCATTTCATTGGCGAACACTTCATGTCTCGCGTTTGCGCTGGACTGTCTACTGTTGATGCCAAGGTCGACAACTAATGCAGACATTAGTCCCAACAAATTACTTAACAGTCGGACTTCGAAGAATTGATATTGAAACCTGGAATTGGTCAGTGCACTATTTAGACATTACTCACCCGGGGTGCTGCCTACCAGGAAATATATACAATCAGCCCTTGAAGTAAGTCCATCGTCTTCTCTCCGCGGAAAATAACATGGTCAATAAAATATCTCATCAAGTCATGACATAACTTCGACATGTGCATAGTGTTTTCGAAAGATGCTGCCATCATAATTGCTCTGTAAAGGAAAGGTCTCTCATTGAGCAGGTCATGTGCCGTCATAGTTGATGGTATCGGAACGAAAGGAACATGCGATACCAACCTATCGCGGTAAATATTCAACATTTCGTCAGGATCCTTTAAGTACGCTGGAGGATGGTCAGACGAAGATAGCCCTGAAGTCGACGTATAGCCTTCGAACAGGCTATTACTTGGTAACGATGGCCCAGCTAAAATGACAAGATTTTCATGCCGCTGCATATTTTCATGTTGTTGGGTAGACACTGAGGATCGTGCTGCACCAGTTGGCGAGGTAGAACTGGACACATCCTTTGGTGATGGTAGCTGCTTGGTGGCAGTAAGAATAGATGTAAGACTCTCTACCTTCTGTTCAAGCTGTGCGATTTGAGCATTGCGTCTTGAGAAGGATTAGCTTTTGATTCAAAGAAAGAGGCAGAGTCAGCCAGTGATCTTACGTCGTTTTCAAGGATTTGCGGTTTGCTTTTACAGGCATTACACAATCCTCTTTGTTGAGCCTGCTACACCTCTCACATCTGTTAGTGGATTTCACAATGCCGTAGCACTTTGCCTTGGCTTTGACGCAATTCCGACAGGCCTTTGCCTTCGACGACGAGTACGGTGGTGCTTCCATACCACCTCGGATTTGTTCACTTTGTAAACGTAGTCATAGCTAAATTCCGCAAAGGAATGGAGGAGTTGTTTTTGTTTTGCGAGACGAAACTCCGTCGGAGAACGGGGTGAAATTGATGTATCTCCGTTCTGACTCCTTTGTTTATTATGGAGGTTCTCGTACAGCAGACCGCCTTTGTGGCACAGCCGATGCACGCTCTTTCATTGGTGGCTCAACATTCTGCTTGTTTTGCCTGAGGTGTCCCTCCGTAAGCTGTAGCACGTGCAGTACTTGCTTGATCTTTACCTATCCTTCAACCTCAACCTTAGTTGTTAACCTCAGGAGTAGACGAGACGAAGAAATTCTATTTAGCAAACTCTCTCTTCCTTAATATTCCGTCTTTGCTTCGCTCAAGCAAAAGTTCATCACGTACGAATACACGAGCAAGACTAAAACATGGGCCCTGGCACCTCAGGACAAATGCCATAGCGAAGGAGGTGGAAAGTTGAGAATGGGATCGGCTCCTCTACTGGTATTACTTTTAAGGTTACTCTTAACTTTGCTATTTCCCAACTACCTTCTCCAAGAAAATATGCGCCATATTCTCCCTTGCCTCCATACTTTGAATCATCTAGAATAATCTTCTCTAGCAACTTAAATCCCACTCTTTTATAGACACCTATTCCAGCTTTCATACCGAGAACAAAGACGTCGAGGCCCATCTTCTCAGCCTCTCTAAGCCCGCTCTCTACTAACATCGTGGCAATACCTTGGCCTCTGTTATCAGGACCAACTGCTAAGTAGTCAAGAACTTTGGCAATTAGCACAACTAACAGCCCACTTCCTTCTTATCACAACAAAACTCATCAAAGGAACCACTCACGAAGGTATTTCTTCTGCTTCATAAGCCGATCCTTGATCTCTAGCATCGGTTCATCTATGTCGTCCAATGCATGATCGAAGCTCCAATCAGCTGCGGCATACTCACGCTCCGCTTCATGCGCCTGCTCTTCGCTGACAGCAGGCACCCGTGCTGCAGGCCATAATTCTCCTGCAGTCCCATGTTCTGTGCCCGTCTCCGGTAGAACCCAGCGCACATAGCCGACGATGGCGCCTGACTCGGCGTCAACGGCCTTCTGGTGACGCCAGACGTCAGTATTTGACAACAGGTTCTTTGCCATGCGGCGGGAGGCCTGGGCAGCGACGTAGTCCATTGTCTTGCCGGGCCAGATGAGTACCCATGTTGAATCAGTCCAGAAGGCCGAGATATTATTACGGCCGAGGGCGGGCCCGTCATCGACGGAGCAGGCGGCGATAGTGAAGGGAGGCATGGTTCGCTAAGAGAATTGTACAGTACACAGTGGATTGAGAGGACATAGATAGGTAAAAATGATGTAGAGCTGAAGAGTAAAAGCAAAATGAAACGGGGTAAAGCAGACGGTTATGTTGGCCCTGGTGTCAAGGATTGCTTAGTAATCTGGGTTTGAATGCCTTCATCCGAACGTTCCAGAGGCCACAGTTCTGTAATCAACAACTACTGAATATACTGAGCTACGTCAAATACTTCAATATTACCTTCCGCTGTGCTCTAATCTTGACACCTGGAAATACTAGCCACCTTCACGTGATAAGCGATATTTTAAGCTATAATAGCCTAACAATAGACAACCTCTTACTTCTAGCAGTATCTGTAGTATGCAAATGTTTTCTCTTCTCTTTATCTGCTATGGTACAATTCCAAGGGTACCTGAAACACAGAGTACTACTCCCATAAAGATAATCGGTATTAACAGCACCACAGTGGCCCGCTTAACATACCCACAATCCAGTGGTACATTAACTCTCAGCAAGATTAGGTTAGTGCTTATGCTTTAGCTGGTAGTTATTCCGCTATGTGCTACACTCTATTTTAACATACAACAGAATGTTCATAGCTAACGGTGAAGCCCACGGCAGCTCGTGAACGACAATTAGTTGGCAGGATACTATAAAATTAGCGTAATTTGTTTTCGTGTCCTAGGGAGATCAAGTTCCGTACTGGCTCTAGAACACATTAAGATTGTTCCAATTCGATTATTGAGCTTGGGAATGCATAGTCAAGTACTCATAGCTTTGAGTCTAACTCTGACAACAAAATTTGGATTCACCAACCTAATATCGCCAACTCAAGGTTTTGATTTTCCGGTAGGGTATTTTGGGTGACATGGTTATCGCAGAATTGAAAGAATCAGAATGATAGTTGAGGAGACAGGATAGTAGTTCCTAAATCTGGAAGCCCTTCGCTTCTTGAACCAAAATGACTTCTCTAGTAGTCTAGGGAATCCGAAATTCACGAGTACACAGTCATTTGGTTGGTAAATAAACACGAGCTTCTCTATGCTAGTTGGCAAAGTGTTGGTAGATGGCGACAGGTAACAATATACAATTATCTACTTATCAACTCACTGCAATGCTTTAATTAGCAAGTTTTTCAGAAGTGTTCCTTAGCTCCAGCAGGTTTCGGTGGTCATTTTAGAGGTTGCTTAACAATAATGATACCCAAGCTGAAATACAACGTGTATCCAACTAAGGATGGAAATCAACACTGTCCTATCACCTCTCTCGCTCGCGGCAAGAAGAAATTATAGCTTGTATAGTGACATTGCTGAAATTACCACTGCTTTACGATCCTTTTCCTCGTGACGCGTTAAAGCAAAATCAACACGTAAAAGTGTAGCCTCAATACTACAAATCTCGTGACGCGTCCATATCATATCTGGAAAATTATTCACCCACCAGATATCGGCTGCGCCTTTAACTATCCAAATAATGATAAAATTCTTCAACAAACAGAACAAACACGTTCTAGTCACCTTGACTATAACTGGAATCGTCACCCTTGACGTAAACTGGAACATGATCACTCCTGACTTAAACTGGAATCTCTCCGTTACCTCTTCACTGGAACATCGTCACCTTGACGCAAACTGGTAAAAGTCGCCCCCTGCCTGATCAACAGGGTGGTTGACTTTTGCCATTTTCAATTTTGTTTTACTACTCCTATATGTAGCCTGAGGACAGTGGTGGTCAACCTCAGCCATCGAGTTTGCTTAAACAAAGGGGCCACCAGGTCGTAGCGAATAAGGGACAACATGTAACGCCGAGAAAACCACGAGAAGACAAAACAATGGTCAATGGTGCTGTAAAGAGTATTGATAGTACTTGACTAGGTTTAATCTATTCTAAGATCTATAAAGGTATTAGGTGACTTACTTGAAGTATTATAGGAAGTCACTTCGAGGTTGCAACGTCTATATAAAGAAAGGATAGCTCTTCAACTTTAAAGAAAACTGTGAAGTTGTTAAGTCGAGGCTGTAACTCAGCAACGTAATCTTACGGGTTGCTCATTAGAAGGTGTAATTCATTCTAAAGATCTCCTTTTCGTTTTATCGAGTTCAAGGCGGAAATGAAAAGGCCTAATGACTTTCTCCAAGGCCATGTGGGGTGCTCAGTTCTTCATCTATGTTTGTTACATGGTTTACGGGTGTGTATTGGGAGACTTTTACTATCAATTCTCGGTCCTTTGTGGATTAGGAATACAAGTAAAACTGACTTGTATATGATCGCAGCTGCTTTGTCTATTATTTCCAAGGTCAATATGCATACCAGGTAAGCCGTGTAAAAGCACAAGTGGCACTTGATAGAAGATGTATCAATGTTGGACACTCGTTGGCTAATATCAACAACTACCTTAGCTTTCATACCAAGGAGTATCACCCTATGGCTGGCAGACTGCATGTAATATGTTTGCCGTAATCACTGGCCTCATTGCTGCGGCACTGTACGGTAAAATTGGTATCAAGGCGATCTAAAATCAGGTGCTTTTAGAACTTTTGAGTGTACCGCCTCTCAGTACTTAATCTTCTTTGGTGACGGACAAACAATCCCATTGTTGACTTATTGTAAGTGTTCGCAAGAAGCGACCCCGAAACATATCCTGCTATCACAAAAGGCACTTCAATTTCCAATCACTTTGTAGGCGTTCGTGCTAACACTTTATTTTCAATCAAAAGATTCACGCGGTGATAAAGTTCTCTAGGCCTGTGTTGTCCCCGTTTACGTACGTACTAAGGGTCCCTAAAGCACTAGGTTACAAAATCACTGACTTCGCACTTTTGGTAGTGGACTCTCGCCTTCAACCTCGCGGCGTCGATTCCCGACTTCTTCGGCCTGACAAGCTTGACAGCTCCTATCTTTTTCGTGCAATTCATGTACAGTTTTCCACCTATGCTTGCACTCGCATACCTGATTCAGAGAAACGCCATGCGCGAAGGTGAAGGCTATGATCCAACGACCGGGCACACCACTCTCCACAATCATGACCTGAAGAGATGGATCCGAGGATTCCTTGCGAAGCAGTGGTATCTGAATGCTTGGCATATCGTTCATGCTTTGCGTGCCCTTGCTATCTCGGGCTTGAGAGCCTATGCTGCGTGCATGTCCTTGATCGATGCGTTTAAGAATCCTCAGGTTAATGCTTTCTCGTGTCAGTCACCTCTCAAACCCATCCATGAACGCATTCTGGGGAACACACAGGGTTTTGGAAAGGGTGAGAAGGATGGAGGCGGATGTTTTCTTTTAGAGACATAGCACTTGTTGCTAGGCTGTGGAAGCAAGCTAGAATCTTGGACTGGAATTCTTACTTCTATTGCTGGCTTGATATATATGGTATTAACAACCTTAATTGTACGTAGTGCGAATACAAGAGCTGTTGTAATGAACCAGCGCACCGTTCCCTTCAGTCGGGCAAATTCACTTGGTAACTCAGACTTACCGTATGCTTGAGAGGATATTCTTACTCGCAAGTCATTTAGCTTAGAGGACTAAATAGATTGACCTTAGATGAGCAAGGGGGAACTCAAAGTTTTTCTATTCCACGGACTTGTTCTAATCTCAAAGTCCATATTGCTCTCTACAACGCAAAGTCACACCTTTGCGAAAAGCAGCAAGCTTAGCTTGATAAACTCAACGAAATTGCAGCCAAGGCACTTCACTGAATTGTTGTTCTTCTCGTAAGTACTAGTAGCTCGTTAAAGGCCGATTACAACAACAACCGCAGTCAGTACGTCGTCTAGGAAGCAGACAAGTGAACCGGCCCCCAATCCTCGCTTAGTCGAAGAAAAGTTATAGCAAACAGGCTATTCTTCAAAGGAAGCATGCAGCCAGTGGCGTCCACAAGCAAAGCAAAATACTTGACTGAAATTTCAAGCCAGCCAACCATCCTCTAACCGTCTAATTGTTTATATTCCGTTAGGACTAAGCGGAACAGAAGCTCTAAAATGGATAAGTAGCTGTCCGTTCTTCGCACCTCCAGGAAGCAACTACCTTGCTCATATGTGCTCAACTAATAGTATTGTTATCATGGCATGGCATGTAGAAACGGTTGCAAGCAACCGTGTATGCCGACACAACCGAGGGGAAGGGTGCATTCCGTGGAATAAGAGCCAGCAGCTCAGCCCGACAACAACAGGCACGTCGAGGACTATTTCGGTTCATCAGCCCGAGGATGGAGGAAGCGTTACCGAGCAAGGCAAGGCGAGTTGTGCCACACAGGTGCACCACCACATCCACGTCGGCAAGGTGCCCGGCCACACCACAGCATTACACGCGCAGTGTGTTGTGTTCTGTTGCGCACCTGTAAATAATCACTTTAAAAGAATAACAGCCCTGCACCGGACTATTTCCTCCTGCAAAGTGATGTATCGGCTTTAGGAATATTCTCGAATAATAGTCCAACACGTCTGTCCTTCTTTACCGTACTCGGCGTGGTCTACTTTCGGACGGACGAGCTCCAACCGAGCATTTAATTTATATCGACGTTCGAAAGGTCGCGTGGTCGGTGCTCTGCATCCTTGTTTGTGGTATCTATCTCTTGCCCTTCCCTTTCCTTGCTTTTCTTTTCTCTCCTCAATCCAATTCATCTGTGCTCTGCCTGAAGGAGAAGACGAGGTGTAGGAGTACAAATGTAGCGGGGCTGCTGCAGGCCTCTTCGCAGAAAAAGCAAGCGCAACAATGCAACATTACCACCGCCCAATAGCTAAGATGTCGTATTGAAGATAGTGAAGTCGAGATGCACGACTTGCTAATTTTACAATCCATCGCATCGTACGACAGTGACGGAATGTATCTGCACTTGCGCCCAGTTTCAAAATTCCAGTACCGTACGAGACTAGTTTTGAAAATCTCCAAAGTCCAAAAGTCGAGCAGGATTCCATTCATACCTTACTTCCTGAGTGAGATGTCTCGTCAGAACTCAGAAATATCATAAGCCACAACACAGGATTCCTGTATGGATTCCCACTCACCTCCTTGTTTACAGTACCTAGGAAGGTGGTATCAAGCCTCCTACCTAATCCCTCGATCCAACTCCAACACGAATCTGTAGATCATCTTCCACACGCCAATCCGTTAGCCACCTAATAAGCTCTAAGCCCTCAAGCTCTCCAATGAAGCTCTTTAATCGAAGAGGCACAGCCTTCTCAAGTACCGCTAGGCCTGCATACATATCTATCAGTAAATGTAAAGCCAAACCGCCACCAACAACATTCTCACTCTGTCACGGCTCCCAGAAAATCTCCTCGCTCCAGTGGCCTCACCACCAAAGCATCGTTACACAGGGAATGTCTGCATGATCTCTCCCAAGATGCGGTGTAAGTTGCTCACACCAATAATAGACGCCAGAGGCCCTTTCCCTAAGTCAAGCTCAAGATACAGTAGTGACGATCAGATCTGGTCGCCCGCCCGCCCGTTTACTCGAAATCCGAACTAAAGCTAAGGTTCTAGGATTTCCTGTGCTAACAGATGGAGCCGCGTTTCGAAAGATGGAAATTCAACGCCTCTCCTCCATCTTGATTCTTTCTTGGCGAAGTTGAACTGAACTGAACCTTCGTTGGAATCTGAGCGATCAGTAACTTTGATACGAAAGAATGGTATATCCCGTAAAGAGAGAGTGTGAAGGCTTGCATTTTGCAGTAGCCGGGGAATTGACAACACATCGGGGAATTTTTCAAATACCTAGACCACCCTAGAGTAGAATATAGAACGACACCAAGTAGAGACTACAGTACACGACAGTAGGCAGTACCTTAATCAGGATCCAAGTATCATGACCATAAGATAAAAAGGCCTTGCCAAATTTAAATCTCCCATCCATCCGGCTATCTATCTACGGAACAGAGAAACTTCCTCCCTTCTAAGGCAGCCATGTATGACAGGCAACCGTCCAGTAGCCAAGGGTGCATGCATCTACGTTCCAACTTCAACTTTCGATACGATACGATACGGTACGAGAAGCTGAGGAACATAACAAGGCTGCAGATACGATCGACACCACACGTGGGGATTTCGGATTTCCACCGTAACCGCTTTTGAGTCTTTTTACACACTTATCTATCGTTCTCACCGCTTCGAGTTCCTTGATTTTGGAGCCACCGCTCCTTTGTTCCTGGTGTCCAGGGCAAGGAATTGGTCAGATGGAAAGTTTGTTGGATGGTAACCCCTATTAGTAAATTGCAATTCTTTGAGTTAGATGGTCAATTGCTGGTATCTTGTTCTACGGAGGTGTCACCGCTTCATCCGGTGAAAGAAAGATGCCCATTGTAAGATGGTGAGTGAGTGTGGATTTGGGGGCGAGTTTTGCAGTGAAAACTGCAATACCCATGGTGACTTGTGCTTTAGTTGCTTTGCTTCCATGTCACTGTAGCTATGGGGAGTTTTCTCCTGAGAACGTAATCCCATTTTCGAAGTAAATATGAGTAAAGATATGCTTGAATTGGAATGGATATTACCGTAACTCCTTTCAAAGAAGAAACATCGTATGTCTATCATTAAAGCACCTTAAAAATCCTCCCAACCAGAAAGCCGTCCTCCAGAATTGAAAAAACCCCCCCTAAAAAGAGTGAATGCCCTCCTCCCAGAACATTTGAACCTCCTTTCGCCAACGTGAATGTTTGCTTGCAAATTGTAAATCCTGTCCACCCAACCCTGAAATGCTATGATTTTACTGTCGTTGATCATACATCATCTGGTGATGTTGACCTTGCTGATATTGAACGTTATTATCACCACCAACACTGCCCCTGTTGTCGTCCATGCCTCCAGAGGACAAGGGAGACCCTTCGTCACCCTCGTGTATGCAGTTCTCGGGGTTGCTCTCAACCGACCAGGCGCTCGACTCGCGATCTTTCGAACATCTCTTTCGATGTCTGTGTTCACGAAATATTCGAGGTGGTGCAGCCTCGTCGTAGTTGCTTTCTTCCCATTTTCGCTTGACATATTCGTGGGTCCACGATTCGGCAACGCCATGTTGGAGCATGCCATCAGCAACCATTTTCCACTTGTTCTTGACTACATGTGCATGGGAGAGTGCTAAAGCGTTCTCCTGTTATCGGGTTAGTCATTTCGTCAAATTTCGTTGTGAGAGAGAAGAAAGACGTACATCCACCTCAGTCCAAGGACGGCTACGTTCCTTAAATCTTTTCAGTCGCATCTCCAACGCAGGAATCTTCATTGACAGTCCAGTTGCTTCGTTGAATCTACTCCTGACCTCCTTCCATGGTAGCTTATCAGTAATGCGCAGTTGTACTATAAGGGTTGCATGCCTGCTCTTTTCGCTGTTTGGATCACTGTACTCGCCCTCATCACGTCTGCGGGAAGTCGATCTCCTTTTTCTTACTTGTGGTAGAGGTTCCATCACCTCTTGATTAATCAAGAACGGGGATTGCCCTGGCGGTTGGAAGACGTGTGAGGATCGAGGTGTAGAGAGACTAGAAGGACCGGCACCAGAATCCAGTGAGTTTTGTCGGATGAGACCATTAGTATAGCGGTTTGCAGGTCGCATTGCTTGTGGGGTCGGCGCAATTAATATTGGAGTTTGGTTCGGCACTCTGTAACTGCTCGCAGCTTGTCCAGACGGCTGCTCATGATGGTAGTGAGAAGTAGACTGTGCGCCGATGTTCGAATTCATGACTGTAGTTGTGTTCAAGCTTGGCGAGGGATGTGATGTCGAAGGCAAGGTTGTAGAATTGGCAGAGACACCAAATACACCCCAATATGGTTCCGGGACATCTAAGGGAGTAACTGGGAAGGTACTATCGGCTGACGATATTGGGAGAGGCGCTGAAGGGTTCTTGTATCTCATTGAATTCTTGGGTCTGCAGCCTTTGGAATAGTCCTCATCAGCAGAAAAGAAGTGGTAGTTAGAATTTGCTGGTGATGGTGGTTCCTGTTTAATTGGTGCCAACCTCGAAGGCCCAGATACTGCTGTTGAAACTGGCGTGATCAAGGTAGAATCGCACTGCTGAGGGTAGTTGAACGAGGAGACCTACGCTCCGATTAGCACTCGCTTTGTGACGCAGAAATACACGACTTCAGTTGACATACAGCACTCTGAGGTGTCCAGTTCGAGGTATTTGACCACTCATGCTGGTATAGTTGATTTCGTCCAGGAGGATGGTGGTATGACTCGCCCATTTTGTATAGAGTACGGAGTACTGATAAGGCTAGATTCTCCGCTTATGAGGAGAAGAGAGTGTAGCGAAGGGATTGACTGATTGGAAGACGCGGACGAACGCAAAGACACCCGAACACTATGGGCAAAGTATATGACCTATGACCTGTGACGAATGCTGTGGAATCAGTCTCCTGCCATGGAGAACGCTTCGGAAAATTATATAGAGGTTTGGACAGAATCCGCCTTGCGTTGTTGGGGTCAGTCCTTTCGAGGAAAAGAAGAGAGAGCCTTGCTGCTGGCTACGGCCAAGTAGTACGGCAGAACAAACGTGCAAGCAAAGACCTATAAGTTTGATCAAGAACGATGGCGTAGCATCGTTGAGCCTTGGGCCTGGAAAGGATAACCTGGGTCTGGTCGCAGTGAAAGTTGCAATACAAGGTGGAATGTGCATGATAGCCGCCGAACTCTGCGGTCTCTGTCTTTATGAAAGCGAAAGCCGCATGGTATTTGACCCAGCCAGGCACACATGCGGGAGTCAACGGATGGCTTTAGCAATCAACCTGTACTGTACTACCATGGGGATGCCGACCTCGTAGTGAGAGTACATGCTGCACACTGCACGGACGATCTCGCTGTAAACTGTTGGCCGCAGCTGCGGGGGCTAGGGCTACGGGGCATAGGTTAGGGGCTCGAGATGGAGATGATGGCAGGCAGGGCAGGGCAGGTCCAGGAGGACAGACTCGGCTTTCAGCCTTCAGGGTTCAAGGATCGACCCGGACCGACGGCTATACTACCGTGGAAAAGAACGATGAGGGAGATACCGTACTGGATGGAATATCTGGTGGCCAATATTCCCATTCGTGTTGCAGCTGAGTTGTGTTTCTCCACCTTGTCCCCAGCCCTGAAGGCAACTCCGTCCGTGAGGTGTTAGTCGCTAAGCGGGCTCTTCGCGACGATCAATATAAGTGGAATAAATCCTTCCTTCAAAAGTCTGAGCTGTTCGTCATGGAGACTCGACTACGGAGTCAGCCCTGTTAGGAGCAGTCAACCGTTGAGATCGACCTGAAGAGTGGCCTGTCTTGCGCATCTGCATCACCAGAATCCACTCGCTACGCACTAATAACGGTTGTCGATATGCGCACGGCGCTTTTGGTTTGTACACCTCGGCTCAAAGAGCTGTCCCCGTCCTGCGAGCCCGCCAGCTTGGTACACGGGTGTTGCTAGCAGGCATTGTCTCCCATGGACGAATTGCAGGTTCTCAATGTTGCAGGAGAACATGGATGCGATATGGATGTCACAAGGGTTGAACACCGCCTTGTGCGTCTAGGCGCGCGCCAGACGATGTTTGATTTGCTGTGTTGCGGCACAGGCAGCTGCATCGCCAACAGCGCTCTCTCGCCTACATTCTGGGAGGTGTGATTTTGGCGCGAGCAGCCTTCTCTTGCCTGTTGTAGACAGGCTCTAGTTGCCCCCATACTGACTATACTCGAAGAGCAGCGACGTGCAGCAGAAGGATGGTTGACAGCGCTTGTTCAGGCTGTTGGACTTTATTCCCTCTTGACTCGCTAGTAGCTTTGGCGAGCGACACACCACCACCCCCCGACACCCCTACCACACTCACTGTTGCTCATGATCCGTCCCATGATCCATCGCACAGTCCATAACCTCGCGGAGGAAGAAACTGCGACCCGCAACGCAAGGCGAGATTGTGATTTCAATTGCATGGTGTGTCGGCCAGCTCTCGAGAGCAGCGGCTGTGCTAGACTGCCTCTTGTGTCCCATGAAGCCATAGCTCCGTGCCAGTGCGGACTCGTAGTAGCGAGAGTAGCGAGAGTAGCGAGACGAGATGGCCGGGAGAGGGCCGGCTTTGGTCCGGTTTCAGGCAATCAATATGATCTCCAACGCTTTCGGTATATGAGATGATAGCGAGCCACCCAGCAGACTGTACGACGCCCTGTGCTGTGTGTGCGGGGAGTCGAGAAGCGCATTTGGCGCCATTTCTTGCAGCGGCGTCAATGTACTGTCAAAATCCTAGTTTCTTGACATGTAGGATGATACCTCAGTCCAGAGATCACAAATGTTACTTCCCTTCGAATACGGCTCGAGAGCTTCCACCACGATACCCCTTCAGGCCGTTGTTGGCTTCCCCGTGACGAGAATTTCATGCGTGTGATGATCGAGATTGTGGAGCTTGTCCTGCCTGCACACCCACCACCACCACCACCACCAACTTCCGTACCCTGTGGGCGAGAGGACGTGATTGGCCTCCTGGACTCGTTTTGGTTTTTCCGGACCTCCATGTCCGAAAGCAGTCTCTGTTCTGCAGTCTGCCCACTCGTTTATTGCGTAGGGGGTCACTGCCCGAGTAAGACCGCAGGCTCCAGGCCGTATGGCAAAGAGGTAGACCGGTGGTGGTGGTGGTGCGTGGTGCGTGGTGCGTGCGACGCGGGTAAGCCTTCAGAGCGTGCAATTTGACGGGCACCCTGTCGATACCAGAAGGGAAAGTCGAATCATGGCAATTCGACACGGAACCATTCTTCCCCGTCTAGGTGCATTTGTTGTCGTGAAATGCTCCGTCCTGACCAAGGGGACTAATTTCCAGCCTTCCAGCCGTGATGGACACATCGCCAATGAGAAAGGACAAGCGCAAGTGCTGCGTGCCTGACAGAGGCAACGTTGGTTGGCGAAAGGCAGCGCTGCTTGAGTCATTCTCTCAGCCCTCGACACTCAAGCCAGCTTGATGCTCTGGACGCCCACCAGTAGGCATTTGCCATTGCGTCTTCACTGACAAATACTTGTATAGCGAAGCAGCAAGTAAACCTTGAGGGGGCGTCGTCAAGGGTTGTCGGTCTCGTCGTGCGAGCCCTTCACATAGAGTGGAGGATTGACCATCATGGCTTGCTCTGGCGCTTCCAGGGCAACGGTCACGGAAGTAGCAGCCGTGGCTGTGGTACCTTCTCGATCTGTGCCGCCCAGAACATGGGGCAACATTGCAAATCCACGAGCTCAATCCTGCAGTGAAGCACGATTGAACCGGCACTGCGTCGAGGTCTGGTTTCCTTGTGCGACACGAACGTGCCGTTGCTTAGCTGCGTATCTGACAAGTCGAGAGCATTCCACTTTCTCCGTGAAGCGCCGGCATCAAGAACCAGATCTCCATGAGGATCCTCAAGACATCCGCGTTGAGGGCTTCACGCCAAACTATGGAGGCAAGTGAGAGGGCATGGGAGACAGCTGATGCTTTCTCGG
This sequence comes from Pezicula carpinea, assembly GCA_026119845.1. NCBI lineage: Eukaryota > Fungi > Ascomycota > Leotiomycetes > Helotiales > Dermateaceae > Pezicula > Pezicula carpinea. Next base: position 978,919 of record JALRMK010000008.1, read on the forward strand.
CTATCGAAGCGACTTGATCAGGAGTTGGTAATGTCAGTTGGCGAAACAACGTTGGGCATCAACAGCTTTGTTCCTCTGAGAACAGGCACCATGGTCAGCTTCTCGACGAATGAATCCCTCGAGAAAGCAAAGGATCTTCTCTCGCTGTAGACTTTGGAGGTTGTGCTGCACCCAGCAGGCCGCAGCATGGGACAGGAACAGGCAGAGTCGAAGTTGGAAGTGCTCGAGGCGCACACCTGGCAGCTCAGTCAAACAGCCCTTGCAGCAAAGAAAGCAATGAGACATGATTTGACTGTGTGGCGCCCAAAAGTTCCCGACGGTGGCTTTTTCCATGTCGGTATCCATTTACAGGGAGGACTTCCTCGTCTCATCAGCCTTGAAGGTCGCTTGGATCCCTGTGTTGACTGACCGCCGCCTAGCCATTCAGTCCTCGGCATGCTACTCATACCAGACCCGTGTGGGGATGATGTGGACGGTGATGGTCTCAACGGCGCTCTCCTGATGGGGGACGAAGTCCATGAAAAAGACGTCGATCTGGACAATGCCAGGATCAAAGGCAGCAGTAAAGCGAAGGATATCGTTGCGCATCGTTGATCTCTATTGGCTGGAGGGATTGTGATGGCAGTTTGGCCTTCCTTACCGTTCTGAAGTAACCTGGACTTGTCGTGACTGGCCTTGATACCGTGCGGACTCAAGGCTCAAGTGGTTTTCTGTTCTACGATAGAACGTCATTGAGGTACTTTGGACTTGATAAAGAAAAATGATGGTGGACTGAGTGATTGGTATAATTGTTCGAAGAAACTCCAACAGAGCAGAGATCATCATACACCGTCTTGGGTACCAACTTGATCCACCGATTACCGATTACCGCGTAGTATTCGGTTTGTACCTAATGATCGTGTTATATTTCCCACCCATCTGAAGTCGTGGTGACAGACATTAAACCTTAAATCCTCTATCAAAAACATGCTTCTGTAAATGCTCCACGGCAGCCCTTTCGAAAAGGCAACTCGTTAGCGACTCGGAGGCCAGAGTTGATGATGTATTACGCTTCCCGCCTAAGCTGACTTCTACATACCAGCGAAGGACGGCCACATCGAAAATTGGTTCCAGCGTGTGAGTAAAACAGAGGATCCAAGTTGACGCCGGAGCTTCTGATCCGGGAAGCGTCGACGACGATGTGTGCAAGATCGCAAGAGGATCACGATCGACTATCGACGGCGATCCTCCATTCTCTGTCTTATCAAGGACAGAGCAGCTCAAGTCCCTGACATTCGACAGCGAAAAGCACAATGGTTGTTCCGTTATACTTTACACCTGGTTGACTTCTACAGAAGATTAAAGAGAAACTGAGGGCGGCTTTGGGCGATCTGGAATACATCTAAACCGCAATAATGACTTCTGGTGCTTTGCCACAGCGTCCCTTCTATAAGGACAATCCATCGCTCTGAGAACTGGGCTTCTCTTCGGCCGTAACAGCAGACAACAACGTGCATTTAAATCCAAGCAAGTGAGCGGTGCCTTCGACCAGAGATATAATTTACGGCAAAGATGTCTCCATACTCTTGCATTTGAGCAAGCTTACACAGCACTTATCCCGTCTCTCGAGACCACAGCACCGACTCACCCAAACACACCATACACCACATATCGAAGCCTTTACCTACATGCCACAAAGCTGGCACAGAAAGCGATCGTACAAAGGAGGGAGGAAACCAGGCCATAAGTCGAAGCCGAAAGCCGAACACCATTCAGTATTGGAGGATGAACGGACAACTCTTTTCCAAGATTACCCTCTCCTTCAAGGATCAATCACTGTCTCCGAAACCCTCAACCACGACTGATACAGACAAAATGAAAAAAGCCTCGCACACGACCTAGTCAATGCCAGGGCGCCGATAACAGTAATGTCAACAAGAACGAGGGAAAGCGTACATAATATCCCGGCCGCCAGCACCTAAGAGAACCGTATAGGATACTTCAGGCATGCCGCAGATATCCATCACCCCAACCAGAGAAAGGAAACAATCCTCAACACGACTAGCATCAGAGACATTCCTGACTGTTTACACACAACTGCAGATATCCATCGAAGTCGTCCACAACACCACGGCAGCCAGCACGGCAGAGAACCGCCTCGGTCGCTCCAGACCGGCCACAGCTACCATCACCCCCTTCCACAACGACTGAAGCAAGTTCCCACAATACCACAGCCGCCAGCACCGTTGAGAGTCGTGTCGGATGCGTCAGAAACACCGCAGAATCCACCACCTCGACCAGAGCCAGGAAACAATCCGCAACACCACCAACCTCAAAGACGAATGAATTCCTCCCCGACCAACACAGTAGCCAACCGCCTCGACGCTTCAGATACGCCGCAGAATCCATAACTCCTTTCCACAACAGCACTGGCGTAAAGAGGAATGGAATCCTCTCACCAGCAAGGCAGAGAAACATCTCAGATGCCCCAGACTGGCCACAAGTGCCATCCCACCCCTCCACAACCGGAGAAAGCTTTTATAACACGAACACAGTACAATGCGAGCCACTTCGACCCCACTTCCAAATCAATCAAAATCCAACCTGCCCACAGCCCACATACCATAACCAGCGAAACTTCACGTACCCTCGCCAGCACCACCACCACCAACCAGTCTTGAGACCCACATTATCTCCAGTCTAACGAACGCTTCGATTCAGAGAAGTGTGCACGGCGTATAAGTTGCACAGGGCCACAACCGGAGAAGAGATCGTTCTTAAGGGTTACGGCGTCGAAGAAGGAAGCTCTGCTTCGCCAGCTAGTTTCTTTCTTTCTCTTGTGTCGACGAATGAACAAGAAACGAAGAATTGTGGAATTGTTCAAGCAGAGAGAGGGGACCTTTTCATTCTGCTGGAGCAAGCTGCTCGATGCGGTACGAGGGCATGGAGAAGGTATGAGGAACCCGGTTACCCTATCCTACAGCCACTCCCCCAGCAGAGCCTTCCTTTCAAAAGCAGACATTTTACACACACAACTGGAAGGGCCCCCACCCTGAAAAGATATTACTGCGATTTTCATTTCGACTTTTGTGTGCCTACGTTACTGATGTACGCAGCTAATCCAAGGACAGTCTATCTAGATACATTTAAAAACTCCGACACCGGGTATTAGACCAATTTCATCCAGTCATTACAAACATTACGGCGTTCATCACGCTAAATGAAAGGAGACGACTCAGCACAAGAGACAGTAGTCCCCTATGCAGAAAAAACATGCAGAAACGCATCTCTAAACTGCTGTTGCTGTGTTACAAAGTAACAGTTGCAGAGGCGCAAAGGTTGCTTAGTTCATGCCGTTGGCCTCTAGCCCTTGAATAGCGGCGAAGCTATAAGGGAAGTCTACTAGTCCATCTAACATCCAATTCAAAGGATCGAAGACCTCATAATTACTTTCGCCATAGTTGACACCACCCATCATACTGGCATTGCTTGACATTCCGTTGTTAGGAGAGACGATACCTCCAACAGCAGCAAGTTGGTTTTGAATGCTTTGAGATGACGGCATGAGGGTCGAATCAAGATGTGTCGAAGATGCTGATGATTCAGCCGCGCTATCCGGGTTTGTGGTCTTCATTGCTATAGAATATGGTGTTAGCATCTCAACATAATCGTAAAATATTTTGAATCAGGATTTGGTGGAGACCTACCTTCAATGCTACCTCTGCCCTGAGCTTGGAACTCTTCTCTCCATCTCCACGTCGTATCATGCACAATACTCATACTCATCCTACATCTCGTCTTTAGCTGCAATGTATCATCTACAGCCAAGTTGTTTTCCTCGTCATTGCTAACACCATTGTTAGCTAGACGATGCATATTGTTGCGTTGTTCAACTCGAGCTCCGTTCCACATTTGTACTATGATTTCGGCCAATCTCCAGGGTAGATCATTGTTGACGACGCTCATGCCTCGGATGGCTTTGATGGTGCTATGAAAGAGCTGCCTGCCCCGCTCGAAGTCAATTTCCGTGGCAAAGAAGGAACTGAGAAGCTTGAACAAAGTAAAGGAAGCTGCAATGATCATTTGTAGAATGTAGTTCGTGGCATATCGAAGTATACCGCCGGAATAGTTCTCAGATGAAGGATCTTCATATTGAAAGACCAAATCAAGGAAAGCTACAGTCGCCCTCCAGAGTGCCATCAAGTCGTCCATGTAGTTTTTGGTAGTAGGAGAGTCAAAGAATGCAGACAGTCGGAAGTGGAGACCAGCTGCCTTCAGGTAAAGGTGGATTACCGGCGAAAGATTGGTCTTCGACAAAAGCGACACCGAGATCTCGGCGTACTCTCTCTTGTATATTCTGGTTACTATGGCTCGTGCATCATCACCAACGACACCTCGAGGATCATACTGATTGCTGTACATATCTTTGGAGATCTTGTCACAGAAACGTTCAATCTGAAGTCGAGCCTCAAGCTCAGGGCTTAGAGTGAATGCATCGCCTGCATCTGGTCTGACTGCGAGAGCCCAATCATACAAAGTTGATGCAGGTTGGCCATATCCAGTACCGACACTTTGCGCAACAATGTTACAGACGGCCCATGTTGTGACTCGATCATGCAGCTGCTCCTTGCTAAGATCAATTGATACTCGGGAGAAGTCTTGTGTGTAGCTTGGTCGGTGGAGGCCAATTCCAGTTGCCGTCTTCATCATAACGCCACAAACGATATGAGTTGGGTCAGCGGAGGTGGTACTTGTCGGCAAAGGCCATGTACATAACAAGCACATGGCTTTGACGACGCAGAGACCTTCATGGTTGCTGGGCACTGCTCCGACAACATCCCACATATAAGAGGACAATGGCTTCACAAGCTCTGTTAGAAGGGTCGGCCGGGCAGCGTAACGACGCGCGGCAACAGACGCGATTGCCCAAAAGAGCAGTGGATGTTGCTGATAGTAGTGTTCAGATGGAATAGAAGGGTCAAGGAATGGGAGATAGGGGTGATAGTAGGTGAAGAACTCATTGAAGAGGAACTCGGTGTCGTCCTCAGTCAAGCCTGGTCCCTTGTCAAGCTGATGGACATAACGCGGCATGCCATACGGGCCTCCCTGCTTCAGGTGCAGCAGAGACGAGACAGCCTCCTCGGAGCCCATGAAATGCTGAGTACCTTTTGTCGGCACATTGTTGGCATACGATGCAGGCGCAACGGGCAGTGGTGACTGGAGCTCCTCGTAATCCTCGACCATGAAGCCTTGGGCCTGAGCGCGTTGCAGGTTTCTCTGCAGCTGCTCAATCTGCTTCTCCATCTCCGCATGCTTGCTCCTCTTTCCCACGCGCTTGAAGTTCGATTCAATCTTGCATTCTAGCTTGAGGCGGGTGCAGCGCGAACACGTCGTAAAAGGATCTTGGACAACATCGCATCGTAGCTGAGGTCTCGCGCGTTAGCTTTCTGTCCCACAGACACAATGGCACACACAGCCTCACTGGCGTGGGCAAGGCGCAAGAGAGAGCTGGACGAAGAAGCATGGAGGAACGCGTTGACTCACCTTCTGCTGGCGACATTCATTGCAAGCTCTCTTGACGCCGGGCTGTCTTCTGCGCTCTGCCTCGTCGTCTTCTGGCTCGCCGCCACTGCCAGGACTGCTCTCGAACTCGACACCACTTCTCTTCCTCTTGTTCGGGCCCGCGCCGGCGCCTCCAGCAGTGCCTGGTCGGGTGCTAGTGGTTGGACTCGACGCCGCCATGCCACCGCCGCTCACCATGCCACCGTGAGCCTCCATTTTTCGGGGGCGCGCCTGCCTTTTTCGGCGCCTTGCTTTGGATCCGAGACTTCTGGTGACCGCAAGCGGGAGTCGCGTTGTGTTATGTTGTGGTGTCGCTGCCGGTCTCGCAAGTGTCCGATGACGGCGGAGGGGTTGAAAGGCAGCAGCTCCATGAGTGGGACGCTGGAAGTTGATAGCTTTGTAGCCCGTGATCTAGTAAGCGAGAGGGTGCGCGTAGCGGCCGGTCAGCGCCCACCGCTTTAGATCGATGCGGTAAGGCACCTGGCCGTGGTGCTCTCGGTTTACACAGACACGGATCACGCGCTGCGCAGTATATCCTCATTTCACGCTGCGCTTCGATCCAACGCACAGGGCACATGCGGGGGCTTGTGTACGAAGTACATGCACAGTTGCGGCCAGTTTGCAAAACCTACTTCGTCACGAAAGACTGGTCCTGAGCATCCATCATGATTCATGGAGCGCCTTGTCGCACGCGCGCCCTGCCAACTGCGTCGTAGACGCTAAGAAGTAAGGGAACGCGGGTACGATTCAGTTGGAGGCATGGATGTGAGAGTCGCAACTATCCGGCCAGTTTCTTCTCTTCTCCCTTCGTCTCTTCTCTATCGGCAGCATTCCTGACCATGTTGACCAGGCTGAACCTGAACCAACCCGCAGCCGCAACCAAAGCTACCACGTAGAGTAGGGATCGTGAGGAAACGCTCTAGGTGGTGAGTTACTTTTCGAAGCCATGGTGCAAAGATACCATGGACCACGTGATTTTACTTTTCATGTGACGGGATCGGTCCATCCGGTTCTCTACATCTCAGCAAGATCTCTTCCTCCAGCCATCTCTTGGGACGGAAGTACCCACGGCACCCCAAGGGAGAATACCACGATTACATCAGAGGAGCGAGCATGTGAGGATACAACGGCGTTCCCATCGTTGCCGATCTCTGTACCCCGCAATCGTCCTCACAGATCTTCTCCGCTGCTTGTGACCACTGCAACGTTGATCTGGCAAGTCTGGGCAGTGCAGTAAGTATTTGTCGTCTCACAAGACCGCAGAACGGTGCAGCGTGCAGCACCTGAGCGAAAGCACCGGGCGGAGGGAATGCGTGCTCAACAAGTAATATGAAGCTTTTGTTTCGTCGTTTGCAATATGGACGGCCATCCAGTCTAAAAACGAGGACGGTCCTGCCCGCGTCAACTGGGCGGAACAGGGCTCGGCGCTTTTCCCCAGATTCTTTGAAGGATGGGATGGCGTCAAAGTCAATTGGGCTGGACCGAGCGGCAACCGACAAGCGACGACATGACACGAATCCAAGTCACTCAGATGCTCTCTTCATTCCAAGGTCGGAGTCGTCACACAGGGACTGTACTGTATTTCCACGCATCCATGCACCGCCATGACTTCGTGCAGGCCTGGCTGGCATGATGCAATTAATTCTCGGTAGCTACGTATTGGTATTGCTGATGCGCGTGTAGGCCAACTTCAGATGACTTTTCCCTTCCCTCGGTGGTGCGGAACCTCGACGATGCAGCCTTGATAGGATCGCTATGACGACATGCATGCCCCAGGCACCCGCCTCGATTGGACCAAGGCATGCAACGACATGCTGCGTGTCACCCGGTCAAAGAGACTGACGGTGCCGTCCTTTCAACAAGCTTGCCGTGCTGAAGGCGCCCCAAGCCAACGCAGAGTTCCAGGCAAGCGTGCAAGCGGGCAAGCGTCCAATCATTCGTTCCCGGAAGCTTAATAAATCCTCTCCGTGCTGGTACCTGGCCGCACTGGCGCAGCTGGTAACCTTCAAGCCACTTGGACCCTTACATTCCTTCCTGACCGACCGTCCCTTCTGCGGCGAGCGGCTTTGTCTATCAGATGACGCCAACAACACCAGCCTTTGGCGACCGTGGTGACCATGGCCAGTCTGGATGCAACCGTGACCAAAGAAGGCTCCACCGCCATCATACCTTATACTCCAATGGCGTTGCTGTCACCGTCCCTTTGGAGGAAGGATCGACGACGACGAAGCTCACGAACGGAAGCTAAACTCCTACAGGTCCGCGTCTGATCTGGCTTTGCTGGCGAGCCCGGGCATCAACGACCACCATGTTGGCTGTCTACTTAAGCCTCTGCGTCCCCAGCCAGTCACTAAGCAAGAGAAGATCTGCTTTCTTTGCTCTTTGCTCTTGGCTCTTGGCTCTACAGTCCCTGCACCTCCTTCGAGTCGTCTTCCAAAACGCTTAAGACTTCCATCTCATCATGTTCCCCTCTGTCAAAACACTGAGCATTGCGACAGCATGGCTCTCTCTGGTTCAGGCCAATCCCATGTACAGACAGACGATCAGTAACCCAGCAGCAAGGTCCCGTTGCTGACCTTCAACAGAACAAAACGAGCAAACTCATTTGACTACAACGGCCAAAAAGTTCGAGGAGGTCAGTTGACTGCTTCGGGCCATTGAGACAACTCTGATTTAGTCATAGTGAACCTCGGAGGTTGGTTTGTTCTTGAGCCATGGTACGAAAGCGGCACCCCTCGTTCTTTCTAAGCCACTATTTGGCTCTATACAATACAAGAGCGATAACGCTGACTTTTGAGATTAAACAGGATTACGCCTTCGATATTCGCGCCTTGGGCAGACTCGGCAGCAGTCGTCGATGAGTATACCTTGACGCAAACCCTTGGTTCCGCAGCACAGTCACAGATGGAGGCACACTGGAACTCGTGGATTACCGAAGCAGACTTTACTGAGATAGCTTCAGTGGGCTTGAACCATGTCCGAATTCCAATTGTATGCACAGTACCTGGTGGACATCGATTTTCCTGTAAATACTTGCAGCGCATGGGTTGCTAACCAGACTTGCACAGGGATATTGGGCTGTTAACCCCCTCCCGGGAGATCCTTACGTTCAAGGACAATTGTCCATTCTCGACCAAGCGATTGGATGGGCACGCAATGCTGGCATTAAGGTGATGCTTGATCTACATGGAGGTTCGTCACGGTGAGATTCATCTTTGGACACAATCTGACACAGTTTAGCACCCGGTTCTCAGAATGGCTTCGATAATTCCGGTAGAAAGGGTGCTATTGCTTGGCAAAGTGGTGACACTGTCGCTCAAACGACAACAGCCATCGCCAATCTCGCCAATCGCTATGCAGGCGATAGCGATGTCGTGACAGCTATTGAGCTTCTGAATGAACCTGCCGGGTACAGTTCCTCCATCAACATGGACACTACGAAGCAATTTTACTACGATGGCTATGGAAATGTTCGCAAAGCCAATGGCGACACCGCAGTATGTATATTGTAATTTAACCCAAAAGATATTCAAAGTCACTAACAAATATAGGTTACCATCCATGATGCTTTTCAAGATATAAACTCTTACTGGAATGGTATGTTAACCTCTTTGTCTCTCTTCCAATCCAATTGATGCTGATTTTGGAAATCTGAAGGTTTCATGAACTCTGCAGCCGGCGTCACAAATGTCATACTCGATACCCACATTTACCAAATTTTCTCGGATGCTGAAAACGCTATGAAGCCCTGCGATCATGTTCAGGCAGCTTGTGCCAACGGTCCAAAGCTTTCTGGTACCGACAAATGGACTGTAGTGGGTAAGTACCTCATTGATCACTCCTCACCAAGAAGTCTCTAACAGAATCACTATAGGCGAGTGGACTGGTGCACAAACCGACTGCGCAAAATGGCTCAATGGTCTAGGAACTGGTGCCCGATACGACGGGTCATTCGCAGGAAGCACATACCACGGAGACTGTGAAGCTAAGGCTGTGGGAACAGTCGATGGCATGCTCGATGTTGACAAGACCAACCTCGCGTACTACGTCGAAGCCCAATTAGATTCCTACGAGGCTCACACTGGATGGTTCTTCTGGACATGGAAAACCGAGAGTGCACCTGAATGGCATTTCCAAAATCTCACAAAAGCGGGCTTGATTCCGCAACCCCTAACTAACAGGAAGTTCGGGAACCAATGTGCATCAGCCTGTTCCATTCCTGGAAATTAGGAGAGTGGTAGGAGAGAGAATGTGGGTTTTTGAAAATATTATATACGTAATGAGTTTATGACAATTTATTTGGTGGTAAAAAGATGGGGTCGGTTTCGTAATACCCTTCTAGCTTGTTGTCGTGTAACCGTCTATATTTGGACCTATTGTACCTAGGTTATACAAAGCAACAATATGATGTATCTTTCACTGCGTGAACATGAAACGATGGCATGATAGCCTTGTTCCAATCAGCAATTTGGATTGAAGTGAGTGAACATTGAAGCTGTTGTATGGTTTGGTACGTTCACCACATAAAGTCACGCGTTTGTGCAACTTTCTCGCGAGGTATATATACCCTTCCGTCTCGCTACAATACTTTCGTACTTCCACACCTTCCATCGCATGAGATCCCAGCTTAAACCCAAAACAATTCAACTCCCTACCGATTACTGTCCCATGCTGGCATGCTGCGTCGTACTTCCGTACACGATTGCCGTTCAGCCAAGTGAGCCAGTCGCCCCTTGCAAGTACGGTACCCCTCACGGACGCAGATAGATATCCAAAAGCATAGGCAAGCCAGCAGAACAACCAGCATCTCACTGGGAATCCCCACATCCCGATGCCAGCATCTACCTCGTTTCTTGTGTCGCAGCAGCCAGTACGGTAATCGGTAATAGATTATTCATCTGGAACGGGATGGTTGAATGTGAGGGTGCTTCAGGAATACGGTACTCTTAATGGACGGGGAAGAGAGTCAGTTCGTGAGTTGTTGGTATAAATACCCCTCAAAATCTGCGTCTGCAACACCGTAATTCGTGGGTTAATTCCGACTTTTTTCTGACCTCGACTTGCTTCTTTTGCTCTACTTCATCAGCCAGCTCTCTTTCTGTTAACCTTGCAGCAGCAGCGAGTTCTACGGCCAGTCCTCGCCATGTCAACAGCATACACAGTACCCCTCCTCATCGACAACGCAGACTACAAGTCCAGCGAAAGCTTCCCCGTTCACGCACCTGCCACAGGCAAATTCCTCCACAATGGCGCCTCTGCGACTATCGCCGATGTAGACGTAGCACTGTCCTCCTGCGCCAAAGCCCACCCTTCATGGCGCACCATGCCTCCCACGAAGAAACGCGACATCTTCCTCAAAGCCGCCGAGATCATGGAATCGCGCCGTGACGAATTGAACGAATACATGGTTTCGGAGACTGGCGGAGCTTCAAATTGGGGGGATTTCAATCTCAACCTCGCAGTCAACATTATACGTGATGTTGCGGGCAAGATATCTTCTGTTGCGGGCTCAATCCCACAGACTGGTGAGGAGGGTGTTAGTGCTTTGGTTTACAAGGAGCCCTATGGTGTTATTTTGGCCATTGCTCCTTGGAATGCTCCGTATATTCTTGGTGTGAGATCGATCGCTTATGCGCTGGCTGCAGGAAATACCTGTATATTGAAGGCACCTGAGTTATCACCCCGATGTTCCTGGGCCGTTGCGACTTCTTTCCATCGAGCAGGCCTGCCACCAGGAGTGCTGAATCTCATTGCACACGCCCCATCCTCTGCCGCGGCTGTAACGAAACACCTCATCGAATCACCCATCATCAAAAAGATAAACTTTACAGGCTCGACAATGGTGGGCAAGATCATTGCAGAAATCGCTGGCAAGAATCTCAAGCCCGTGCTTCTGGAGCTTGGTGGGAAGGCACCGGCAATTGTTTGGGAGGATGCAGATCTTGAACTTGCGGCGAAGGAGTGTGCTCTTGGTGCCTTCTTGCACAGTGGTCAAATCTGCATGTCTACCGAGCGCGTCATTGTGCATGAGAATATCATCGCTGAATTCGAGACGTCCTATAAAAAGGCTGTTAACATGATCTTCCCCACGGAAGGCGATGCTGGAGTTTTGATCAATAGCGCTGGAGTTTCCAAGAATAAACGACTTCTTAAAGACGCTGTATCCAAAGGTGCTACAGTCATCCACGGTGACCACGAAGCTTCCGAAGATCTCGATACTAAAATGCGACCTGTGATTGTCAAGGGGATAACCAAGGACATGGACCTCTATTACACAGAGAGTTTTGGACCGACGGTTAGTATAGTCGCTGTAAGCACTGAGGAACAGGCCCTCGAAATTGCCAATGACACCGAGTATGGACTTAGTTCCTCGGTTTTCACCAGGGATTTGAGAAGGGGTTTGAGGATGGCCAAGGGCATTGAGAGTGGGGCTTGTCATATCAATGGCATGACTGTTCACGATGAGGTTGCTTTGCCGCATGGAGGTAAGTTTCTGTCTGGGTCCTCGTACGAGTTTGGTGCATGTACTAACGAAGAATCGTGCAGGTATGAAAGCAAGCGGCTATGGAAGATTTGGTTCCTCTGGGATTGAGGAGTGGGTCAGGACTAAGACGGTTACTTTCAAGGATTGAAGTCCAAGTTTGGAGGGAACATGAATTGAGACGTAAACAGCAATTTATCCTCGGCTTTTGAAATTCGTATATTCCTGATGTAGGCTACTCGTTGGCCTCACCATGTGATTGATTTTTTTCGGCCAGGTTTTCTTTATTCTAAGCTTTTTTCATCACGTGGTAAGGCCAACGAGTATATGCCATCTCAAATTGTAGCAAGTGCCATTCCACCTCTATCGACGCAAGCAGTACTTTGAGGATCAGTCTTATTGAGCTCGCTCATGACATATAGACTCCCAGCTTGATGCCTTGATATTTCTCTTTGATTTGTGCAGCAGCCTTCATGCTTTTGCACTACAACTGCAAATCTTGTATAAACGATGTCAAACCTCCGATCTGCTTTGAAAATCATGTCCTGCTGAAGCTAAGGGAAGGAGTTCGGGAGCAGCTTTCAATATTTGACGTTCTTGGATGAAGGCGACGAAGAGCTTTGCATGGAAAGTAGTTGTGAGCCCTTCCATCAAGCTACACAATGCATTGCCAGAGCTATCTGGAGGGTCTTCTGACAGCTACTTACTTACTACTTGGCCGTATATACGCATTTGTGAGATGCATCCCAAAAAAGAAAATGTGCTCCTCTCTTACAAAGGGCAGAAGTTGGAATGGTTCGATGTATCAGCCTCGTGCTCGGTCGTATTCCCAGTGTTCCTAGACGCCGTCCTTCCATTGCGCTCTAAATATTATCTCTGAGCTTGTCGTTGCAACGATCTCGCTTTCCGAAGAGTGGCCTGGCTTGCATCACTCCTAGCATATCGTCGTTGTATTACCTTCCCGGAAATATGTTTACGACGCCACTCGACAGCCAAACGTGAGGTCCCAGTTTGAGTTACTAACTCGATTAGGGGAATTGGAATATATGACTTACTTTCCACCGTTTGGATACACTATATCCATTCCAAAACTCTCTGGTATTTTGATACTCAGATCTTCCAATTGAACTAAACGTGTCGTTGTAGTCCGTCCTCTCATCCGAAGAATTTCCCTACAAGCCGTCGAAGCATTCCACCAGTAGCAACATCCACCCAGACAACCTCGTGCAACGCCACAATCATCCAAAACTCCACTCGATAACTCCACTTCTTCGTCTTATGCTGCAGAAATCTCTGACAAATAAACGCAGCTGGCCAGCCTCCCACAAGCTCGCAGAAATGGAGACGGCTTTCGTTGATGCGCCAGCCTCCGAGGGTGCGAGACCGGGCTTTGTCGTGCATGTACAGGATTGTTGTGAGCGTGTTAATCAGGCCGAGAAGCGGAAAGATGATAAAGAGCGCTACGCGAGAGACCTTGGTGAGACTGATTAGGAGTGGAGTGAGGAGGATGAGGAGTGGTATTGTGGAATTCGAGGTTGATCGGGGACTTGGAATGAACTGGACTTGCGTTGCTCGTGCCGGCCTGCTGGTATTTGGACGGGCGCTTGCATTTGATGAAGTTGTCATACTTGAAACTGTTCTGTTTAGTCGCCTTGGTCCAAGAGGCGTCAAGTTGCTTCCAGTGAGAGGAGGTGGCCGAGGCTGTGATGTCTTCAATAAATCAACGCAGCCTTGCCAGAACGTGCACTGTCAGAAATAGTGCTTACAAATGGTGCCTTAGGCAGGGACCTGTCACCTCACCTCCCCAAGTTTTCTCTGATGTGTAGGTAGATACTCTACCTCTTTCTCTCTCTTCTATAATTCATACAATTAGGTAGACTATCTATCAACTGGTCGATATCCACCCAATCATATCGTCTTCCGTTGAACAGAATCTGGCATGCACGAATGCCATGCACCATCACGTGATGCCACCTTGGCGATCTCTGCTCCAGAGTTCGTTTTCATAATTGGCAACGTTCAAACATCACCTTCTCCCTCCTCCATGTCTTCACGCAGAATCCTGTCATCGTATTTGCTTGCTCCGTCTTCTGCACAATGGGGCCAATTAAGGCCGCCAGCTCTGCGCCAACAACTACTGATATGTCGTCGACGCTGCGCTCTCATGTCTCGTAGAGTTTCAGGGATTGGGATCGAATGGGCGTTCTCCATGGCTGTTATCAGTGGATTTCGAAAGCGCCTGTGAATTCGATACATAAGATTCAAGGCTACTTGAGAGTGCCCCGGGATCCAAGAACCATTCTACTGACGCATGGGGGCTTTACTTTCCTGTTCAAGTTACGCGGCCAAAGCCGCCGTCGTTCGTAGAGTGTCACCGCTTGCAACTCTCTACTGGCCTTTTCCATCTCTCACAAGACAGCGAGAAAGTCACCAAGTGAAGTATTCTGGCCATCGATGTTGTTGACCCGTGGAAGGCTACATGCCTGGGTCAATGATAGCCAGAGCAGACTTGCAGAGGGTAGGTAGGTAACACCTGGCTGTATCCACGCCTCGCATTTCCATGCGTGCTTTTCATATCTAACGTTTTCTCATTACTCCGTATATAATTCAAGCTTACATCTGACTTTCTCTCCGGCTTGAACTTTCTATCTCTCTTATCGAAGTCAATCTCGGTGGCATTGAACACACAGCATTTTGTGGGGCTGGGCCATATGCTTGTTAGTGCAAGTCTGTCCAAACCGTCGCTCAGCATTACCTTAGGAACAACCTTAGAGATGGCATCGAATGATGTTATTAAGATGCAGATGTACCATGCAAACTTGTCCGCGCCCAGCGACCCAGAACATCTGCCTGTTCCTTTTTCTCTCTGAGTACTCCGAATCTCGGCTCTGATATTGACGGATGTGATATAAAGTCCTTCAATTCTATGTTTCTGTTTTATTGTCTACACAATGCCAAGGTAATTAGACGATCCTGGGAGACTAGTTGCGAGCTTAGTGCTGAGCTTTTTGAGGTGCCAGTATAGTCCGTTGGCACTTTAAGTTTATCGTGCTATCAAGTCAATCTGTCAACCTTTTTAGCACAAGATGGTGCCTATTCTAGGTTTTATAACCACGCCACGATGATTTCAACAGTGCAGCTCAACTTAGCTGGACCTATAACACAAGAACAGAAAACTTGGCCTGAGATAACACTTTTTGGAGGGTAATCATTTGTGGTCCCTCTTTCAAGACAAACACTATTGTTATCGTTGAATCCGCATATGTCTAATTTAGTCCAAATTGCCAGCTTCACACAAAACCCAAAATGAAGTTGTCTATCATTATAATCTATATAACCTTCAGCTTGCCCCCAAACCTTTTCAATTTCTTGAATTTCTGTCATAAATTCACATTTTTCGAGTGGAATTGGATCTTGCGACCTCCGAGTCCTCACAGCTAGCCGCCATGGCCAGTAGACCCGATGCCTCGAGTGAAAAGGGAATCCCGAATCCAGAATTGAAACCAACGCGATCCGACAGCGATGGTACAGATGCCATAGTTGGCAACCAGGAGGAGAATCTTTCGAAATGGACGAAAGCTGGATGCACTCTCGAGTCATTCAAGCGCAGGGAATCCACAGGCACTCCGGATCTCCTGAACAAGACAATGAAGCCAAAACATTTACAGATGATTGCTATCGGTATGTTGTTCCTCAAGAACTTTCGCACGCTGTCGCATGACAGTCATCTAGAAAGTAATCTAACTCATATCTTCCTCCAGGTGGATCGATTGGAGCTGGTTTCTTCGTAGGATCTGGCAGCGCTCTGAACAAAGGTGTATGTCTATCGCTTATCGTCTTTCTCTAGTATATCAATAGCTTACATTAACACAGGGCCCTGGAACACTTTTGATTGATTTTGCAATCATGGGTTTTATGATTTTCAACGTCGGTAGGTGTTTCAATGCAGCAGCTTAGGAAACAGAGGCTGATTAATTACAGTCCATGCACTTGGAGAGCTGGCAGTCATGTTTCCTGTTTCTGGAGGCTTCTATACCTATTCCACACGCTTCATTGATCCGGCGTGGGGCTTTGCTATGGGCTGGAACTATGTTTTCCAATGGGCAGTCGTGGTCCCACTCGAACTAGTCGTTGCAGGTGTGACAGTTGGCTACTGGAATAACGATATAAGCGTTGCGGTTTGGATCTCAATATTCCTTGCCGCGATTATTATAATCAATGTTTTCGGTACACAAGGTTATGCACAAGAGGAATTCTGGACTAGTGTTGTCAAACTGTTTACTGTAGTCACATTCCTGGTTATTGGTCTCATTTTTGGTAAGTGGCTATTCTATATAAATATAAGTATACTTGCTGATGATAAAACATAGTCTGTGGTGGAGGGCCTCAGAGGGGAATCTACAGCGAATACTGGGGCGCCAGATTATGGTACGATCCTGGAGCATTCAAGAATGGCTTCAAAGGGTTCTGCTCAGTCTTTGTTACTGCTGCCTTTTCTTTCAGCGGAACCGAGCTTGTTGGTCTCGCCGCAGCTGAGTCCCAAAACCCAGCTAAAGCGTTGCCCGGCGCTATTAAACAGGTCTTTTGGCGCATCACTCTGTAAGTTGAGTGCCAAGTTCTAATCCATTTAAGTTCCACTGACCAAGTTTTCAGTTTCTATATCGTCGGCCTTTTATTTATTGGACTTCTGGTTTCTTCCACGGATGAGCGGCTTTTGGGTGCAGGTGGTATGATCGATGTTACTGCATCGCCTTTTGTCATCGTCGCAATGAATGGGGGTATATGGGGATACGACCACTTTATAAACGTCGTCATTCTCATGTCCATCATCTCTATTGGGAACTCCGGTATTTATGGTGGATCACGGACACTGACAGCATTGGCGGATCAGGGTTATGCTCCTAGGATTTTCAGCTACATTGACAAATCTGGTCGCCCTCTCTTCTCCACCATCGCTCTATTGGCATTTGGATTTCTCGGATACATCAATCTGAGTGCTAGCGGACCTCTAGTTTTTGATTGGCTACTTGCACTCTCTGGTCTCGCTTCACTGTTCACTTGGGGTTCCATATGCTTAGCCCACATAAGATTCCGTGCTGCTTGGAAATACCACGGCCATACTTTGGATGAAATTCCATTCAAGGCCGCTGGTGGTGTTTATGGCTCGTGGTGTGGTTTGATTCTGATTATCCTGGTCCTCATAGCACAGGTTAGTTTTCCTGCTCGTTTAACCACAGTTATCCATATCTAACGATGATCTCATAGTTTTATACTGCACTTTTCCCTCTCGGAAACGACGGAAAGATTGGCACAGCTGACGACTTCTTCAAATCATACCTTGCAGTTCCAGTTGTAATCGTTATGTATATTCTTGGTTGGCTATGGAAACGCAAATCTTGGTTGACCGTTGACAAGATTGATGTCGAAACCGACAGGAGAGAAGCAGACTGGACCGGCATAAATGCACACAAGGCGATGATCGCCAATTCCCCTGCTTGGAGGCGTGTTTGCTACAGCTTGTTTTGAAAAGTCGAGTCATTGGGAGGAAGCTGCATGAAGTTTGAGGAACAGGCTAGTGCTTCTTTGTGGTGTTTCTTTATTGTTGTTGTAGTCGGCAAGATATCATGTTGCGGCAATAGATTGTATTTTATAACGGATCTATAGAGGAGTTATCTTGTTAATCAATTTATCTCATTAATCATAGCCTCGAGGCCCTGTAAATGCCACGAAAGCAATTGTGAGTAGGAGCGAAGGGTAGGGTGCTAGAAAGGACGTCCAGCCTTTACGAAATTGCGGATCGTTCAGAAGGAAGGAAGAAGACATGAAGTGCAACTACTATCTGAGGCCAATTACTTTGGCCAACCTTTCGTTCCTCTTCATCTCTAACATCAACACAATCTTTTTAAAACACCAACTCACCATTGCACAGTCATCAAGTATTGATAAAGCCATCTTCTATACGCTGCACATACACTTACCACCTTTCACTATGTCTACGAATGAGCTTCCAGCAAAGAAGCAGAAATTTTGGCGGTAAGGCATCAAGCTCACTGTCCTTAATATCTGCTAAGTTGATGCGTAGTAAAGAGAAGCGCCTGCGCGTCGGTAAACGAAAGACCCTGTTCACGGTCGATAGGCAACAACTCTACGAGCAGTCCGACTTCTTCAAGCGGCCGCGCGAAGAATACAAGGCCGAGCTCAAAGAAATTGACGCAGGAATCTTCGCAACCTTCGCCAAATGGCTTATCGACCAAGCGGAAGGAAAGTGCGTCAAAAGGCACGATACTGTCGAGGAGAATGGTATCACTGCAGACCTGATTCTCACAAAATTAACTCTCACTTCCAGCGTACGAACACTTGTTGACAACTTTAGACAATTAACACGAGCTTTCGCGCTAGCTGTGATCTTAGAAGCTGAGAACTTTCAAAATAATGTCATGGATCACATGCTCAAGTTCTGTTTGTTCAACAAAGATAATATGGCTGGCTTACTAAAGGCCGAAGTTTGGGACGTCCAATTCATATGGAACAACACTCATCCGAGCTCCCCACTACGACAGCTGGTTCTTGACTCCATGATCTTTTGGGCCGACGATTTCGATTTTCAAATCCGAGAGCTCTTTTTCAGAATCAAGCCTCAAGTCTGGTTTAAGAAATTAAACAGCCAAAATCGATGGGCACATCAGTATCTTACAGAACTTTTAACTGTCGCAATTACAAGAGCTCATAGTAGAGACACAATTGTCTCTCCGTTAGATCAAGATCGTTGTGTATACCATGACCATCACCATAAACCAGACGACTATTCGTGTACTAGAGTAAAACAATAAAAGCTGAAAAGGCTTTCAAACTTCTTAACTGTCCGGCATACAGTTTTAGGAAGGCATACTATCTTCGCTGCACCGTACGTGCTTTTGCGTAAGTTCACAATAAACCATTCGATTATCAATGCTAATAGTATGACAGAGATGTTTGTAAATGGATGGGATATTGTCGCCTTGAGCTGCACAAACCAACTTTGTGGATTGAAGGTGCCCACATCACGGTGCTATCGAGTTGAGCGCATTGGAGACTCAAGGGTACCATTTCCTTCTTTCTATGTCTTGCTTTTTAAGCGTTGTTTTCAGAGCGTCAGCGAGTTTTCATTCGAGCAACTTTCATGGATTGGTTTATTGACACTTGTGTTGCACGCATTATGCACATCAGATGGTCCCATGGAGCAGAATAGAAATGATATCATTAAAACAACAGTTTACAAGAATATCCCTGGTGCACTTGCGTAATTTGTGCAAGATCAAGCAAAGTGGCTAAGAACTCCATGATTGACTTATATCTTGGCGTCGCTTAACTTTTCTTGAATACTTACTGAGTAAACAGAATTAACATTTGGCTAAGGGTACGCAACGGGAAGAAATATGCGCACACATGTCGCAACAGCAGACCATTGCTCAATTGAGTGGCAATCACAATAAGCCTCCATCAAACCAACCTAAGTCCTCTTCCGGAAGTCACGTGGTAGAATAAACACGTGATTAGGTATGAATACATCATGAATCATCATCGCCAGCCAGGCTCATCACAAGCTTCAAAGCTTAAGAGCGACCATCATCGAGACCTCAAAATCATCACCAAGACTCCAGGCTCATCATCAAGATTATCGACACTTGTACATATACCATGAGAAGCGACCTACATAAGTGTTAACATTACTTTTGCTCTCTGCATCATTCCGAGGTTCTTGTCTCACGTTAGTGAGCCTTCGCTTCCACCAATCAATTATGTGGGATCAACTTGAGCCAACGGCCCCTCACATCTCCTACCTCACCCTCTCAACCTTCCTGATAATCTACGCTCTCTTCTCCGTCTTCATAAGGAACAATCTCCATCTCTCCGAGCCACCTCTCGCCGTCCTCGTCGGCATCATCCTCGGTCCCTACGTCCTCGGTATCCTGACGCCGCACAGATGGGGCTTCGACGACAAGATCATGCAGGAGTTCACGCGTGTGATACTCGGTGTTCAATGTTTTGCGGTTGGTATTGAATTGCCCAAGCTTTACTTCCATCGGCATTGGAAGAGCGTGTTGTTCTTCTTGGGGCCCATTATGACCTTTTCGTGGGCTGTTGCGAGTCTTTTTGCCTACTTTATCTTTCGCACGACCTTGCCGACGGCTATGATTATTGGGGCTTGTCTGTCCCCTACCGATCCCGTTCTGGCTGCTAGTGTGCTGTCCAAGTCTAGGTTTAGTGAGAGGGTTCCTAGGAGGTTGAAGCATTTGCTTTCGGCCGAGAGTGCCTGTAATGATGGGGTTTCGTTTCCGTTTCTTTATATTGGACTGGCTATCTTTACTACGCCTAATGCTGTTGCGGCTGTGAGGGAGTGGTTCTTTATCACTATCTTGTGGCAATGCACTCTGGGTCTTGCAATCGGCTATGCCATTGGCCGTATCGCTAATAGACTACTACGCTTCTCGGACTCTAAAGACTATACGTCGCAACCTTCGTTCGTCGTTTTCTACCTCCTCCTTGCAATACTCTCCGTCGGTATCGGCTCAACACTAGGTAGCGACGACTTCCTTGTAGCCTTTGGAGCCGGCGTAGGTTTTGCCCACGATGGGTGGTTCTCCAAGAAAACTGCATCAATGCCATTCCGGCACATTGTCGACCTCGTTTTAAACTCCAGTTTGTTCGTCTTCTTCGGTTCCATAATCCCTTGGAAAGACTTTACTCCGAGAGACGTGACGCCCGACTGCGGGGTCTGGCAACTCGCGCTCTTCCTAGTCCTCATACTCTTATTCCGCCGGATCCCGATCGTCTTGGCCCTAAAACGCTTCATCCCTGACGTCCGAACCTACCGCGAAGCACTGTTCTGTGGTCACTTTGGACCCATGGGCGTGGGCGCGCTCTTCCTCGCCATCGAAGCTCGGGCCCAGATCGAAACAGGAACTTCTCTTCCGCTTGGAAGACCAAGGAAGACGGTTCCGCCTTATAGTGATAAGGAGAAGGCTATTCAGCTCATCTGGCCAGTCATCTGTTTTGTGGTTGTGGGCAGTACCATGGTGCATGGGTTGAGTGTTATGGCTATTAGTGTTGGTGGACACTTTAGTACTCCGAAGGGTGAGCGCCAGCCGTTGATCAATGGCGGCGAGGCTAATGGCTTGGATGGTATGGTGCATGAGGGTGGTGGTGGGGAGAGTGAGCCCAGTGTTAGTGGGACTGACGAAGAGTAAAGATGTGGATGTTTGGGTTTGCTTGTGTGGTGTAGCGGAGTTGGGAGATGTGTACTTAAATCGGGGAAGATCTCTACGTAGCAAGGAATGAAGTATGGGTAGACAGACAGGATAACCGAAGTTATAATCTTAGAAACGACCAAAGTCATATTATGGACAACAAGAACTCGATTAGAGATACTGCTGTTGCCTCGCGAGAAGTCAACGAAGTGTCAAAGCCAACTCCGGTCCATTACGCCTAAACATCTGAATTCCCCCTCAAGTAAGTCCCATAGTGAAGTAACCCATCATAAAACAATATAGGCTCAATCCCTCAATTACGCCCAATCAAGTAAAGCCAAATTTCCAAAACAAAAAGTGGTTGAAACATAATATGAGATAAGGTAGAATCCGTTGAGAAATCCTGGTGACTCTTTAATGGAGGATGATATTTGGTGTGATGGTGTTGCGTTGGTGGATTTTAGTTCGTGGATGCTTGAGCTCGTAGATATTGAGTTGGTGGAGTTGAGTTGGTGGAGGTAGAGTGCAACATTTTTGCATTAAAGGAGGTAAGGTCCTTTCTTTGTAGTTGTTGTCAGACTTGTCGTGAGGCAGCGTTCGGTTATCAAAAGGCAACCATGAAATAGTTCATTGGCTTTAGCGACTCCATTTAGTACCAATTATGACCGTCCTCTCCTAGTTTTTCGTTCTTTGGGTTCAGCGACAGTATCCTTTGTCCCGGAATATGGTCCGGCGCGAAATGACTCTCGAAAATACCAGAGATGGCGCGTTTCCCTATGGAGCTAAATGAATCATAGGTCACGCCAGCTTCTCCATTGCAAGCTTTCCATTCTTGCGACATGGTCTCATCTCCTAGGTCGCTCCACCGCGTCACCACGATTGCGCGCTTAAAGGAGATATTCCTGTCGCTTTTGTCTTCGGTCAGCTTGATCTCGAAGAGGTACTCAGTTGGACACTCCGGACAACGTCGCATGGGTCGGCATTTCTCGCATAAACTAACGAGAGCATGGGTGTTGTGCTGTGTTTGGTACATGTGCCCTCTCACTTTCTTTCCAATGGCGTTCGGTGAATCCAAAGCTGTGCTAGGTGGCTTGGGGATGTGGTCTAGAGCGCATTTGCAGATGTTCATCAGCTCGCCGTCTCTCCAGTGAGAGCAAACTGAGAAGTATGGCGTGTAGTCTTCTCGTGAGTATAGGAAGAAGCGCTTGGAGACTAAAGGCATCGCCGGTTGTGCAAAGGCGGTGCTCACTACACGCATCAGAAGGTGGCCATTATGGATGTGGTACCGCGTTACGTGTGACCAGTCGCCCTCTTTCCAGCGTCGAGAGAGAGTTTCCAGCGTTATTCCATAGCTCGGTGTATAGCGATGGGCTCGCAGTGCGAGCTGGAGGAATGAGAATTGGAGTGCACGACTGGGTGTGAGTCGTGCTCTGGGCTGTGATCTGCTGTATACATTTGGGCAGTTGAACAGGGGATTGAGCACGTCCGGGGACTTCAACCTCTCTTGGCCCCGTTGCGTTCGGAGATGGTAGCTTGCACATATGAAGCATAAGAGGTGGTGGGGAAGGTAGCGATCCATTGGCAGAAGAAACTCGATTCTGTATTGTAAGTTTTCTGGGTGGTCTATTCGTAGATCCTCCCAGGGCTTCGAGCCGAGGCATCTTAGAAGAGTCTTCGAGGAGAATGCAAGATTTGCAGCATCCGCCCGGCTCAGATAGTCGGTGATGATTTGCCACAGATCATGTGACAAGCTGGCTATCATCTCGTCGCCGGGCAAACGCTTCTCCAACGACGTTGTGTGTGCATCTCTGACAGACTCAAACGAGTCTCGTTGACCAAATGAATGGATGATAGCAGTATCGTCTCGACGCTCTCCAAGCTGGGTGTCCATCAGGGTGTGTTCAGCCCTATATTTTTCCCGATGGGCTTGCAAGGGAGCAATAGGCGGCAATGGTGGCAATTCATCTTGCTTGATGAATTCCGAATAAGCATCAGCTCCATATCCTGGTGGAGGGGCCTTTCTCAGCTTTGAGCGGGATGATTTGGATCTTAAGGCGTTGACGAAGCGGGACTTGAAGCCGGGTGTGCTCTTCGTGGAGCCATTGCGGTCCATTTTGCCAAGTCGCGTACCAAGCTGGATCGCGACTGGTGGTTGTAACGGTGAATTGTGCGCGTCCAAAGTTCTGATTCAATGAAGTATCCTCAATTACGATTCCATGGAGAGAAATGAGGTTGTTAAGAAGGTTTGATGACGAACTTTGCAAGCGTCTCGGAAGGTCCGGGTGCTATAGTCTATCTCGTGCTTATGGGAGACCAATGGCGCTCTGAGAGGACTCAATCAGGAGGCCTTGAAAGATGAGCGGTTCAGACAACACACAACACAACGGTCTGGATTGTTTGGAGAGGACATCAAGCTCTGTACTGAAGTAGTGAGGCTTTTGAGAAGCGAGGTTACCAAAAAAGGGGTTGACTAGATGATCATCACGTGCCACAATTCCACTTTGAACCATCCAATCCCTGTTGCGTGCCAGCCTCACTGATGAAGCTTGTGCAATACCAGAACTGCCAAACAACGTTCAATCTCACCAGATCTGGCCTGGCCAAAGGATAAATTGCATTGCCAATCTTATGAACACCACTCTCCCAGTACGGTAGCTTCCTTTGTTCCGCAACTTTCGTATCTGTTACAACCACTTCGCCCTCCTCTTCCGGATACCTTCATCTGATCTATCTGGCCTTTGGTCAAGCTCATATGCCTCCCGCTGTTTTCTTCCCATGAGTTATGCCATTGCGAGCATGGCTGAGCGGCGGGCCAGGCACAACCTCCAGTAACTATCCGGCGCATTCAACACTGTCAAGATGGTCGCTGCTCGTTGTCTTCACGATATGGCTGGTCCTGGCCAATGCCATGACTCCTGCGCGCATTGCAGAACTGCGGCAAGAAACCGTGGACATGTTCTATCACGGCTTTGACAACTACATGGATATTGCTTTCCCTGAGGATGAGGTTAGCTCCCCATGGAGGAAGCTTCAAGCCCCATACTGACTTATGTAGCTGAGGCCTGTATCTTGCTTACCCTTAACCCGAGACCAGAAGAACCCAGCCCATGTCGAGCTCAACGATGTTCTTGGGAATTATTCTTTAACACTTATCGACAGTCTTTCCACTCTCGCGATTCTGGCCTCTGCCCCGCCAGACGAATACCTTACAGGCGCCAAAGCTTTACGCGATTTCCAAGACGGTGTATCCTCTCTTGTTCTGCAATACGGCGATGGCACAACCGGGGTTTCGGGGAAGGGTTTACGAGCACGAGGGTTTGATGTCGATAGTAAGGTGCAGGTCTTCGAAACGGTCATAAGAGGGGTCGGGGGCTTGTTAAGTGCGCATTTGTTCGCAGTGGGAGAATTGCCAATCAGTGGCTACAAGCCACGGCCCGCTCATAACGACTCGAAGGCCAAGCTTAAGAATCCAACGATAATCTGGCCGAATGGCTTCAAATATAATGGCCAGCTCCTTCGCCTTGCTCTAGATCTTGCGCAACGGTTGCTGCCAGCCTTTTATACCGCGACAGGAATGCCCTATCCGAGAGTCAATCTACGTCATGGAATTCCTTTCTATTTGAACTCCCCCCTGCATAGGGGTTCGGAGTTTGAAGATGTCGCTCAAGAAGGCTCCGCTGAAATTACAGAAACGTGTAGTGCGGGAGCAGGGAGCCTGGTGCTTGAATTTACGACATTGAGCCGACTCACTGGAGATCCACGCTTTGAACAGCTTGCGAAGCGAGCTTTCTGGGCTGTGTGGAATAGAAGAAGCTCTATCGGACTGATAGGCGCTGGAGTTGATGCCGAAAATGGTCAATGGATTGGACCTTATGCAGGAATCGGTGCCGGTGCTGATAGTTTCTTCGAATATGCACTGAAGACATCGATTCTGCTTTCTGGTCACAATATGCCGAACTTGACGAAGCCATTCGAGCAGCCTCACGAATCGTGGCTTGACCCGAATACAATCTACAACCCACTGAGTGATGAAGAGAACTCATCTGAAGCTTTCTTGGAGGCTTGGCATGAAGCACATGCTGCTATCAAAAGACATTTATACAGTGGAACTCACCATCCGCACTATGTCAACGTCCATCTGACTACTGGATCACCGCAAGCGTATTGGATCGATAGTCTGGGTGCGTATTATCCCGGCCTTTTAACACTGGCAGGTGAAGTAGAAGAGGCTATTGAGACAAATCTCCTCTATACGGCTCTATGGACTAGGTACTCTGCGCTGCCAGAGAGATGGTCTGTTAGAGACGGTGGCATAGAAGGCGGATTAGGATGGTGGCCTGGGCGACCAGAATTCATCGAATCCACTTACCACCTGTATCGGGCGACTCGCGACCCTTGGTATCTACACGTAGGTGAAATGGTATTAGAAGATATCAAGCGGAGATGCTGGACTGAGTGTGGCTGGTCTGGCCTTCAAGATGTTCGGACTGGTGAGAAGAGTGATCGAATGGAAAGCTTCTTCCTCGGAGAAACTGCAAAATACCTGTATCTTCTCTTCGACCCTGAACATCCTCTCAACTCTCTCGACGCTGCATATGTATTCACAACCGAAGGACATCCGCTAGTGATACCTCCCGAGAGTACTCCCTTTGTCAAAAAGAAAGGGAACCGCACCAGAGATATCCAATCATATGCGGGTAGTCAAGATACCAACACATGCCCCGCTCCTCCGTCGGTAATACCCTTTGGCGTTTCTGGGGTTGCTTCTAGAGCCGACTTCTTCCACGCGGCAAGCTTGATTGGTCTACACTTGATACCCAATGAACATGCCGTTGAGCAGTCCCCAAAGGGAGACTTTGATGTTGGTGAACTACCTACACTTCCTAACCATAGTTATTACCCTTGGACGTTGCCGGAAAGTCTCTTGCCAGACAATGGAACCTGTGATCGGCTCCCAGTGAAAGTTACTTTTACCATTGAGTTCCCAGTCAATTCTCCGGTCCAACAAAATATTGCATCAGCTTCTGGATTCAACATAGTCTTTGGCGGGGCACAAAACCTGGTACGTTTGCAAGATGGTATACTCATCAAAAGTTTGTCCGGACTGAAATTGGGTATGGTTTGGGAATCGCCATCACCGTTCCAGGACGTCTTTGATGTCCCTCTCAACGCCTCTTGGAGAGTATGGAATATCGCTAATTTGGCCATGGGACGAGATGAGAGGGTTTATATCGGTCGCGATGTAATTGGCGACATGGCAGATCCTGCTTTTACACGAGTAAGAAACTCAGTGATGCTTGACCTGGTGATTCAAAAGCCGAATCCCGTTGAGACGAACAGGAGCTTTGACAACGAAGAACTTTACGACAAAGAAGAGTATGACCAGCAGCCGAACGTTGCGTTTGAGGAGACTATTAGCAGCCCCGGCATTGCAGCTGAATACAAAACGCTGCTAAGCTCACTTTTGCACCACGTAACCTCCGCGCTTCGAGATCCCGCAGCAACATTAATCCCCCAACCAGAAGCACCGCAAACATATCAGTATTCAACACTTCCGGCAATTTCCCCCACAGGGAAAGGAGCCGCACCAATAATAGATGTTATTGAAGCGCCTAATCCAAACAATAGTCCAACTTCCGAGTTCCTCAGCTGGAGAACCATCTTCTTCGCGGACGAAGCATGCAATGCCCAGATCCCCGAAGAAGCGGTCAAAAGTCACCAAGTCATCATTATGAAGCGTGGCGGTTGCACCTTTTCTGACAAACTCGCCAACATCCCCAGCTTTACTCCCACATCTCGCGCTCTGCGTTTAGTCATCGTTGTTTCGGAAAACGATGACCATGATGAAACAGATGAGGATGGACATGTGGGATGGAGTAGTGTTGGTGGACATCGGTTAATTCGGCCACTATTAGACGAGGTCCAGAGGACGCCTAGCGGGCTACAAAGACACCATCAGATTAGCATGGTTATGGTTGGCGGTGGGGATGAGGCCATTAGACTTTTGACCAAAGCGAGGAGTATTGGAATACGGAGGAGATACCACGTTGAGAGTGGAGGCTCGGTGGTCGGCAATATTGTTGTTGTATAAAAACGCATCATAATGAGACATGGGAAAGAGCGGCGTTCAGGATGGGTGGTTTTGCGCGTCGTTTTTAGTTAGTAGATACCAGGCTGTTAGGAGGATGAATGCGATTAGTTGTACTGCACCATAGGCGAATTCCTCATCTTGCTCCATAGCTGTCTGAAAGGTAAATGCTTACACGTTCTAGATATCTTTTACTGGGACTAAGTGTTAACTTCTCAGGGGTATCTAAACAGAGAGCAGTGTTCATGACCACTCAACAATCGAAGTAAGTCTTCAACCATCATCCTCCCAACCACTCAATGTCTATCCTAACATTCGCACAGCAAATCTCAGTCTGTGCGCCGTGACCCTCAAAACGCACCTTTTCAACTCAATGAAATGCAAAACTACTGGATTTGGCGGATGCACAGAAGGCGGAACCGGCCGTCAACACAGGTCCATGGCTGCACAACCATCGTTCGGTCCAATGAACCATAATTCCGCTCTGTTATACGGGAGAAGTTATGGGAGCGAGTATCTCAGCCGTATTTATATTGGCACGACCCAACCAGAGAACCGAAGCTGCCGAATAATGCTGGGGTGGCAGTCTCAACCCTTGCCAGCGTGAGGATCAAGTGCACTTTTCTCACCCATCGCACTCATGTTGTAGGGGTGCAGCATGAGGCTGAGGTTGTCATGGATCATATGATGCTGCAGAAGCGGACGTGGAAAGCTGTTTGGGGCATGTTTGCAGCCGCTGGGGAAAGGTGAGTATGGTGAGGCCTAATCTGCGCGTGGGACTTTTTAATTCTGTGGGTGGGTGTAGTGAAAGTTCAGCTGATTCGTCGCTTCTCGGCTGGAGAGACGCCTGTTGCGGAGGCAATCTCTTTTGGGCGCACGCCTGTATTCACACTTGGACATGTTTACACATTCACGCCATGTTATCACAACAGTCGATGCAGCAGAAGCAGCAGCAGAGCCTCGAAATGGCACACATGATGTATATAAGGCGGCCAATGGCCACGCCGCAAGCCGAGAAACGAGAGAATACTACAGTACTGCAAGTTCGACTCTTAAGTTTCCTACCTATCAATGGGGTGCTTCTTTTCAGCAAAGCCAGAGCCCTGGAGCAATGCTCCCAATATAGTTCCGCCCCAGACGCAGCAGCAACACGCTCCCACGAATGTAGAGAATCTGGAGAGTTCCCAAAATGAACAGCAGCATACTAGAGCCCAAGTATCGCCAGAGTTCCAGACCGCGAGGCCAGGCGAAGAACCCCAGAGATTGAATCACCAAATTCTTTTCCAGGAGAATATAGAAAACATTCCGCATATATCCAGCAGGCGAAGAAGCGTAGAACGCCTTTCGAACTCTCCTACTTTGCAGCACCCGCAATTTCTGACTGAGCAGCCTCTATCTCTTGTGGGAAGATCCAAAACGCTGGGGTCAAGCGACGAATCTCAGGAGCCTATACTTCCACCGCGTCGTGCATATAACGACAAACGAGAAAGTTATGTTCCAAGGTCGAAAACACAACCGCGGCGAGTTCCTACATTTCCAAACGGTGGACAGTCTCCCACAACTTCTCAATCTCATTCTGGTCCGAGCACCCAGCGTTCAATTGAGGATAGAGGACGCGAGGCAAGAGACAACCTGATTTCAGTATCGAGCGGGGAACAGCTTCGAAGGGGTACTTATCAATATCGAAATATTGGAGAGCATGAAATCCGCATCTTGAAAGTTCTGAGCGGTGAACCTAATGACCCTGTTCGTTGCATGCTGATCCCGAGCGCATTGAATTCCGGACGGCCAAACTCGACGCTCCAGACTCACGAATACTGGGCACTTTCATATTTTTGGGGCGAACCACCAGACGTTGAAATAAGAGTCTATTATTACCCCGAAGGAGAAAATATTGGACAGACATGGGTACCAAAATCCCACCATGACCACGCCACTTTCTATATACGAAAAAGTCTTCAAGACGCCTTACGTCAATTTCGTAGATCAGACTGTCATCGTGATATTTGGGCTGATGCAATCTGCATCAACCAATGGGACGCAGACGAAAAGGCTACTCAGGTGGCACAAATGGATGAGGTCTACAAGCAGGCAGAAATTGTATGGATCTGGCTCGGTCAAGGGACGGACCAGACTTCTAATACTTATGAGGATCTGTCCGACATAATAAACCTCGGAAACTACGGAAAAATATTTGATAAGGATAAGGCGATGAACAACTTGGAGAAGTTCACTCGGGTCCTCAGACTTATGCAGAACAGATGGTTCCATCGGCGATGGATCGTACAAGAATTGGTACTGGCGAAGGAGGCCGTCATTCAATGGGGCGAACATGGCCTTCTCTGGTCCGACTTCTCCGATGCCATTGCTATCTTTATGACCAAGTACGAGGATCTGATCAAGCCAACACTCTTGGCAAAGGCTGACTCGTCAACGCACGAGCCCAAGATCCATAAGATAGATGCTAGAGCCCTTGGAGCCAACACACTTGTCAATGCGGCAAATGATCTATTTCGGAAGTCAGCACAGGGTCATATTCAACAACGACTCTTAACAATGGAAACTCTGGTCTCATCACTTCTGCTAGCGTTTGAGGCTACTAACCCGCTGGACACCATATATGCTGTGTTGTCTTTAGCAAAAGACATACACATCGAAGTTCCAAACAACGGTACACCAACACAAGATAGTCCTCCAATCCTCGATCCTCGCCTCCAGCCAAGGTATGATAGAAAGGTTACAGATGCATGTGCAGACTTCATCGATTTCTGTATAGAAAAATCTAATTCTCTGGATATACTATGTCGGCACTGGGCTCCTCCAGTACAGAAACAACTTGCAGGCACCCACCACCAAGAGAAGTCGCCCAGTTGGCTTCTGTCCATTGAAGGCTCCGCATTTGGGACCCCTCAAGGCGTGCTAATGGGAAGGAAAAAAGGGGATAGTCTTGTTGGTGCACCAGTACGCCACAATCAAAATCACTACAGCGCATCTCTTGGCAAGCGACCCAAGTATAAATTCGGGTTTTTACAGAACACGCCTGAGAATATTACGTCGACTGTTACATCTTCGTTTAGAAAGTTCAACGGGCGGCTGGAAGTTAAAGGGTTTCTCTTAGACACTGTTACCAAGTTTTCAGACCGGAATCCAAGTTGCATGATCGTTGCCGAGGGGTTCAAACAAGCTGGCTGGCAAAATGAAGAAGCTGGAATAAAAGAACTCCCAGAGAAGCTGTGGCGAACTCTTGTCGCAAATCGCGGTTCTCATGGCACCAATCCCCCAACTTGGTATCGCAAAGCATGCTTTGAAAGCCTCAAAGATCAGGATGCTAACGGGGACTTGTTTACGGAGCCTCTAATAACTAACCCGGCTACTTCCTATCTTGTCAGGTTGTTTCTAGAAAGAGTGGTGCAGGTCGTTTGCGGAAGACGATTTTTTCTGAGTAAAGGACAGGACGGCAGAGATGCTTTGTTTGGATTAGCACCTTCCAATGTACAAGCAGGGGACATGCTCTGCATTTTCTACGGATGTAGCGTCCCAGTCCTAGTAAGGAAGGATAACGGCGCTGATACCTTCGAGTTTCTTGGAGAATGTTACGTTGACGGCATGATGGATGGCGAGGCTATGGCTATGTCTGATCGAGGTCACATATATCCTTACGAGGATGCTACGACGTTCAGTCTTCGATAGTGGCACATGATAAGGAGGGGGATTTTGAGGCATTTTAGCGAGCTCAATCAGATTTAGATGCGAGGATGATTTCTTTACTTCTTTGGCAATTATTTCTTACAGTCATATTTGAGTAACCACAACCTTAACTAACAGATAGTAACTAAAGATAGTTTATTGATAGGTTTAATCTCGCATTATCTTAGGATTTGAGATTCATCAAACTTCTGAAAACCTTTATTTATATTCTTGAAGTATTCCCCCTTCCAATACCGTTTTGCTCGAAACATTCCAGATGCTTAACACGAAACAATGATAACGACACCCAAGAAAGCTTGAACTTTATACCACTCTTGTCATATGACCTAATCTTGCTGTTGACAAGATACAATAAACAATTTCTTTCTCTGTTCCCTACACGAATCGTGGGACTGCTTATACTCAGCCCACCAAGCGGATTTGGTCTTATGAGGAAGCAAGCACCAGTTTACCGGTGACTGCTCTACACAATTCAATTACTCAAGTGTGGCATAGACCCATTGACGACGGTCAGGTCCAGGTGGAATGTTGCTCACATTTTCCACTATCAGTTGCCGGCTAAAAGCCATACATGAAGATGTAAGCTGACTTTGGAGCAGTGCTTCTTACCGGATGATCTAGATCTCAGTGTTCTGGTCTGCAATCTAAAAGGCAGATTTTACAAAAGGCTCAGGCTGGAAAGCAGCTAAGGCAGACAGTTCCTGGGTTGCCATTCACATCAAGCCTCAATGCAACGTCTGCCACACCTTCTCGCTTATTATTACCGCATTGTCAACCAATGGAGTTTATGCACGAACCGCACGAAGGGCTGAGAAGCTCGGTGGACTACGTGTATTTGAGCTAGGGGCAAAGTGTTGTGGATATTTAGACGAGGAGTTCAGGTGCTGTAATCATGAGATGTTCCACCATAGCCTGGTGAGCCATATTTCCAATGTGTCTGCCCAAATAATTATTAGGAGCAGTTTACTTCACAGCCTGCTCATATTCCATACGCCACAGTACCTTCAAGTGATACCTATAAGCAGCCACCAACGCATCACACCTCACGTATGTCTGTCTGGCAATAGTAAGCTATTGTCGTCGCCAGAAAATGGGTTTTCTATCGGCTAATTGTGCCAATTAGATCTTCATTCAGATCGTTCCTTTCCCTGTAAATGTTGCAATACCGTGGCTAATGACTTTTAAGAAACAGCAAAGGGTGCAACCACACCAGATGCTGCGTGCACTTATTATTGCCGTTCTCTCTCCTCTTTTTTGAATGAGGTATTTGACCTTACACCTACTGCTGATTGACCAGATTTCTTTTTCGTTGCATTGACCTCACTGTTCCAAATTCCAGACCATGAGATCTGCTCCACGGGTCGAGGAATACGCTCGGCAAAAACGCGTATATGCATGGTATGATCATAAATATAGCGACGAGGCTCTTGACATCTTTTCGTCTGAGTGGACCGACTGTATTACGAAGTGGGAAAGGAAGGATCGCCCTCTGGACTTGGAGGCCTTGCAATCCACGGTTGATTTTGGAACACTCAAATTCGGCAGCTTCTTCTTAGGCTTTCCTTTGGCAGCATTCTCCGTCTGGCTTGTAATTGAGGAGCTCAATGGTCTGGATGCGGTGATTTGCGGAAGTTCAGAGACTGTTCGGTCTTGGTGGAATCTGGAGCCTTTCGCCTATCTAGAAGATAGGGACAGAAAGGTGAGGGACCAGTGGCAGAGCTCACTTGTAATGCTCAGGTCCCAAATCAAGGCTAGCTCCTTGTCCGGGGAGGAAATGCGATACAGATTGAAAGAAGGACCAGCTTATGTGGAGAAGCTGGTGGACTCTTTGGTCGAGTTGGAAAATACTTTCAATGCTGATATCGAGGACCATGTCGTCGCAAGTAAAATGGTATCCTGGATTGAGGAAGCCGCTGGCGAAAGGCTTGTCTTGATCGCAACACTTTTAAAGATCGAGGATAATGGTGCGGGGAGTAATTTTGCGCCAGAATGTACTGCGGACAGCAATTACACCTGGAGTAAATCTGATTCCCCTGCCCCGTCATGGACAGACAATTTCGGTCAGTGTGCAAGACATCCAATCTTAAGACAAAACTGACGACCATCATGATAGCGGAATCATCTCTCGAGAGTTTGCCGCGATCGATTCCAACGACTCCTCAATACTTTGAGGCGCCTGTAGGACTTGGTTGCCAAAATCAAGACACACAATCTCAAGCACTGGCTGGGTAAGCGATTCTTGCAAAACGTTAAATAGACACCATCTCTGAATCTGTCTAGTATGCACGACCGTTCTGCCACAAAAGTATTTCAGTCATAGTTTCTGCCTATACCTAAACGCCAACTTCGGGTGTTGAGTGTTGAACTGTTAATTGGTGGCATTGGTATTTCTAGACCTGGAGAGAAGTGGATGTATCCTGAACATTAAAGGCCCTCTCTTGCATTGTTTCAACTCAAGATGGAAGTGATGGGAACGACACAAGTGCATCTTGACAAAGCCTTAGGATGATACAATAATACTTTCTCCCATTTCATTGACGTTAAAAAGTGTTGCCCCCAATATGGAAGACTTCCTAGATATTTTGTCGCACGTCAGACCCACTTTTATTCACTGGGTTTCTTTAATTTTCTAGGAACTAAGAGCGTTTAGTTACTTATTTACGTAACTACCTTGATTTGATTCCCGGCATATAGGTAAGCTATTTAGACTATTGATCTACTTAAGGTAGCTAATTAGCGCCTACCTTAAGGAGTCTCTAATTGTTATAGCTACTAGCAATTCCTACATTATGTAGCTAGCTAATTAATCTAATGCTACTGCCATTTACCCATAGTATTTGACCTGAAGTCCCTGAGCTTATTTCAAACTCAATTACCCCTATTTAGCTATCGATTGTTAGAACTGACTTTTGAAAAGGGGTTTTTTTACGCCCTGGACTTTGGATAAGGTTTAATGGGCCGGGATCAAAGGGTGAGAATGCTGGGCTGAGTGAGAATAGACAGTTGAAGTTGTTTAAGAGGGATAGAACTGATGTAGAGATATGTTAGATTTCTTTGTGTCTTATATGAACAGAGCTTCTCACTGGTTGGTGACACACTTGTTGCACTTACTTAGTTCTTGATATTTGAAATACCTGAAATTCTTGAATCAACATCTTTAGTAGTCTCCCCATATGGACGATTTGTGCTTCGATAAATCGTGAGCTCGATATGAGTAACTTAAATTACGTGTTCCGGGGAAGAATGATCACCATTGTCATAACCTCAAGCCTAATAATGCAAGAGGCTTCTCAATAAGAGATCTAAAATTCATAAAATCTCTGTACCCAAACCCCGAACCCCATTCCTCTCAGCCTCACTAAGCCTAATCCCCAAAAAGTCCTCCAATGCCTTGACACGTTCACCCTCAGTACTGCACAACGCAAGCACCTCTGACCTCCCCATAACTCGCCTCTTAACCTCCGCCCCAGCCAAAGTCACGTCCCCCACAATCTCCTCATTGCCACCATGGCCATCATCATTGCCACTCTGCATAACCATCTTCACACACACAACCACACTCGTAAACCAACTCGTCCGATGCGTGCTCGTGAAATAATTCATCATCTCGAAATCACTCGGCGTAAATTCCAGCTCCGTAAACGCATAAGTTGGAACCCAAGGTTGCGTAGGCTTATTCCGGTGTTGGTAGAGCCAGAGCTTCTGGTCTGATGTGGTGAAATCGGGGATGGTTTCATAGAGAAGACGTATTTCTTGCGTGCCGACGTTGATGGAAACCATATTTTCTATGAGTGGAAGAGGGTGTACTGGGCCGCTGGAGCCGAAACCTACGTCGACTAGATATTTCTTGTCTCCGATTGTGATGAGGTTGACCATGTGGTTCCTAAAAAGTACTGTATAAGCGATATCTCTAGTTTAAGGAAGAAGAACAGGAAGGGGGAAATGATACTCTCTGCTTACCAGCCATCGTATTTGGAGCCCGTCCATTCTTTACGAGCCGAGTTGGGATGCATAGCCTCATTAACCTTCGCCCCAACGCTAACAACATCAAACTCCAAACTCCTCAATACGGTCCCAAACAAAGAATTGTTTTCCATGCAATACCCGCCACGTCCCACATTTCGCTCGACGATCTTGTGGAACAGATGTTGTGGATCTAGGGTTATACTGTGGTGGGATGAGTAGTGAAGGTCTAGGTTTTCAAAGGGGATGTGGGCGAGGTTGTAGCGTTGTAACGTTGTTAGGAATTTGAGCTTCTCCCCTTCATCTTGTTCTGAAGGAGTTGAGCTGAGCTTTACTTGGCGAGATGCTTCTGGTAGTTGTATGCGTGCGTAGTATTGTTAGATTTGCTCTGGAGTATAGGTTTCTCGGTAGGAAGGGCTGAATTCAGTCATGGTCAGTGAGACTTGAGGTTGATATTGAGCTTGGTAGCACGCGGTCTGATTTAATCGACAGAAAAGCTGCTGCTGGTACGTGGTAGGGTAGAACTGCCCACTTTAGTTTTGAATTACGCAAGCCAATTCACCAAGTCGTCCAATAGGAGTTTTCGAACATGGCAAGGCTTTGTATCTTTACAAAGCCTATGCACAGCGAAGAAAAGGCCAAGCTGATCGTCGGTATATACTATATACACACCTCAATAGCCGACTTCTTCAATATGGGAGGAATTATTTAGCATGGCCGCCTTGTGGAGGCAGGAGGCTCACCCCTGCGCTTGGCGTGACATCGCGAGGAAGTGATGCTGGAAATGTAGTTCGGCCAATCACGAAATCAACGTCACATTAATCCTACAATGGTTGGAGAAAAAAAGAGGTTTAAGGGTTTTCCTTTCTTCTCTTTTCTTCCTGCCGCTATTGGTGGTTACATACGGATGGTCGTTTTGGGCCACTGAAATTAAAGCACTAATTGAGATATAGCTTACCTCGAGCGAGGCTCTGGCACAAGACATGAGCTGATAGCGGCAAAGAGTCCAATTATCCGTTGCAGGAACCACTGCAACCCTAAGAGTCTAAAGTTAGGCAATGGTTTTTGGACTGGATGGTGTGTTGTGATCACGAAGAAGTCGCCGGATATAATGGATCACTATAGGTGCCTTAGTACGATTATTGTACAATACGCTTTCGGCGCCGTCCCCGTCGAGGGCTCCCTCGTTGTGATCCAGTTTTTGAGTCGAGTGTGGTGTAGTCTGTAGAGGAATTCCAGCCCGGAAATCCTTCTGTTTTCGCTGCCAGAAGAATTGAACCTTGAAGACAATATTGTTGTGAGAAATTGGTTCAAGGGCAAAGACACCTCGGTTCTAAATAGCGTATGCGTCTCTTAACAACTAAGTAAGGTTATATACTCTTTCGATCCTTAGTTCATGTGTTCCTCTGGAAAATAAATCCGCTCCCAAGCAGCAACTTCCTCTATAGGCTAAAAAATCTTTAAATGATCTTAGAAAGTATGCCGTATCCCAGAGATATCTTCTTCCGTGTATGCCAGTGAGAAGAACGGATAAATATTAGCCGCTTCGAATGCCGGCTGGTCTCATGATATTTGAACTCAATGTGCATGAATCAGCGTTTTCGTCATCTCAACCTCCTGAAATCTCGCAGAGATATGTTCAAACCCCCATTAACCCCTGGGGATATGCTATCTCTGTTTCCTTTCTAGTCCAAGTCAATCCGCGGGAAAATGCCAGACCAGTCTACCATCCGACTAATCAATTACCCAACAGGGAGAATATAATAAAGTCAAAAGGTGAAGGAGACAAGTTATAAAGTATAGAGAAGGATGGGATTTTCAGAAGACAGATCAGATTACATAACAAGCCACGCAAGAGAGCGAAGATATTCTTGTCTATAGACACCTTACAGTTCAACTATTGTACTGTTTTGCGCCTATTATAATTGAGAGATTCCAAATTTGCAAACATTTTCAACTCTTTAATTAACCATAGTGTCCTGGTACGGCCATAGCTTTTTGGCCAGAAGCCTGTCCTCCTCGTTGTCAGCAGCCTCGACGAAGGCATCTCTCATTTGCGTTAATTCAGTCTGTATTTCGTCAAACCTGGCTGATTCTATCGATCCATTTAGAAGCAATCCCCAGTTCTTTCGAAACATCGTTAGTATCTCGCTAACGTAACCCCTATTCTCCTCCTCATGCCTGTATAGAGCCATCTCCTGCTCGTTAAGGCTTACGGGACATAGACCAGCGCCTAGGCAAAGGTCTTCTCACTTATCGATGATTCTAATCAGCGCTCGTCGAAGGAAGAACAGATCAGAATCTTCCCATACGCTCTGGACGATTCGTGTTGGCTGTGTTCGTACGTCGTCTTGTAATTGTAGCGCGGCCCAATGTCTTGGGTTTTTGTTATGCGTAACTGCAAGGTAATATTTATGCAGATGCTCGCTCCTTATAAGATTATCAATCTTCTCCTTTTCGTCTGGTTCTAGGCTGCCGTAATTCTCTGGGCGCTTAGGCCAAACATTCATGCTGTTAGAAACCGGCCCTTGATGCCTAAACATGGTTGGAACGCCACATTGGTAAAAGAATTGGAGGGCGGCAGTTGCTTGCCAGTCAATTATGCGTGTGATTTTTTTTGATTCCGGGTCGACGAATACGTTGTCAAGATGGAGGTCCGGATGCCACAATGTCGACAAGTGTGTATCGTTAGGATCTGGAGGAGGCACCATAGCCGGAGCGAGTTGAAGATACTGATCTAAGAGGTCGAGCATTTCCTCAGGCAGCTGGGGTTCTGTAAGTGAACGAGCGTAATTCATCTGAGGTTGGGCATGCGCCTTAATGAATTTCACTTCATTTTTGGCCATTGCTTCAACAAACTCGCTAGGTCCGTTATCTGCGTCGATTAGCTAAGAACGATTGTAAAGCACTTCAGATAGACTCACATGGTCCTCGGTTTATTTCCATGCCAGCTCGTTTACCTCGCCATAGCCCACTCTCCACGAGTGGTCCTAAGGTAAAACGTTGGAGTTTTGAAGGATATAGCGGAGTAGTGGTTACCAAGGCGTCGCCCTCTGGAAAATCTTCCCTGAAATAGATATAACCTAACTTCGCGAACTTTGTAGATGCAAGCTTACGCTCAATTTCCACAACTTGCTCTATGATGTCGTATCTAAGCTCCATTGGCCATTTATTCCAGTCTTGCCAGAGCCTCCCAAGAGGTTTCCCTGGGGCCTTCTCCTCAAAGATGTATTCTGCTCCTACTGGATTGTTCCGGTCGGCAGACCAGGCAATTATCCGAGGAGTGGGAATTCCTAATACGTCTCGTAGCTAATAATACTTCAGTTAGGTTTCCGTCATCAGGTCCAGGAAAAGCAACTACTTACAAATTCACGTGTAGCTACTTCTGATGCCGTTGTGTAAAATGCAGGCCTGCAGAAGGATTTGGAAGCTTAGCAAAGACCTCTGAACCGTTGTCCATAGTAAGTAGATAGGCTTTGTTATTTAACCCCTCTTTACACTTGAGAACTTGAGAACTTCAGTGCCTGTAGTCCGAGTTAGTTATGAAGTTAATAGTAGGTAGGTGTTCGAAGTAAAGTACAATAACTAGCACCGTTGCTAGAGATTGCTGCAACTGCGGCATGCAGCAGTTTTTGAAGGTCAAATTTGAGATAACTCTCTGACAGACGATAGGATTCATTGTACCTAGATTTGATTAGCGCCCACTCTACCTAGAATGCATGATGGACGAACACCCAGCGATGTCTTGTGTATCTATAGACATCTTCCTCGGAGATATCCTCCACTAAAAGAAGTTAATGCTTAAAGAGAACTTCATGGTTTTATTCTACACATACCAGAACCGTCGTTTCTCACGGCACGAAGGCGAGGCATCGACATGGCATGGCTGGTACTCGTAAATTTCGCAACGATGGAGGGTCGAATAACTTGATGAGCAAAAGATCGTTGTGAAGAAAGCCAGCGACAAAATGGAATAGAAGCCAATAGAGGAGACATACTTTGGCTCTTTTATGTTCTGAAAAGATCGCAAACTTTGGGATGTCGGCGGGATGTACGAAACAGGTGGCACGGCAGCGTAGGTCTAAGTTTAGCTAGCGCTAAGAACATACCAGGGTCTTACCTCTAGTAGCACGTTTGTAGTAGAAGAAAGAGAGGCCTGACTACCGT
Organism: Pezicula carpinea; assembly: GCA_026119845.1. Taxonomy (NCBI): domain Eukaryota; kingdom Fungi; phylum Ascomycota; class Leotiomycetes; order Helotiales; family Dermateaceae; genus Pezicula; species Pezicula carpinea. The sequence goes on from JALRMK010000008.1 coordinate 1,018,094, forward strand.
CTTCTAATTATAATTGAGGTATTTTAACCAAGTAAAACAGATGCCCACAACCTCATCACCGCCAAGAAACTCAGCCAAGACAGAAACATAACAAGGGAGAAATTATAGAACTTGTCTTGATGGTCCCCTGCTCGTAGTAACAACAACACCAACGCGCATGAGCAAACAGACGGATCTTTCATACTTTCAAGCCTCCCCGGAACCGTAGAATAATCAACCGAATTTAACGACCTTCTATACAATCTCCACTTGTCACTCCTAGCTACTACCAGCAAGCCAGCCGCAAGTCCACGACCACGAGACGAGACGAGAGTCAAACTAATGACCCCAGGGCTAACATCAACAAGTTCCTCGGTTAATTAAAAATTATGCGACATGAGGTCTATACAGATTCTATCTACTAGTCCAAAGCGATCGATAAGGAACGAACGGGGTATCAATATCAGCCTATAACGCCATCATGTACTGAGTGAAAAAAAGAGGGAAAGAAAATTCATAAATCATCGAGAACGTGCTGCTTCTCAGTGAAATCTCAATCTCACAATCTCGAAGAGCATGTTCTGCGCAACATGTACCATAACCACAGTAGCAGTGGGCAATAATTCGGGCCACTCCCTGAGATCCCTTTTGCCCTCGCCAGTGACATCAACCTTCCACCCAAACCACAGAATCCTGCGCGTGATCCAGCCAGCAACAATTTCGCAGCCCCATGTAATCATACTAGCGTAGAACGTAAGACCAAAATCGTACCCCTCGCCACCACCGATAGGGGTAGGATCGATTCCAGAGGGATCTTGGTCAAAGGCGAAGTAAGGGTAGACGTCCTGGTTAGAGCCGTAGTGTAGGACTAGAATAGAGCCAAGGAAAGTGAGCATGCTGACATTCTCAGAAAGCCCACGGATAAGGATGTTGCGGGCGCAGAACTTTTGGTAGGATGTGTAGCTTTGGCCGTTGATGCCAAGGATTTTAAGGAGAGAGTGGAAGTGCGAGGAGATAGTCAGAGGTGCGAAGAGGATGAGGAGGGTGGATGACAGCACTTGGAGGAGGATGAATTGTTGAGGTGAACGCAAGCGGGCGTACAGGGCGCGGACATAGGTTTGGTAAGTTAGAGAAAAGTAGCTGCATATCCCAAATTAGTATCTGCAATTGTAGGATCTGTAAGACAACTTACAGTTTGAAGATCCAGCCAAGTGGGTAACTTCCAACTCTTTCTCCTTCGTTACCTCCCAATATGAAACCGGTCAACCCATCCAGGAGGTGTACCGTAATGACCCAGCTGTACACATACACAATTGTCTCCATTGTGTTGTGGGGAAGCGTTCGCAAGTAAATTTCGGCGTAAGCCTCACCCAGAACATAGACACCCATGCCGATACCCAGAGCTGCACAAAACCACAAAAACCTCACAAAACTCGCTGGAATCCAGCGTTTCCTTAGGCTCACGTTGATACGCTGTCTTCGGTAGTCGTCTCCAGCAAGGGCAACTTCAAGAGGTGCGTCCGGATCAAAAGCACTTTGTACGTGGGGACGAGAGAGTTGAGTGCGTCCGGAGATGGTATCATTTTCACCAGTCCACCAGGAAGAAGTGAAGATACGCTGAGTCTCGGAGAGGGAATGGCGGAGGGAAAGATGTCTTTCGTTGTTTAAGAGGATTGCGAGGGCACAAATAAGCGGCATTGCCATCGTGATAAATGTCCACAGTATCCAAGCAGTGTTATGTTGTGTCAGGTCTCGAAGTTCGGGAGAGTAATAAAACGGGATCGGGGCAGCGACGGAAATAATAGCGATGATCGACACCGTTATGGGAAATCCTAGAGTTTTCGGCCACCTATTGGGTCAGTCAGACGGTTGATAGCAGAGAGGGGAAATAACCAACCAATTCAAGCTGTAGATGTTGAATACCTTGGTGATCCACATCAAAGCCGTAACGTTATAAAACCCGTAATACACAAACAGGAAGAACCAAAAGTTGACCTCGACTCTTGCTTCTCCGTGCCCAGGCACCTTATGCCCCAAGCTGTTCAACACATCGACATCGTCGTCGTCCGGGAGTTCATACTGCGGAAATGGTATGGCACACCATGTTACGGCCTGCACTCCGACAATGGTATCAGTTAATGACTCGGGAGTACTGGAGGTTCAAAGAAAAGTCGGAGATCCAAGATCTAAGCCCACGCTTCACTCACCAAAGCCGCAGGCAACACAATCAACAATCCCCATCTCGACCACCAGTTATCCATAGCCTTCCCCACCGTATGATGTTTGGGATCAAGATACAAATCTCTCAAGGACCTCCAAAAGCCCAAACGGCCCTGCTCAACGCCCTCCCCCTCCTCATCACTATCACCATTGTTGCCTCCAAAGCCGCCATAGCCAAAGATATCACCCCCAAGACTCCCGAGGATAGAGTTCCTGTGGCTTCTCCTAGCACCAGCACCGCCAGGAACGGCGCGGAAACGTCCTAGTAATGGCGAGTTGTCGGACGCGTCGTTGGCGCGGTGTTCAGCACCTTGTTGGAAGGCGAAGAAGGAAGGCATTCACGTAATTCTGTCGCTTCTCCCTCTCGGCTCGTCTCGTATTTATATTTGTGCTTTTGCGAATGTTGTCATTGTCTTGGTTTTGCTGTTGAGTGGGCAGAGGAGGTTAAGAGTTGGCTATGCTGGATTAAGGGTCCATCCGTCCAAATAATGTTTGGTGACGACGAATCAAACAAGGGTCCACCCTCGAGATAAGGTTTCGGGCCGGATTAATGTTTTATTTTAGGGTTCTAGTGGTTGTATGTGGAAAAGGATTTTTGAGAAATTTTGGGATGAAACTTTTCAAGGGGAAATTGTGAATCGAATGACGTTTGGGGGATGTTTTGTTATGCTACTGATGATTGTTGCATTCTTTTTGTTGCATAGAAGTTATGCTAGTTCTACTCATCATTGTGGTTGAGCCGATAAAAGCGCTCCAAGAAAATTAACCGTATCAATGGCCCCAACCAACCGATAACAGATTTAGCAAGTATCGTGTTTGGGTGCTTTGGCTTGATAAGTAATTCTCACAATGCTCTGTTGGAATTTGCGACTCAAATATCAAAGTGCTCTTCCACATGTGTTGTGTTGTGCCTGAGAAGCTATCTGTCGAAGTCAAGTCCGTCTCGCAACGTCCTAATCCTCACTAGATTTATCTGTGGTCTAGTTTGCTAAAAATGACTTCGACTGTCGCCTCTATGAAATAAAAGTATCCACCCGTAACCCTTGCCCTTCGTAACGTGCTGGAAAGCAATGCTGTCTATGTTGAATGCCTACTGGAATCCTGTACCGAACGCCGAGGGAAATGCATGTGCTTGCTTCGCTTCATGATGAGACTTGTGGAAAGACCATCGCGGAAAGTTGACATTGTTATTGTTCGACTATGATGCTGGCTTCTCATCCGCGTCGGAAAGCAGGGTGCAGATTGGTGCACTTAGCTTATCGCGACCTTTGAGGAAATCGAGCTCGAGAATGAAGAGGTATCCGATCAGCTTTCCACCAAGCTTCTCCACCAAAGTTCCGGCTGCAGCTGCAGATCCACCTGTGTCACGCAATGTTTAGCTTAGGTCCTTCATGTGCGACAAGCAAGCTGTATTGGCAGAGAGCGCTTACCGGTAGCGATAATGTCATCAACGACCAGAACGGTTTGTCCAGGTTTTATGACATCTTTCTGCATCTGAAAGTAATCGGTCCCATATTCCTTCTCATACGCTGCCTCCTCCGTAGGACCAGGCAACTTTCCCCTCTTGCGGACGGGCACAAAAGAGGCACCCACTTTCCAAGCCAACGCAGGTCCAAACAAAAAGCCTCTCGCATCCAAGCCGACTATAACATCTGGGGTCCTGCCATTATCAAACACCGAGATTTGCAATTCGAGCGCGCGAAGGAGAGAGGTGTGCAGATGGTGGGAGGCGAACAAAGGAAGGATGTCGACAAAGTCAATACCAGGAATAGGAAAGTCGGGGAAGTGCTTCAGGCCATTGCGCAGGCTTATCTTCGTACGGGCGAGTTCGGTGGCACTGGAGGCAGCGGTGGTGGCGAGGGACTCAGATCGCGAGGCGGCGGCATTGTTGTCTGTAGACGGTGGTGAGGTGGTGGTGGTGGTCATCGTGAAGGAGGAAGAGAGGAAGAAGAGGTGTAGTAGGGTGGTAAGGTAGTAGGGTAGGGTTAGGGTAGGGTAGGGTAGGGTAGGGCAGGGCAGGGTGAGGGCTGGAACGGCGACAGAGATTGTCAGATTGAGAAAATTTCTGGGATGTGAGACGCGGAAGGCGGGCGGGCTGGGTTGCGGTGTAGGCACAGTGGTGGTGGTGGTGGTGGTTTGTTTGGTGGGGTGGTCGATGTTGTGATTTGGAGGGGCAGCAGCAGAAGGCAGCAGGGATCGCAAAATGGCAGCGAACGAGACAAAGCTGGTGGTAGGAGGTCGGTGGCAGCTGGTCGCTGGTCGCTGTAGCTGATGCGGTCAGTGGCGTGGGAGAGCACAAGCAGAAGATGCTGGACGGTGTGCAGGACAGTCGGTGTGAGGTCAGTCCAGAAGAGAGTGCGGTGATAGACAGGGCCGCAGTCGAAAAGAGTTTTAGGTGTGGAAGGGTTTGGTCTGCGCGCTACTCGGCAATGGATGGGCCACAAGAGCGCAACAACGACCCTGCTCAGTGTCTTGTGTTGTGTCTACAACGCACAGTTGAGTTGGTTCATCATTCTGCTCTTGTTGCCGTTGCCATTGCTGCTGTTGCCGTCTCTTCACAACTAGCAACATTGCCGATTCACAAGGCGCCATCAAGGTCCTTCTCCTTCTGCGCGAGCCCATACCAGAATAGCACAACTCACTGTACTTGACAACCATATCTAGCCATCCGTCCAATCACGTCGCATTTCGATCTTGTTCCCAGCTGACGGCTTTCAACCATACCAAGTTCTCAACAACAACGACGACGACGAAGAGGGGTCATCAACTGTCAACGCAAGGCGCCTGTCTCACATGTTAGCTACCTTGGAGTGATGCAGTAGGACGCTCACTCCGGTCCAGTCAATCACTATTGAGAGAGCCTCTTCTGACAAATAATATGGGACGACAGATCAATAGCAGATGTAGAGGTCCTCCACACAGACACCGGGATACCTGAATCGTGCACGCTCCCAAACTCTCTCCATCCGGCAGCCCGAACACGAACTGACAGAGTTGTGTGCCTCTTGTGTGTACCATGGCTCAACTTGCGTTCGCAGCACCGCATTCCCCCACATTTCTGACATGGCACAAGTCACACCACAGTATATCTGTGCCCGACAAAACTCTCCCTCTCCGTGCTGTGATACCATCCACGACCGTCCAGTGCCGCACAGGACTTTCGGCATCCCACTTTCTTCACGGCAAGCCACCTGTGCCACTATCACACACGACCCCGCCGGCCCCATGCACGACATGGCTCCTGCGTGCCTTATCGATAAGCTGTCCCCACACCACGCCAAGGCTCTAAGCATCTGCAGAAGTCTTTGTTTGAGGATATGCGCGCAGACATGCGGTTCATGCGACCTTGGAGCTGTTGGGTTATGCGAGTGCATCTATGGGCACAGCCTAGGTCAGTACTCGCAAAGTAGATATTTATTTGTGATTTCTATTACATGTTGATTCTGAATACCTTCGCTTTCTTTTTGTTGTTTTGTTCTCGCTAAATAAAGCCACCCCGCCCCCTATTCACTACCCGGCGATTACTGTTTAGCGAGATTTCCCCTTGTTTACCTCCCTACTACCTAGGTATGTAGCAACCGTCTTGCCTTAAGTTCAATTATTTTAAGATATGATTTGCTTAACTACTTATAGGAGCTGTGAGAATGTTCTAATCAACTTGAGTCTAATTAATCACTTTGCCTTCAAATCACTAGGTTAGATTAAGTAACTTAAGTATTTAAAGCACCTAGGTCCCAGGTCATTACTAGTAAGGAAGAGAGCCGAGGACAAGAAAGAGATTCGAACCCCCCATTTTCGATAGCTGAGTTAGTCTGAAAAACTTAAACTTACAATCCCCCTCGAACTTACATTATAGTTACTTCTTCGTTGATTGGAGGAGTAAATCGGAAGAGAAGTAACAGAGTTCGAAGTCCTCTTAGTTCGCTAATGTGGTTGCTTTGAGCAACTCAACTTTGCAGTCTAGCTAGTAAGACGCATCCAATATAAGCGGAAGGAGGCTTTCCGTTAGGTGGAGGCCGGCAACAAAGTAGCTAATCATCACACCATATTCTAACCAGTCTTTCTATAGGCCTCTATCACAATGGGCCCAAGAAGTGTCTGGAACGGATTTATATACCCTATCTCGACTCAGCCATACCTAGTTATAGGAACTTAGGAAGTGTGGCGACACAAGCCAATGCAATCGCCGTGAAATACCAACTTAGACCACTAATAGAATCCAGATGCTTGTCGATCAAGGCAACTCCTGCGGCTCCCATGAGACATCTCGTAGCATTTATTCACTACAACAATATTTGCTAGACCCCATGAGTACATGTCTAGTATCAGCGTATTGTTTAAAAACCTTAAAGGGTGACAAATCGTTCTCATCGTAGATTTACTTGGTCCAACTGCTTCAAGATAGTATTGTATGCTTGTGATTCACTTCTCTCTAGAAAAAAAAAAGTCTAATCCAAGATTCCATCACTGGCAAAGGGAAGAAACACCAGCGACAGAAGCCATTGTGATGGCGAGAGTATTTCTGAGTTCCGTGGACACCAGATGGTGGACGATTAGTTTAATTCTAGCAGGATCAACACTTGTGGTTTATTGTTCTGTTTCTCGCGGGAGTATATTTAGAAAACTAACTCTTAGCAGCATACCCTAGCATTGCAAAGATCACCAGGATCTAAACTGAAATACATTGCGAACTTTTCGGCATCTTTTTGCCTTGTTGCTATCATTTGTGGATCTCATTCAGGGGTAGTCGGAGAAAGCCTACGGTCCTCAAAGGAAGAGTAGCTGCAACTCGGGCCGTCAAATCATGCATGATATCGGGTCTCAGCGGTGAAAGCATGCATTCCAATGTCCGTGGTGCAAAAATGGAGTTCTAAAGAGGATGGCCACCGGCCTGTGTCTTTGTCAAATTGCCAGCAGGGTGGTGAGTAGTTCTAAATCTAAGCGAGGTACATACCTACTCGTATGGCAGAAGCAGACGTGTCTGGCGCGACGAAGACAACGCAACCACTCTCTCAGGGAAACAGCAAGTTTGGTGATCGAATGTTCAATCAATACCCATCTTGATTTATTGCTGGATAGATTTTATTATGCGATGCTGGCATCATGTGGAAGCTGAAATTATGCTCATGTCTTCCTCTGTTCATGCTTTTACTTGGCAAAGAACATCTCAGTGGACATCAGGACAATTCAAAATGCTCTAGGCTGTCCAATAATTTACGATATATTCAGGCACTATGTCTTCTTCGTGGAGGTACAGCTAGGTGGCTCTGCTATCGACCAAGGCCATGGGATCGCAAAACTAAAAGTCCTTCCAGTCCTTTGCACTTTCCCAAGCATACGCAGCCTCCAGAATCCGTGCCTCATCAAAATGCTTTCCAACGATCTGCATACTAGTCGGAACGTAGACCTGATCCTCCTTAGCGGCTACCAAGCCGATGGGCATCGCGAGCGCAGGATGGCCTGTTGCATTGAACGGGCACGTATTTTCTAGCTTCCCCGCAGTCTTGCTCATTTTCTGCAGAGGCGTTGCATCTGGATGGGGCAATGGATCAGCAGGCGTGATCGTCGTAGGCATTATCAACAAGTCGAATTTCTCGAGTGCCGAATCGTATTCTTCTGCGAGCTTCCGGTTGAGGTTGACTGCTTTGGCATAGACGTGTGGGAATTTCTTCCAGCTGTATTCCCCGCTAAACATGGCGTTTTTGCTGACAATACTCATCTATAGCTGTCAAAATTGTGTCTAAATGGGGCCAGTAAAGATGCAACAAACCTTGTCGATTGATTCTTGAGTATATGGTAGCATCTTCTCATACATGTCAGTGAGCATGACCTGTCTGCGACCCGATGCCCTCCCCTGCCTCCCCATGTGGCTTCCTTGCTTACTCATAGCACTGAATATTATAGGAGCTATGCTGTGCATAGGCACACTAACTTCTTCAACAGTGGCTCCCAACTCAGAAAATACCGCTGCTGCTGCCCTGAACTTGGCCTCTACTCCTGGGTCAGTCCCACTAAATGAAAGACTCTCTTTCAAAATCCCAATCTTCCAGCCTTTGATTCCCTTGCTATCTTGCAAGATTTGAGCGTATTTGGGGACGTCTTTTGGAAATGGTGTTCCTGCTCGCTGTCTATCGTCAAGGCCGTCTACGCCTGCAAGCACTTCCAACAATATGGCATTGTCCATACAATTTCTTGTCATTGGACCTACATAGTCGACAATAGCCTCGTTGCTCACAATGCCTGTGTATGGCACCAGGCCCGCTGTTGCTTTGAATCCATACAGACCGCAAAGTCCGGCCGGAATGCGGATAGAGCCTCCCTGATCAGCCCCAATTCCCATATCAACCTTGTTCAAGGCTACGAGATTGGCTGTTCCGGAACTACTCCCGCCAGCACTGTAGCCTTTAACATAGGGGTTATTGATGGGTCCTGTTGCTGCGCTGAAACTTGAACAACTGACACTTAGGTTCTCGCAAACTGACTTCCCAATAATGCAAGCTCCGGCCTCAATCATACGTGTGATGATAGTAGCGTCCGTCTTGGGGACCCAGTCCGAGAACGAATCTGTGCCAACCAAGCATGGAACTCCTGCTACACAAATGTTGTCCTTCACGCATATTGTTTTATCCTTAAGTAAAGATGAGAAGGGACTCTTGTGCTTCAACTGAAAACGCCAGGCCCAGGCGTTGTCCGGGTTGTCTGTTTTCTCCGGGAAGTAAATGTTTTCTCGTGGTGCAAGTTCTAGATTTGGTGTTGGTTGGTAGTCTATTCATTTATTAGATTACTTGTTTTTATGAAGACTTCCTATTCGTTTATCTCACCATCCATTTCGGAAACTGCTTGCAAGGCATTGAAAGTAGCACCAAGAAGTGTTGCGTAGTCATCTCTATCTTTTGGATCTACTGTATATCCAAGTTCAGCAGTAGCAGCTAGTAAGTCGTCTACTGTAATGTTTATTCCCCTTTCGCTATGTTAGTTCGCTTGTGGTCTAACAAGGTTAAGAACAGACGTACTCTTTCGGGGTTACTGTGAGCATCGACATCTTTGCAATATGCCAATACCTTCTCGAAGAATAAGTTGCAGAACACAAAGCGAAGAGACCGTTTGAGAAAAACCACCTCGAGCTATCCCAAACAAAGAGTGGGATCATCGGGATTGACCGTCCATCTCCGAAACTTATCAGCCTATCCCACCTTTTAACTAGGTAGGCAAGCACACCACGTGACTCACCCCCCTTTCTCTAGTTGCTGCCGAGGATGTAATCAAAGCACCTATCTTGATAGTATCTTGCCATGGATGATAAAGCGGTACATATCAAAGGTCATGCATGACTTTTGCAATCAAAGTGCAATTAATCACAACAGTAATAACTCGTGCACCCATTACTATTTCTGATGCTGGATAAATTGGCAGGCTTCCACTGACCTTACCAGAAAAAGAAATCAAAGGCTTGAAAACGAGTGGTATATATGCTGCTTCTACTTTCACTGCGAGTATATATGTGGTGGACATTTGTGGTTGTAGATATGCCCCATGCATCAGCTATCATGAAGAGCCCAAGTCCTTTACAGAGATAAGTACATGCGGAACTGATCAACCACACCTTATCTCTAATAATCCTGGCATTAGCAGCCATAAGTACTACTCTTCATTTCCTGAAATTCTTCAAGTCTTCAGTCTCATTTCAGGTCCAATTCCTACCATGTTTTCCCATCTGAAGCAAGCCTTCTCTTCTAAGCGAGCATTTATCCAATTCCTCGAAACTCCTCAAAACGAGCACGCTAAACTATCCAGGAGCGATAACTCACAGCTATATCTGGAGCAACAATGATCTGGATCCAAGCAAACCCTCCTATCGGACTGTCCTAGCTTCATTATAGCTCGTACTGGCTAGCCTACTCGTTCTCAGCTAGTACGTGGACTGTAGGAAGTGCCATGGTCTCGCTTGGGATGCCGTGATACTCAATTTGGCTCGCTATCGTCATCTCACACTCTAGCTCCTCGTCGGACAGGCTGACATTGCTCGCTATGCAAAAATATCAAGCGATCAGACCTGGTCCCAAATCATCATGTATCCAATCTGCAGTGTACTACACTCACTCTTCGTCATTCTCGCGCAACAGCAAACTTGTGGAGCAAACAATACTAGAATCTTTAAGATATTCTCAACGCAGCTCTCGACCACTACAACATGTCACCCACATTCCGAGGCGGCGGCGTCTCGTATTCCTCTCCTCCTTCGCCTTCTGCATTGCTCCACTCGGAACCAACGTGGCTACAAATTCCCTGTTCGTATCTGATGTCAGTGGTCTATTCCTACGGTGATTCAACATCAGAAGAGGACAACATCACTTCCTGTTGAACCAAGGTCACATGCCTTATAGCATGATATTTTATATCTTCATTTCTAAGCCATATTGAGTCAACCCCTATAGTTGTGTTGGCTCCATATTCACTTGATTACGTACCCCCTTGAGTAAGCTGTCTATAACAGCTGGATAGCTTAGTTGTATAGGTTTTATAATAAATACAGAGGCTTAGCTGTTCTCTTATTTTATATATAGAAACTATAGAACTATCCTCTTAGAAGGGCAACTAACATACAATATATACCACTGTTTAGACCATTTTTTACCTCACTTTTCATGCGATTCCGACGGACTTACACTTCTGTTAAAGTTTTACTGACGTTCCTGGCCGGCTATTCCATCCTCATGGGTTCATTCGCCGCAATCTCCATCACGGATTACTTCCTCATCCGTCACGGCAACTTCTGCATGCCAGATATCTACATCGTAAATCCCTCCTTGCGATACTGATACTGGAACGGCATCAACCTGCGCTCTATCGGAGCATGGCTCATCGATATCGCGCTCCCATTTCCTGAATTTGTCGCTTCCATGAGTAGCGTGTCAATTAGATCTGCGGGTACTTGCTTGTGGTATATGGGCTTCTTACTTGGGTTTTTTCGTGACGAGTGTTGTTTATTTTCTGGCGTACAGACTGTTTCCTGATGCGCAGTCCGAGGAGGACTTTGATTTTGAACAGTTGGATGTTGCGTATGATACTGTTCTGGTGGAGCAGGAAAGAGTTGAGAGGGTGAAGGTGGTGTATGGATATTGAGAAGGAAGGGTATGAGCCCGTCCAGTCCGCTTAAAAAATGAGGTAAAAATTGAGTTAAATCGAGTGAGTGTTGTGCCTTGAAAGCCCTGCTACAAGGGTGGGTCTGTAATTGCTATATCCAAAAAGAGTGAACTACCTAGGCCCTGTTTCTAGTCTGAATCCCATGAAATTAAGCTATCAGAGCGTTCTGGACAATGTTACGGGTCTGTAATACCCGAAGTCTTGGTTGTTTTAATGGTTTTCAAGGTTTGAATCAGAATATGAATCAGAAAATAAAGATATAAATCTTGTGCTATAAAGCACGTGACCTTATTTAAACAGAGGGCCCGTAGAGAGAGTAGATAGTCTTTAAGAGAAGTAGAGAGGTAACTACTAGAAGTATTGATTTGGCATGATGTGTAAATCTCACAAGGTTTTGAAATTCTTCTCTACAGTAGTTGATACATACAAGTACCTAGGTGCCTATAATCTAACACAAGCAAGTTGTAACCTAAACATATCAAGTCGGGTTTGAAACTTCTCACACTTCTTATCCACGCTATTCAGTTTATATCATTTCGGTTTTCAACAAAGTAGGCATTTATTTATTCTCTCTACATGGTAGAAAACTCTAAATCCAATGTGCCAAAATAACAATAGTCCAAGAAATGCCATATGTTCATATCCGACTTCGTTATTTCCTTGCCGCGTTCTTTTTTCATGTAAAAACAAACCCCCAACTCCTACCTTTCCCTACTTCAAACCCCACTCACCCAGTTAAAGTAAACCCAGGCGCCCCCTTCCCAAACTGCAATGCCAACAGGGCAAAATGGCCACCAACAACCGGTCTAGTAGTAAACTGAACCGAATTAACAGGCCAACCACCCGTGTTACAATCATAGAGATCGGTCTCGGGCAACGAGGTAGTCGTCTCATTTATCCACGTAGCCACCTTGGAGATGAATAAGTCCCGAGTCGACTCCGTGGCGATGGCTGCTGCGAACATTTCCCAGTCGTTTTTCGTGTAATTGTTGCGTGTGTCGAGTGGGACGCCGTATTCGAGGGCTACAGTCGGGTAGAAGGTGCTTTGCATGGTGTAGATGTCTTTGTTGACTAGGTTGAGATTTAGTTCGGCGTCGCCGTAGAGGTTATAGAGCAGGCCTTAGTGGAAGTTAGTGGGATGTTTTGATACTTTCTCACAGGCGAGGTTGGGGAACTTACCATGTGTGTCGTTGGCACCATAAGCGAGCGTCGTGTGTGGCGGATTTGCGTTCTGGGCAACGCCAAGAGTCTCCCACTGTTTGATATAGCTGTGCGAGATACTTGTGTAATTTGCAGCATCGGCTGTGTTGCCAGTCAGGTTCGCAATCACAGCCATAGCTTCAATGCCAATGATTCCTTTGAGAGCCAGATTTGTCTGGTTAGCGAGCGAGCCGGCGAAGTCATCAGTTGAGATCTGGTTGGCGGGAATCAATGCCTCGGAAATAAGGTAGCCGGTCCATTGTTTAAGAATGGGGTAGTGTTGAGTAAGGTAAGCCGTATCGCCTACTCGTTGCGCATAGGCGAGCGTCATGATTAACATGTTGCCACATTCTTCCAACGGTTGCTGCTCATCGTTACCAGCCGGATGACCGGTTGCGTTGGGATATAGGGAGCCGAGATCGTGCATAGAGTACATGTTTGGATAATTGCCAGATTCTTGGTTCTCGAAGAGGGGGTCGAGAAGGAGCTTCAGAAGGGCGGGGTTTGTGTAGATAAGAATTGGGTGGAAGGGAAAGATGACATCTACAGTTTGCATGTTGCCGTCGGAACTGATTTCTTTCAGGAAGAGGTATTGCTTGGTCGAGTTTCCGGTTAGTTGGGTGGCCGCGAATGCTTGTCTGGCTGCAAGAGAGGTTACTGTAAGGTAATCTTGTCCGGCAGCGGACATGGAGTCACTTGAGACTTGGTTGTCGAATGTTGTCGCAAGCCCTGAAGCGGTGCTGTAGTCATTGTAGAAGAACGAAAGCTATTACCGTCAGCAAATGTCACATTATGCAAAGAAACTAAGGTACGTACGGCATCAAGTTCAGTGGAAAAGTAGCTCGTCCATAGTGAAGGCACTTGAGCAACAGAGCTACCACTCTCGCCAACGAACTGTACAGCAAGGTCCTGAGTCAAGCCAAGAGTGAAGAGAGTTGAAACAGATTCCGAGGCTCCAATTCCGGAAGTAGCAGAGCCAATTGCTCCCAAATCAACAGCAAAGCCAAAGACCGGATAATTGTTGTTAATGGCACGGAAGTTGGTGTCGTTTCTATCTCCGAGTGTACCATTGCTTGTAAAGAGACCTCGCACGACAGTATCTTGCCCAGATTGGAATGTAAGACCATCAACATTCTTAGTAGACCAGTACCAGTTGCCCCAATCAGCTTGGTTGTTGGTCTCGGAGAAGAGAAGAGGAGTCTGTCGGAAGAACTCGTGGTACGCAATATTATCACTTGTGACGCCGTACTTCCATTGTGCAACTGAGTTGTGGTCACCAGCACACCATTCTATTTAATGTTAGCTTCTCTAGCTTTTCTTCCCCACATTGTCTCCCTCTAGTGCAACATACCTGCAGTGGTGTCGGCATAAAGTTGGACGTCATGTGACTTTCCATCAAGTGATGACACAACCACATCTAGATATGAAAATACGAGGGACTGCCTCTTCAAATCCGTTGGAGTTAGGGGTGAGAGAAAGGTGACGTTTAGTGACACCAAGCCTCCTGCGTTCATGATAAAAGTGCTCCTTGTCGAGGTGTACTCAAAAGCAGTCTGTGTAACTATTTTGGGCCCTGGGTCACCCATCCTGTACGCGAGTTAGAAAACATGTTTCATCCAAGAAAGAAATGAGGGCTTACCAGGTGTATGCCACGCCATCAACACGAATCATTCCAGCCCATCCTGTGACTTGGCCTCTGCCCACGAGATCAGTATTGCGGTTTTTGGGGGGTATTTCTTTTTTTAAAGGGGGAAAGTCTAAAGAATAACTTACGCCCAATGTTGAGGATATCTTCCAGCGAGATAACCCCCATTGCCACCATCACTGCCTGCTTCTTGCCATGTATTCATGTAAGGTGATTTGACAGCCAGAGGAATCGCCGGTGGCCGCGCAGGACTGAATGTAGACTGAGCATTTGCCAGCGCAAGCAGAACTGCGGTAAGAAAACTCTGATAGAACTTCATGGCTGTGATATTAGACTAAAAGAATAGAATTATTGATATAAACCTCGACGAGCAGTAAGGCTTCCTCGCAGGATTGACGAAGGATGTCAAAAATCTTGCAAAAGAAGGGACGAACTCGCGCTTTAGAAAGGAAAGTTCTAACGCTTTATACGCCGTGTCTGAGCCTTCTGCGGTCACGGTCACAAACTGCGGGGGAAACAATCGGAGGAGAGGGACAAGAGAATGCGGGGGAATGACTGGGAGGTGATCAGGAGGAGGAAGAAAAGGAATCCGAGGAATTTGTAGCACAGTGCATATCTTAAGGAAATCTCGAAATTAGGGTGTAAGGAACAACTGGGGCCAGCGTATGCTGCTATGTACGTGAACCTGCTTTCAGGATCACTGAGGGCCCCTGATGGAGTAAGATGCGTAGCAGACGGTGGGCCAGAGCAGAGATGCCAGTCCATACTACGTACCATAAGTGAGAAACCACAATGGTTCTCGGAGGCCAGAAGGATCAGATGAGGGGACGAGAAGGGACGACAAGCGGTTGATCCACACTGATCATGAACTGGTCTTGGATAGCTAGGATCCGGCTGGGTGTTGGGTCTTGGATCTTGACGTTCGGGCTCAGAACCGAGTCAAGCAAGGGTCAGACCGACAATCAAGACTTGGGGCTGGGAGACATGCAGATACGCAGCCATGGGATAACACTCGTACAGGCGTAATAATGAGAGACGGGAGATGGGAAGAATGCGTGGTTGGCGAGAGCAGGAGAAAGCCTTTCCAAACAAGCTAAGGGCTAAGCCCCATAGAGTCGACTCGGTGATGTGGCTGTCTTCCGGCCCCTGGATCTTGCTCGCGTGGTTCAGGAGTCTTAACAGTCCAACTGCAGGGCATCCCATGACAATGCATCCAGCACAAACTATTCTCCGCGAGTGACTCCATCCGCAGCTTGTCGTGCAGAGCGTGATGGCATTTCCTGCACGATGCCCTGGACCAACAGGACGAGTAGGACCGACGACGACGGCAGAAAGAAGGCCGACTGAACTGGACGATGCCACGAAGGCCCCATGATTCCCCAGAGTCGCTGAGATGACATCACCGCAGGCGACCTGTCGCTGACAGCAGCAGCAGCAGCGAAGGCACTTTCGTACGAAAAGCCTGACTCGGGACCGACAGCAAGGACAAGAGATGCAAAGACCAAGGTGCTGGCTGTCAAAGTCCACACAACCCACACATCCACGGGCCCCTGTCGTCTTCAGATTTCAAGCCTTCCGCGCGAATCTGATCGCGCCGCTGAAACGAAAGAGACTCGACGCCCCTTCATGCGCACGGTACTTGGGGTATTCGGGTGCTGTACGAGTCGGACGGTGTGGTTGGGCGGTGGTGGGCGCAAGATCAGGTCACCTGCGGACGCGGAGTTAAGCTGAAGTGAGATGGCACGGCCAGCCCAAAATAATGAAGAGTCGCGATGCGGTAAGGTACGGTCGCGTTCTGAGCTGGCTGGGTGGTAGAGGTTGGGTTGGTCGTGGTTGAAAAGGTGTATATGGAACTACCGAGCATCACTGGACCACAGTAGAAACTATGCCCAAGCGAGAAAGCTGGGCGGCAGGACAGGACTGTATTTCTGTGCTTTCGTACGACGAGTATGGGACTTTCGTACTGTCGTACTTTCGTACTTTCGTATATAGAAAGGCGCCTTACCAACGCATCTCCAGCTATTTCACGTGAGGGCGCCTGCGACCGCAGACGGCGGTTGTGGCTGTAGAACCCACGGACTGACTGCATCTGCACGACTCTGTTTCTATTCTCATCTGACAGGACAGCGGCACATCACTATAATTAACTCCACAGCTGATGGCAATTTAAAGGACGATCTTCTTACACCCGATGAGCCATTGACGATCACCTTAGCGAGCACTACTAGAATTACTGGCGTGAGGCAGAAGGTAATGTGCGGAAGTAATTAAGGCGACCGTGGACGGGAACCTACCTTCAGCTATTCTATGTTTTGTTTTGTTCTGTTCTTCTCAGCGCTTATCCACGTGCCAATTGGACGTCTGCTCACTGTAATTTCTGCAAGTGAGTCTCTCGGTCAAATTTCAAATTCTCCTTCCTTTCCAATGCAACGTAGCAGCAGTCTGTCTACCGTGCCAATTTGCCGCAGCCGCATCTTGCGCGGAGATGCAAGATGGAAAAAGTAAGAGAAGAAAAAAGTATATGCACGGGGTATATACAGAGTATTGATATATGCAAGCGTTTCCTGTTTTGACACTGTTCGCTAAACTCTATGAGAGAGAGAGCATTTAACACATGGCGACAAAAGTCAATTTCACAACTATGACGCTGCGCTTCTACGAGTTCTAGTGCTCCAGTAGTAAGAAAGCTTTTGATGGTGTAATGCTGCATGCTTCTAAAGCATGTTCTAGCGCTTTCGCCTGTGCAGTACAGCGCACAAGTGTTGCAAGGCGAGAGCGCACGACATGTCGGTACTCTCCCTTGCATTGTTGTTCCTGCCCTTGCGCAATGAGATCATGGTCAAAGTCTAAGTGCACTTCCAATGTGCAAAGGAGGTTATAATATCTTCACATACTATACAATGTGCAGCGAGTCAACACTCGCTTCCTCCACCTCATCTCTACGAAGACTGTTGAGAAGCTCTCCAACATTGATCTTATCCTCATAATCTTCGGCGACTACAAAGCTCAGAGTCAGTAAAGAAGATTATGAGGCCCTGGTGGACACTGGGGACTTTTGATCAACTAAAAGTTCGATTTAGTACCAATATTTGGAACCTTAAACAAATCCTCAAATTGCTTCGGTGTGAGGACTCCTAGTATAGAGCGCGGAGGGAGCCATCCAAGTACGATACAATGTCTTTCCGTGACATACGCAGTCCCGCAACCCGGTCTTGACTTGTTTCTATTGAAATGCTCGGTGGTGCGGACATATATGTGATCCCCAGTCGTCTCAGAACACGCAGGTCGATAACAGCCACCTTCTGCTCCAACTTCAGAACGCAGTGTCGCATTCTGAAGGTAAGTATATTCTACAAGTGCCGTGGAGATATACTGATCGATATGTAGTCCATGGCATATGGCTTGCTACCTGTGATGTTCTTCTTCCCTGATTAGAGGCTTAGTGACATCGAACTCATACCAGTTACCACATCTGATATCTTTCCCGTTCTCGAAGAATCCGGCATGGCTCTCTGCGTTGAAATATCTGAAAGCTATATCTTCTTTCTTTGGACCGCCCGTATATCTGTGAGTGTCCTTTAGCCAGAGTCTGTAATTAGGATATTAATTTATCCGTAACTCACCCAGAGCCAGCACGTCAATTAAGCTCTGCAATCCAGACCAAGCAGAGTCTCTCCTAATTGCAGTATCATGCAGGCGTTTCTCCAAGACCTCCACATCTCACTCATACGCTTGTTGTTGGGCTTGCAAAGTTTATAAGCGTAAATCGGAAAATTCTTGCTCTGATTTCGCAATTGCGAGCTTCTCGTCAAACCAGCTGTCTTCACATGAGGGATACTCCTCCCCTGGATAACACTGTCGGCAGCGTCTGCCTTCGAACCGGTGAAGATAATTCGAGCAGTGTCAGAACATTTGATTCTTCCTTCAAGATGCATGATGTACATTGACACCCATCTCACCTCCCCCAAGGCTTCTTCGGTAATTTTGCTTTTTTCATCGAGCTTTTGATACAAATAAGTTTTGTTTCCAAAGACTTCGTTTTTAAGGTTGAGTCCCATACGCTTTTCTTCGATCCACCCATCACCAGCGAAATGCCTTGATATGGGTGCTGGCCCGCAGTATAGAGTAAACCGAAAGTGCCTTTAGGTAGATGCATTGTTCATCACTGTCTAAAGTATGATTCTTGAGAAAAGTGACAATTAATAGGGCTGTAGCCTGAACTCCGCGAGCTGGATCGATGCTAGGCATGAAGAATGAGAACTGGGTTGATAGATGAGGTTCAAGGTAAACTACTTAAAAGACGAGTGTAGGCTAGGGAGCCTTTTTATAAAAGATAAAGGAGAGGCTGTGAGATTGACATTCCCATCGTTACTCGTGTCCAACATTTGTTCATGGCGGGAAGCTGTTCTTTCTACATCTTCTCTACTAACTGTGTATTCTATCACGAGTGGGATTAAGATGTAGTCTCAAAGTCGATAACACACATTATATTCAACATAAGCTAGGTGGTCCGCTTTCTAGTGCTAACGTTCAACTGGCTCTCTAGTCAAGTGCAGGCCTAGTAGTAGGAGTTGCGTTAGAATCGACTCCCCTATGTTGCTGAACATTACTCTTTTCCTAAGAACTTAACCGTTGATTGGTCCTGGAACACTGGGCTTGAAATGTTTCTGGCGGTTCGCACCCCTCTCCACTACATCTCGGTATTTATTCCTGGCCCACATCTCCACCTTCATCATCCTTTTTCCACTGCCCTCAAACTATTCTTCTTAACATCTGAAAGACCTAGAAGTCCTATTTCACTCTTAGCTCTGGCCATCATTTAGGTGTTACGATGGTTAGACTGGCCAGTATCGGATCCTTCCATTACCATAGGCTCCAGCAACAATATATATTTAGTTTCACTGTAAGTCACTTGGCGGTAAGAAAAGCAACAGTGGCAGATACTATGATAAAAAGAAAATTATGTGGTCTGTCCTTCGCTTATCAACAGTTCCTGAACTGCTTCATAAAGTACACAGATAGCTACAATGTGAATGTTCCAATTGACCAACCATGGAGACTAATCCGCATCATTCTGTTCCTGAGCAGATATGGCAAATGATGGTGTAGATGCAATGTAACAGGCGTTGAAGCAGCCGCGATGACTCGGAATTAGCGATGAGTTAAAAATGTTATGTCGTTCACCTTCCTAATGCATGCAATTGCGGAAGTCAATTGGTGACATTTACGAGTGACTGTCGATAATCATTTAAAGTGAAGATGATTGACTGAAGATGACCCTTTTTAATGCAGAGTAAAGAGAAAGTGTCAAGATAGGAGAGGAAATGAAAAGTTGAAAGTATAGAAGTATAGGTTGACTTCCAAAGCGGCTACATGATCGATACTGCTGATGTTAGCCGAGCTCCCTACAACATTCTTCAATATCAACACTTAACGTGACACTTCTGAAAATCATGACCATATATCAGTTTTTGCCCTCAAATGACCTGTCATTGGCACAACATCACGTATTCGTTCTAGTCTCAACTCCTGTATAACCTGTAAACTACATTGTAGTATAGTCAGAACGGTCAGATGCTTGAGTGACACTAGGAGACACAAACTTTTATCCCATCTCTCTGATCCTCGCTTCAATGCCGCGCTATCTTGAATGAACGAGTCCTAACGCCTTACTGTATATTGCTTACCTACGTCTATCTCGTCGACACTCCGACTACTCCTTTCTTAATCTCTGCCAAGACACGGAGTCTTCTATGCTTAGGTAGGCATAGTCTAGAGTGGTCCCATTGGGAAATATTAGATCAGAGGATTTTCTCATCTTAATTTTCATCTTAGGATTTAATTCTAGTGTCATGAGCACTGCAGTATTGTAGGTCTAACAGTACTATCGCTTTTGTCGCCTTAGAGGGCTTAGATATATTAGCCACAAGTGTATATCGATTCTCGAGACAGGTAGAGATCTTTTATGTCTCGCCAGTAATAAAGGAAAAAGGTCGAGTAATCTCTAGTTCTCTACTTAAATAATAGTCGCTCATTGTCCTCCCTTTTGTCATCAACATTACCATTTTTTGCTTGCCTTCTACATTCTTTCTTATCGCTTCTAGTACATTATTTTCACCATTGATTTATGCCATGGGCAGGGCTAAACGACCTGACTGAAGTTGACATCACTGTATTCGACGTTGCTAACAACTGCGGCTGCACGGATAAAGCCAGTTCCACCAACTTAAGTCGGGAACTACAAGTGCTATAGCCCTTTCGGGCATTTCTCCACCCTAGATGTCTACAACCAAAACCTCTATACTCGACACTCTGCACATCATTGCTTCCAATAGCATTAGACTATACCCTGTGCTCATTAAATCTACCGGAACTAGCAACGTCGACAAGCAGATAAAGGCTACAGTTACTACTTAGGTTCCTAGCACCAATGGCAATTTCAAAGGCGCGGCTAAGTGCTTTGTAGAGGGGTGCTAAAAAGCCAATTTCTAGTCTAAGCTATAGGGCAGACAAGGGACTCTAACCACTTAGAACACGCCCATCAGAGCCCCGACACACAGATATGCCAAATAACCTTTATTTAGGGAGGGGGATGCAGTAGTATAACAGCTAGGGAGAGCTAGGAGTTCGCGGCTTGATGATAACTCCTCAAAGTAAAATTGTAACATCTATTGGCCTAAGCTACTCTAGTATCGCTTTGGCTTAAGCTAGGTGTAGGAAGCATGCATAGAACAAGTTTAAAGTCATTGACTCTATTGGCTATATTCCATTGCGGCGTAGATTACCAAGCTCAACACTTAGGGCTTATGCGCCGAACACTAAGTACTTACCTATAGGTTCGACAGGTTGTAGCATTTATAAGTTTTCGCATGTGTCGGTGACAAATACAGCAATGATACAAGGGCCACAGGAAGATGAAGAATATGCAGGGGGACTAGGTTTAAGGGTTCCTCGCTCAGAGTTCCGCAAGGACTCCAAGGTATTTCAGGGTCTTTGACTCTTCGGACGCAGAAATGCGAGACCAGGAGGAAAAGATAAGGCGTCTGAAGGAATTCCTCTTGTGTGTGAGTTCACAAGCAGGTGTGCGTACATGTGTACCTACATAGTCGTGTGAGAGTCTTATGTCGAGGCATATATATATATATATGACTTTGGCAGGTTAATAATAGACGACTGACTACCTGGCCACGTCCATCTTGGCTCACGCTGAAAACGGTCAACCTCCTGACCCTTCGTCCATCTCTGCATTTCAATTCCCAGTCGAATGCATCCATCTGTTGGCCAATTGTCGTCTCCCACGTTATTTCCCATGGAGTTCTACTCAGCGGACATATCGCTCCTAGGCACGCGCCCCAGACATAAGCGCTACTGTCTTCTCAAGGCCCTCACGACTCTGCAGGATCCCTGTGTTCCGCCCCTCCGTCTCAGTCTCGTCCTCGTCCTCACACTACAGGACCTCATCGCGGCGGGAAATTCCACCGGGCTGGACTTGGTCTGATTATTCACCCCTCGGTCCCGAAATGCTTCACATCCAGCAGTCTATGCGCCACTGCTCGTGAACAAAGACATCGCAGCTCTCAAGTTGCGACAACAGCCACCGTGGACACGCCCCCACACACAACATGTCGTCGACCTGGTTGACCACAGCAGATGGGCATCCATCATCGGTAGGTAGCCATTCACCCGCTACAATGCCAATGCCCGCAGAATACTCGTCAACCGCGCCCCATGGCCCCTCGAATCCGAGTCCGAGTGACGAGAGGAAGAACTCGGCGACTGCACCGCATGGTCTTAATGCGCGGTCGTGCGTCACTTGTAGGAAGAGAAAGGTCCGTTGTGATAAGAAGGTCCCATGCTCGAACTGCGCGAAAGCAGGGAGCCAATGTGTCTTCCCAGCTCCCGGGCGCGCACCGCGACGACCGCGACCTGGCGGGAAGCCGGTCAGCGATCGAGAAGCGGAGTTGTTAAAGCGATTGCGAAGGCTGGAGGGCGTTGTGGAGGAACTGAGTGGACAAGTCGAGGCAGGCGATGCTAAGCAGTCACCCTCGAGTGCCGATTCTTACACTGGGCAGAAAGATGGAGAACCCGACACTGGTGACAAGCCGAGGACGGTCAGGGTAATTGGGATGGATGAGGGTAGGTCGAAGAAGGAGTGGATGATAAAGGCATTCAATCTGGGGACAGGGCCGCCGAAGGCTTCCTTCGATCTGGAACAGAACTTTGGCAGACTGGTCGTTGATGAGGGCAAGAGTGAATACATCAATGACCCGTTTTGGATCAACATAAACAAAGAGGTGTGTAATATGCGTCCTCGTATTTCTCAGGGTGCAAACATTCAGTCTAATGTGATATATATGTCTAACCTCTCGCAGGTTTCTGAGTTCAAGGATATCATTGACAATTCTCTCGAGCCCGTTCCTGAATCTGTGCCTATTATGCCAAATGACGAAGTCACGGAGCCCGATCACCAAAGTTTCATAATGGGATACAGCTCTGCTGGTGTCGACCTCAAAAGTCTCCATCCTCTGCCTTCACAGATTCCATTCTATTGGCAGACATTTCTGGAAAATGTCAATCCTCTTGTCAAACTTATTCATATCGGAACGATGAATAAGGTGATCAAAGATGTGCAGAGCAATCTAGATTCCCTGAGCAGGAGTACCGAAGCCTTGATGTTTGCTATATATTTTTCAACCATCACATCGATGAGTGAGGAAGAAGTGAGCTTTTCGAACTCTTCGGAGTGGGATCTTGTGGCTAACCACCAACACAGGTTACATTGAACTTCGCGACACCTAAGGATGTTTTAATGAGACGGTACAGATTTGGTGTCGAACAAGCTCTTGCCAGAGCCAGCTTTCTTAACACCAATGAGATCGTCACTGTTCAAGCATTTGTACTATTTCTAGTCTGTGTCCGTAGACATGACGATACCCGCTTCGTATGGTCGTTGACGGGATTGGCACTGCGAATAGCACAATCCATCGGCCTCCATCGTGATGGCAGCAAATTTGGTCTTTCTCCATTTGATACGGAGATGCGAAGACGTATCTGGTGGCAGGTCTGCGTGCTCGACTTACGGGCCTCGGAGGATCATGGCTCTGACCCATCGATTCTGGATCAAACTTTTGATACAGAGCTCCCATTGTCTATCAACGACGAGGACTTAAGTCCTGAAGCAACAGAACTACCCCAGGAGCGCGATGGAGTTTCAGAGATGACGTTTTGCCTGATCCGCTATGAGATCTGTAGTCTCTCTCGACGTCTTCACTATGTACCGCCAGGTCTTGGACCTTGCCTGACAACTCACCTATCTTTACCACCCGAAGAAAAAGAACGGCTTATTAAGGAGTGCTCGTGTCACATTGAGGCTAGATACCTCAAATACTGCGAAGACGCCGGACCTCTGTACTGGGTAGCTGCTACTGTAGCGAGATTAATCATTGCGAAGATGAATCTCCTAGTATACCACCCTCTGACACAACCTGGAAAACCCAACAATCTACCACAGGATATCAAGGACCGACTATTTATGTCTTCCATCGAGATCATTGAATACTCTCGTGTCCTGGAATCAGAAGCCTCGACGAAACAGTGGGGATGGCTTTTCCATACCTACATTCAGTGGCATGCAATAGCTTACATCCTTGGTGAACTATGTGTACGATCCAAGTCAACAATTGTAGACCGTGCCTGGCGGGCTGTGGATGGAGTTTTCTCCGACTGGAATGTGGTCGTCAGTCATAGCAAACGCACCGGTATGCTCTGGCAACCAATGCGAAAACTCATGGCGAAAGCGAGGAGGAAGCGTCAGGAAGATATGCAACTTTCGGAAGGAAGTTCCTTGGACCTTGGGATGGACACAAAGCACATCCGCCCCGAACCAGCTGGCCTCACGAATCCGCCGAGTCGTTATCCTGGTACCATAGTTCGAGATCGAGCACTAGCCAATGCCCAAATAGCCTCTTCTTCCCCAGTGTCCCCCCAAAACGTCAACGCTATTATGACAGCATATCAAGATGATCAGTTCATGTTCCAGCCACAAGTAGTAGGTATGGGAGCTCTGGCTCCTGACCAGATACAATTGCAGCTCCAACAACAGCAATTTGGCAACGAGGGGACGCCATGGTTGATGGATGATGGCGCATTGCAGGATCTAGACATGAACGCACTCGATGGCGAAGTTAACTGGGAGGGCTGGGATGATCTTGTCAGAGACTTCCAGATGGAGGTTGATCATCAGCTTCCAAACAGTCGAGGACCGAATATTGCAAATATGGGACAGTGGTGGTAGCGGTTTTGTTTACGGTCTCTCGGAAGTGACGAAGTCATCACCGCATGAGGATATTTGGCGTCTTTGGTGGTAAAAGGAGTGAGATATAACAGACAGAGTAGATATGGGAGCATTGTTATTTGGCGCTTTGCTGGGAAGATACCAGGCGGCGTCCCAGGCTTCAGGCTCGGCCTTCAGTATATATTATACCACACTCCGATCATTGTAGAAATGAAAATATAATCACCTGCTCCTTAGTATTCGAGGTACACATGTACCTACATATAC
The DNA here is from genome assembly GCA_026119845.1 of Pezicula carpinea. Taxonomy (NCBI): domain Eukaryota; kingdom Fungi; phylum Ascomycota; class Leotiomycetes; order Helotiales; family Dermateaceae; genus Pezicula; species Pezicula carpinea. The sequence continues at coordinate 1,042,843 of JALRMK010000008.1, forward strand.
CTAACACCAAGAAACACAATACCTAGGATCCCTAGAGTTGAGAAAACTATTATTGTAATACACTTTAGCAAGTAGGAAAATAGTAGATAGGGCCAGGCTAACGTTTTACCGCATATATGGATTGAGTGAGTGAGTGTATACCTAGGTAATTGTTGTACCTACTATATTTATTTCTTCGATCATATTTAGAGATATAATCGCATAGGTACCTACCCATAGGAGCCTCCTGTAATTCTACAGTACGACGGGAGTACCTCTAGCTGACAGGTATAACGGGACTTGATATTTAAGGTATAGTATAGTATAGTATAGTACAGTATAGTACAGTAATCCAGATTCTAGAATTGGAAGCAGAACCTACCTTACCTGAATGGAAGGAACTTCGCGGGTGGTGCTTAGTGGTCATCAAGCCGGAAGCCGCAATTGCAGTGTCCATGAATCTAATTTCCCACGCTAGTCTCCGAGTTGTCGCGGGAGTCTCGATGCTCTCTGGTTGTTGTCCTGGTCTTGTCACTGCTCACTGCTCACTAGCATTGCATTGCATTGTATTGTACATTGTCTTGGGACTATACATCGGGTACAACCTACCTACCTACCTACCTACTTACGCCTTTATGGCACTACTTTACAGGACCTACCACCACTATTTTCTAACTGGTACCATCAACCGACCTGAATACCTAGGTACCACTGTGACACTGTTACTCTCCCATCGCTCACAACTAACTCATTATTGAGAAGCTGGAACTCCAAATTTTGAAAGGGGGTTGGCCAAGCAGCAGTTTGGATAATATATTTTCCAGAACGGGCCTTGTACTCCAAGTATCAAGAGCATATACACATCAGAAGTCTATAGATATTCCATAAATCAGGACTGCATCCACGTTTCATATATAGCATCTTCTGCAACAACATTCGTCTACAAACGGGCTCCAAGACATTCATTGACTCCATTCAAAATTACTTAGCCAAGACATATCCTCCTTGCCAAACATAAAGTTCTCGGGGTCGAATCCCACGTCCTGGAAAATATCCTGAAAGTATGCATTTGAAGACCCTTCTGGTGGGGGAAATTGGCCGCCGCCGCCGCCGGGATGATGTGTTTCCGAGATCTTGCACGACAGCGTTTGAAAAGTCGTGACGCATTGCTGAACAAATGGACTCAGGTGCTCGCAAGCACGGAGGTCCGACATTGCTCTGCTCCAGGACTGTGACACCATCGGCGTGAACAGATCGGCTCGCAACATAGCGGCGATGAGTATTGTCCCCGCGACATGGAGGTAAAAGACGCGATGCCACCAAGGGAGAACACTGATGGTCCCGTCCGGCTGATGGTGCTCATGGACCAGAGCTATCATTTTCTGAGCATTGTCGACGCAAAGCGACGAGCAGTCTTGTAAAAGGCGGTCTCCCAAGCCTTGGTCGAGAGCGGAACCTGTTGCTACTTGAGTTTGGGACAAACAGAAGCGTGCCAGCATTGGTCTGAAGAGGTGAGTTCGAGCATGCAAGAGCCTAAAGCGACTCATATGAGTAAGCGAATCCCTGCATAACCATACAGTAGAAGACAGTGGTCCTAGGCTAAACTAACGACATCTCTGCTCTGCGAGAGGGCTCTAATTGCACTTACCGAAGACGAAGAAACACCGCTTGTCTGTGCAAAACATCGTCAGCATCACCTTGAGAGATAACAAGCCCCAAGGACCGGGGAAGACCCTTCTCCCATTTGTTAAGGCAAGCGTCAAGTTGCACCACAGTGCCAAAGTACTCATCGTTCTGGTACAAACGTGGCAGCCCTAATTTGTCTCCAAAGCTGCTGCAGGCAGGTACCTGTGAGAGCATAATGTGATTGGCGATCTCATATAGCTCCAGCACCTTGGAGAAATAATGGGCGGATGGCCCACGAGGTTGTCCCTCAAGGCCGCTGTCGTGTCGTGAGTCGATGATAGCGGGCGGAACGGTCAGGGATACCGTTGGAGTTCGTCCAAGTGACCATGAAATTCCCCTAGACCAGCATTAGGACTCCGGGACGCATCAGAGCGGAGGGCAAGGTTTATTTGCACACCTGTCCATGAAAACACAGCATTGCCAAAGTTGTTGCCTCTGCTGACTCTCATGGCTCGGAGGACTGGACGAAGGTGGCTCGGGGATGTCGAGACCAAGGCTCTGGGCTATGCGCACGGCGGAACCCACTACCATCCAGGTCTGGTGTGGATTGTTGGTGCACTGCAGATATCGACTCATGAGGAGCAAGCATCGAACAAGTTCCAGCGACCCGGGTTCCCAGATAATGGTCTCGGGACGGAGCAAAGCCCACGCGCGATGGAAGTAGATGTTGCTTGCTTCCTCTCTCTGCTCGGCTTGCAGACATTCTTGCAGCTGCGTGGACAGCGCAAACACGGTATTGAGCGAACTGAGGAAAATGCGTTCATCGCCGTCGAGGTCAGTGCCCGCAAACAAGGCCTGATAGGAGCGCGAGAAGCGTTCCTGTTCGAGGAAGGGCTCTAAAGGTTGGATGTCGCGCCAGTAGATGTCCATCAAGTGGTCGGCATGCTTGCGCGGAGGCAGGACGTTGTCCACGTGACGACTACTATGATGGACAGTGCCGGACTCGGCGATTTGACGGCAGAGCAATCCAAACAATGGAGCGTCGGTCATGGGAATCAAGCTGGGCCGCCCACTGGAAGGAAGACCGAGTCGAGCGTCAATGGCGGCCTTGACCTCGCCAGCAAACACGCCCGAAACACCACCGCCGCCGTAGACACCTCGCCCTCTTAATCCGTGCCCATCACCTCTGCTGGCTGGTCGTTCGACGCTCGCGGGCGCATCACTCAGCGCCGGACCATGATCATAGGTGCAACGGGTTCGCAGCGCGTCCTTCTTCTGGCAATTGCTGCACGCTGATATGGGGGAAAAGTCAGTGTCGGCAGCGCAGCGAGCGAGAGAGGAGGGCGAGACGGGAGAGGGAGGCCAGCAGTAGTAGTAGTCACCGTACCGGGGCGAAGGCCATCGCATTTCACCTTCTTGGAGCGGCAGGACTGGCAGGCAATGCCGATTTTCAATCTCTTCGTCCGTGGCAGGCCTGACTTCTGGGGCCCCAGCGACGGTGAACTTGCGGACATGATGGTGGAGAGGAGGGAGAGAGGGAGCGAGGTAGGTCGGATGTCCAGCATCACCAGCATCACCAGCATCTACAGCGCCTCTGGGATGTTGAGTGCCTGCAGTATCTACAGTACCCCCCAGGACAGGAGAGGCCTCTGAAGCAGCCTGGGGCATGGAAGAAAGAGCTCGGGGCAGACCAGGCTCTCCCTCCAGTACCGGCCCGTGTCCGGGCACCTCCGGCTGTCACCACGGAACCGCACGCTATTGGCTCCTGTCCATCGTGACCCGCCCTGGCCAGCCAATGGTGTGCGGATCCGTCCATGGCCAGCTTCCATGCCGAGTCTTCGGAACGTCCACCACGCCAGCAAGCATCGGTCGTACTGACGACGACGACGACGAGGACGAGGAGGAGAGGAGTAAGGAAGGTAGTCAGTCGGTATATAACAGCTGGAGGCCAGTTGCAAGACATGTCGTGTCCACGGTCTTTGCCCACGCTCTTTCGACATGGAGAAGCTCAACACCAAGCATCCTCAGTCAGTGGCCACGCAAGAGAAGCCAGAAGCTGATGCGACCCATGATACGCATTATCAGCCATCGACGCGCCACGCCGAAGCCCATCATCCCCAGCCGTACAATGGCAGCGGCACGCTGGAGGATCCCTTCGTGGTCGAGTTCCTGCCCGGCGATCCGCGCAATCCCATGAATTTCACCACGGCGAGGAAATGGCTCATCACGTCCATCGGCACGCTCTCGGTCTTCGCCATCACACTCACGTCGTCGGCATACTCTGGCTCTGCGGAAGCCATCATGGCCGAGTTCGACGTCAGCAGCGAAGTCTTCGCACTGGGCGTCTCGCTTTTCGTGCTGGGATTCGCAGTGGGACCGCCCTTGTGGGCTCCTTTGTCCGAGCTGTACGGGCGACAGATCCTGTTCATCACGACGCATGCCTTTGTGGTGGCCTTTGTCGCCGCGTCGGCCGGCTGTAAGTCAATGGCCTCGTTCTTGGTCTTCAGATTCCTGGCTGGCACTTTCGGCGCATCGCCCATGACCAACTCCGGCGGCCTGATTGCAGACCTTTTCCCGCCAGCCCAGCGTGGTCTGGCGATGTCCGTTTTCGCTACGGCGCCTTTCATGGGACCGGTCTTGGGTCCTATTGTCGGCGGCTTCATCACCATGACTGTAGGCTGGAGATGGGTACAAGCAGTCTGCGCCATCTTCATTGGCATCGTGTGGATCATCGGTATCGTTATAATACCCGAAACATATGCACCAGCATTGTTACACAAGACAGCCAAGCAGTATTCTCGAAAGACCGGAAAAGCCTACATCAGCGTACTCGAGCTCAATAACGGCGGCGTAGAATTCTCAGAAGTCTTCGGGAAAACGATTAAACGGCCATGGGTATTGCTCTTCTGGGAACCGATCGTGTTGATTGCCTCCACTTACATGGCAATCCTATACGGCACGATTTACATGTTCATGGGCGCATTTCCCATCGTTTATCAGCAGTTTCGGGGGTGGAATGAGGGCATCGGCGGCCTTGCTTTTCTGGGTCTCGCGATTGGCATGCTCCTAGGATTGCTATATACCATCATCGACAACAAACGTTACAGGAAGCTAGGCAAGATGGCAACACCAGAGGATCGCTTACCTCCCGGCATGGTCGGGGCCATCGCTTTGCCTATCGGCATGTTCGCCTTTGCGTGGACCAACTACCCCAACATACACTGGTCGGCCAGCATCATTCTTTCCGCACCCTTTGGATTCGGCGCAGTACTGGTTTTCCTTAGCTGTCTCAATTACCTGCTTGATGCTTATACCATCTACGCCGCATCCGTGATCGCGGCTGGTGCAATGCTCCGATCTCTTTTCGGGGCGGCATTCCCACTATTCACGACCCAGATGTATGCGAACCTCGGCATCCATTGGGCCAGTTCAATACCGGCTTTCCTAACGGTGGCATGCTTGCCTTTTCCCTTTGTAATGTACAAATATGGTGCAGGACTGAGAATGAAATGTAAATATGCACAGGAGGCTGCTATGCTAATGGCTCGTCTGCAGTCTGAAGCCCCTAATACACCAGACGAGGATTCAAAGTCGGATTAAGGTGTGTCACGTGTACGATCTATTCCTAACCGGGAATAGCTCTAGTTCTAGTGTGAGAATAGCGATTGCTTCAAAAAAATAAAAAACAATTCGTAGAGCGCCCTGGTGGCCTTTACAAGTAGTCACTTCTCTTCTTACCTACCTTAAGTAGATATTAATTCTTATCTACTTCTACCCTAGTCGGGTTATATACTCTAAGACTCTTTAAACTCATGGTAATTCCACTATACTCTTCTATATGAGTTAGTAAGTTCAACACTGTCGTCGAGACCAGTGACCACGGTAACGCAGCGATGGAAGGCGGTGGCCATTGTTGTTATTACAAGGCAAAGCAGATTTTGGGAAAGAGTATCTCTTATTAGGTAACATGCTTAGCCATTATCGCGCTAGTGAGCAAGAAGGCAGTGCGCACTCTTGGTCCTTCTCGAACTTTCACAATGATTCTCTGATAGTGGTTGGTTGGTATTCATGATTGGTTTTTGCAAGATATACAAATGCAGGACCCGCAGACTCCTGATATAAAATTTAGAACAATCCAAGCCCCAAGCCGAGAGTCCTCGCATTCCAGACCCAATAACCATTTATGGACAGCAGATCTTTTACTTCCCACCGATGAGCTTATCGTGTTGTCCGACCTTCTCATTGCCACCTTCAACATCACTTTCGTCATCTTCATCATCACCAGCAATAACGTGCTTGGGATCCTTGCCCTCATCTCTGTATCCGTGTCTGCGAGCCTCTTCCTCTCCTTCGCTAAGATCACTGAAAGCGTCCCCATCTTCATCCTCGCTACCTGCTGCGAAGGCATCATACAGCTCGCCTGCTCTCCTCTTACCACCCTTCTTTCTTCCTCCAGCGAGACCCTCGGCCTCGTCCTCTTCGAGAAGGTCGAATTCCCACTCGTCACGGGGGTTGTTGAGGAGACGCTTGCGGCGTGCAAGGTAAAAGTAGACGGCAAGGCCACCGCAGAAGAGTACGATTAACCCTAAGGAGCCGTAGATCCAAATTTGCGTCTTTGGGCCAACGCCAAAGGTAGGGAAGAATGACGGCAACCAAGATGAAGCAGCGGTGGCCGTAGCGGAGGCGGAGGCGGAAGCAGTTGAACTAGAGGTTACAGATACTGGAGTCGTTTCGTCATCGGTGCCGCTGGGTTTGGCGTTAATGGGGCGGTCAGGATGGTCGCTTGGGTTTGCCATTAGGGAGGTCGCTGTTGCAGGTGGTGTGATCGATGTTGTTGCACCGCTAATGGTGGTGGTTGATACGATCTCGGCGTGATTGTCGTCGTCGGTTTCTTCTGGCATTGGAAGAAGAGTTGCCTTTTCAGCATCAATCGACTCACCCCAAAGCTTGAGATGCCAGTCTGTGAAAGTTCCGTTGTGCTCGTTCACAACAGTGTCCTTGACTATAATGGTCCAGGTACCAATACCAGATTCGCCCCTATTTATGATTAGTAAAAGACTCGAAAGAAAGGATTAAAGACATACCAATGAACCACGGACATAAAAGTCCAATCTTCGTAGCCGGCATTTGTGGCATCCATGCGACGTGTCACAGCAAGATGACTGACGATCTTGTCAGGACTGATGAGCTCCACACTGAGATCACCTCGTCTCGTGTGGTCCACATTCATGGTAACAGTCACATGCTCCAGGCGCTCCAGATTAGCAGATTGTAACATAGCCGGAGTGACTTCGAAGGAAACAGCCAACCCTTCATCTCCTTGTGGAATTGCTTGGTTGACGTGAATCCAGGGAGAATAAAACCAAGCTTGAGGTTTGACATTTGCAAAAGTCTTGGCGGCCTCGATGGTTGCCCAAGTATCAATCTTTCCATATCCAAAAGTGTGACTGAATTTCTTTCCAATCGTGGTTGTCTGCCATTCTCCAGAATCAATGTCGACGGGAAGAGCAGTTTGCATGACCAAGTATTGCATGTCTCTCCAAGTTAAATCTGGACGGATCTCTAAGACGAGCGCAAAGATGCCTGCTGCGAGCGGTGCAGCTGCAGATGTTCCACCATGGCCTGAATAGCAAGCATTTGTACCAACATCCGTGGTGTGCTAGGCGTGCATTAGTAATTTTGTAATATTAACGGTGTGCTAGAAATGACTTACAATAGCATCTCCACTTCCACTGCTGTATGTCACGACAAGCTGGGCGGAACACTTCTCGGAATAGTATGGGTGAAGACCCTTTCGATCAATAGCACCAACTGTGATACTATAAATACTGTTCGTGTAGCCGTCGAAATTGCAATTGTCCTCATTAGCAGCACCATTTCCAGATGCAAAGACATAAATAGATCCCAGACCTCCTCGTCCATTTTGAACCGCGTTCAACATAGCTCGTTTGATAAGTAACCCTGGAGCATCCATTGACCGTCCATCATCTGGGGGGCCCCAAGAGCACGAATAAATCTGGTTGTGTTGAAAAGCGTAATTCATGGCCACAGCTTCGTCTGCATCTGTTATCAATTTCGAGAGGATTCGAATTCCTGCAATTTTTGAATCCCAAGCAACCCCGACTCCGCAAACATCGTTCTTGACGGCAGAGACCTCTCCTGCGCAACGTGTGCCGTGTTTGTCGTCGGACAGTCGGGGCTTCGGCTCTAAAGTATTGTCGTTGAAATCATAAGATCCCTCGGCGTAGTAATTCGCTTTCAGATCATCACTATACATATCCAACCCATCATCCACGATTGCCACGATAGCATTCTTCCCCGTGATGCCCTGCATCCACACGTCGGTGACATTCACATCGTGGCCCACCTGAACAGGGTTGTACAGATGCCATTGCTCGTTAAAAATCGGATCGCTGATGCCTAATGTCCTCGCAACCTCAGCTTGTCGTGCTAAAGCCGCATCCACTGGGGCATCCTGCCTCTCCAAAACCTCGCCCATAGCGTCTCTCGGAGGCATGAAGCCTCTCTTCTCCATCCGACTCTTAAACTTCTGCTTCTGTGCGAATTTGACGCTATCAAGAGGATGTGAGTCGCCCAGGGTTCGTTTCCGCCTCCGCCGCTCCTTCAAAGCTGTATGCACGATATCGGAGTCTTGCTTGTGACACGAGAAGATGTGATGATCTTGCAACTCGCCCAACTGGCCCTCATGGGTCAGTCCCAACTGGACTGCTATCTGTGAAGGTTGTATGGACGGATCGAGGTGAAGAACGTAGTAATCTTGCGCGTCGTAGTTTCGTGGTTGCAGACTCGAGGCCGTAGCCAGACACCCCAGGCCAACCAGACTAAGCACAGAGTGTAACCTCATCGTGAATGAAGCGTGTTCGGAATGGTAAGTATGCCCAGCTCTCCCCCAGGTCGAGTATCAATGGCAGATGGTTGTGTTCAAAGAAGGCGCATTGACAAGTGTCCGTTTCGAGGATCAAGGCGGAGCTTGTCAGCAGCAGCAGCAAGTGCGGCGTGTGTGTATACTGTAGATGGAAGTGGGATGGCAACGGCTAGGACAGCGACATTGTCTGCAACAGGCGGGAGAAGGAGAGGCCTCTTTAAAATAGTGAGTAGTTGAGGATTGTCGTCGTCGGCAGTAATCGAAGCACAGGCAGACAGTTCAGGTCTGATGTTTCGAGTTTCTCTAGAACCGAACTCTCAACTTCGGGAGCAAGGCCACATACGCCTGGCTCGGCTGGGCATCGTTTGAGGATCCTTTAGTGGCCAGACAAAGCGGAGCCCGTGGATGGCCCATTGGCCCCAGCTGATCCAATACATCAGCCACTATGCCTGAACCACCAGCGCCACAACGAGCCCGGCACACCACGGGACGCTAGAACGAAAGAACGCCGGGAACAAATGACTATTTCAGCCTCACGTCGTCCAGCCTCGTTGATGCCTGAGTCGGCCGGCTTCCTGCCTGAGCGCCGAACCTGCTTTTCTCACCGATGAGTTGGATGCGACATGCGACATGCGACATGCGACATGCAGGTGCAGCAGAGCTGACGGGAGGTGTGCCCGCCGGTCTGCCAGCCTACCAACCTCCTCACATATCTGGAGGCGATTTCTTCCGTCGAAAGCTCTTCCTACCGTACAGTTGAGTCGAAGCTATTGGATATGAGGTCCGTTAGCTAAGCATGTTTCTTCAATCTTGCCAGTTTTTCTCGCTGTTGTTGTAAGTGGTTCGAAAGGCTTCCTGGCGCATACACCGCAACTCATGACGACGACGTTGAAGCTTGGATGAACTTCAACCCCTTCCACCAATGCGCCAGATAGGAGGCAGTGCGACTAGAGCGACAGTAACGGGGTAGTGCACCCTCAATCGAGCTTCGAATCTTTGCATAGCTAGAGCTGTTCCTGCATTGATAGCCTCCACCAAAGTCAATTCATTGTGCGGAAAGGCACACAACCATGACGACCGAAGCTCCATACTGGGGAAAGTTACCCCCTCCAAACGTCACTCGCACATCGTCTGTCAGGCGCGATGAAAACCCTCCAAAGCTATCCGTCAGCACAACAGGAGACCAAGTCCCGTCCCAGAAATCCCAAGCACAGTCAAGGCAGAATCGAATATCCACCCAGACGGCTGCTACAACCGCTACAAACTCTACTCAGAGCCCGTTTGTGTCCCCAGTGGACTCGAGTTTCCGTGGTGAGGGACTAGCACCCAGACCTACTTCTTATAAATACGGTGCGCCTTATCCTTCAGCACAACTGGACGCCAACAGGGATTATTTGGACAAACGACGACGGCGCGAGAGTCGCAATAAAGAGGCCTATGAAGGCAACGCTAGTGTCCCACCACCTGCTGCCCCAGATGCCCCTCGGCCACCGCCACCGCTCAGTTATAAGCAACCCCAAGCTGAGGGTCATCTTGCCCGGTCGAACTCGGCTCGAAACCCCAATGGAAAGGCGTCCGAAGACTATTTTGGCTCCAATAAAATAGACAGCTTCCGGCTAGGGCCCGGAGAGCATAAGGGCGACAATCCGAACGGCAGAGGTATTGGACGGAGAGGAACTGTGGGTGCTAAGAGGGAAATGTCCGAATACAATACATCCCAATCACAGTCATCACACAGGAAGGGTCCATTGTCCCAAGCCGAAGAAAAGCGACGTAGAGAGTGGGCAGCAGACAGGTCTCCGCTGCAGAGACTCGAGCTGACGCTTGACAGCATCACCAAGGAGGAAAAGCGAGCACGCGTTGAGGAAGCCGAACTTCTTGCAAGGGAAGGCAAATCTGGTCGAGGCGGCTCAGGCCCGAACGAGCCTTCGGTCCGCTTCAGAAACCGGCCTGTTGCCGTCAAACCGTCTGATGATATAGAACCTCGGCCTTTACCAGAGCCTGGCCTGGTGCGAAGCATTAGCAACGCCCAAAAGGACCAACTTCAGCGTAGTGGTAGCATGCAGCAAACAATTCGGTCTGTTGTCAGTCCTACCAATAATGGGAGAGGAATTGATTACCAGACACGGAATGGAAGTGTTGATAACGGTAGACAAATTAATCAAAACTCTATGCCCCAACGTGGCTCAAGTTCCCGCGATCGATCTGCTGTTCCAGTCGCTGCTGGCGTTGCAGGCGCAGTAGCAGGCGCTGGGCTTGCGCGCAGTGGAAGCAACAAACTAAAGAAAGAACCTCCTGGAGACCCCTGGTATAATATGCGGAACGAAGCAGAGAGAACTTATAAACAGGTTGCTCCAAGAAGGGCATCTGAGAGTTCCAGTCCAGACAGAAGAGAGCGTCCTGTAGCCCCTGCCAAACCAGCAGGCCGTCCTAATGAAAATCTTGATTCCGGATCTGAAGAAAACACGGGTGCTATGCCTGTGCGACGTGGATCCACCAGGAAGATTGGGCAGCTTTTTGGGCGCAGAGAACCAGCACAAAAATCAAGACTGCCACCTCCTAAGCAACCGCTGCCATCTCCTAATCAACAGCAACTCTATGATAAAGTAGACCGATCTGAGGAAATGGGTTATGATAGAGGGCAGAGACAACCCGGCGAGGAAGTGAGGACGGAACTTATAACTGTCGATGGAATTAAGTATTCGGTACCACCTAGTCTCGTTCCTGGGAATGGTAGCCATGGCGATGCACCACACCACAAACGTGACCACCATCATCTTGGCGACATTCTCCACCACCATCACGACGATTTACCTGGTGGTGGTACTTATGTGCCCTCGAGGCGACTTGATGACTGGAAAAGGGCAAGCGTCGCCTTGCTTTCCGGGGCATTATTGGATCTTAATACTCCCCCAGTCCCAGACAAGACCGACGCGGAGAAAGATAAAGCATGGTGGGAAGCAGGGCATTCAGGGAAACGAAGGAACAGTGCTACTAAACAACGAAAGGCTGAAGCATACGATGGAGAGTATGACAATTCTAATGGTATAGTACCTTCGTTATCCCCTTCACAATCCTCTCACTCTTCGACCGATGATTCTGCAGTGTATATTTCTGGTGATGATTATGGCTTAAAGTGGAAGACAAGCACAGTTCTTGTCACTCCGCGTGCTCGACATTATATTGGCTATATTGGAGATTCACGCAGGCAAAAGAGGAGGCAACGGAGCAACAAGTCATGGCTCGTTCAACCCGCACAAGCCAAAATTCAGAAGCCAAGCCAGCCAGCTTTGTCTAGACTTTCTTCCCGTGTTCCATTTAATCGTTATCTATCCAAAAAATCTAAAGCTCATAGTATATATGATCGTACGCTAACTTGTGCGATGCGGCCTATGGCCGCACGCAATGTTATAGCTCCAACAAGATTCAAGCCCCCTTTGTTTCTCAAAAGCGGCCCCTTGTTGCGTTATTGTGGCTTGCGCAGAGAACGACTCCAGAACCCATCGAATCGCAGCGCAACTCACCCAAGAGAGCGAGAAATATGGAGAGGCAGTGTCATGATCGTAACCCAGGATGCACAGTCTTCTTATGAACTAGCTCCTACTCTTCGATTATTCCTGCAGCCAATGGAACTGCTCCCTCCTCCTCCAGCGCAACTCGATGGTGAAGCAGAAGAGCTTGCTCAAGAATATGTTGATCCAATTGCAGGACTACCCAAGGTTGGGCGGGATGGAAGGACTCTCTATATTCGTCCAGTAGAACATCTTGAAGAAGAGAAGGATCTTTCCAAAGTCGAGTCTGATGACGGTCTGTTTGAAATGCAACGAAGTAATCTTGACGGCACGGCCGATCAGAACGGAACCTCCGCAGGTCGTGCTCAAACATCTAAGCTAGACGGAGAAAAGGTTGGAAAGTACAAAGAAGTGAAAGGCTTTCGACTGCACGCTGAACGAGGTGTTACCTTCTGGAGGTTCAATATTGAAGTGGAACTCAAGGAGTCGCAACAACGCATTGCCTATCGCATCAACCGCGGACCTGTTACTGGCTTCTGGGTCCCTGGTCGTGACCAGGCTATGAACATTATGTTCCATAGTTGCAATGGTTTCAGCATGAGTGTCAATCCAGACCAATTCAGCGGCCCAGATCCAATGTGGCGGGACGTCTTGAACACCCATCAAACTCGCCCGTTCCATGTGATGCTTGGTGGTGGAGACCAAATCTATAACGATGCTGTTATGGAGGGAACAACCCTATTCAAAGAGTGGCTGGCCATCAGAAATCCAATTCATAAGGAAGGCGAACCCTTTACGCCAGAGATGCAAGATGAGCTTGAGAGCTTTTACCTTGAGCGATACGCCATGTGGTTCTCTCAAGGACTTTTCGGCCTTGCCAATTCACAGATACCAATGATCAACATATATGATGACCACGACATCATCGATGGGTTTGGTTCCTATCCCGATCATTATATGCGGTCTCCAGTTATGTGCGGTCTTGGAGCGGTAGCTTTCAAATATTACATGCTTTTCCAGCACCAGAGCAGTATTGATGAGGGGGAAGAAAACGAGCCAAGTTGGATTCTTGGTACTCAACCAGGACCATATATACCAGAACTCAGCCGAAGCATTTTCACCTATCTGGGTCGCAGTGTCGCATTCCTTGGCCTCGACTGCCGCACGGAAAGGATGCATGATGAAGTTGTAAGCGGAGAAACATACGAAAAGGTCTTCACTCGGTTGGAGAGGGACATCGTTAGAGGCGTAACAAAGCACTTGATAGTGCTCTTGGGTGTACCCATTGCGTACCCGAGAATGGTGTGGCTTGAGAACATGTGGGAACCCTAATTGCTGATAGTCTGAATCTTTACTAATAGTGAGCAGCCTTACCTCGAGAATGTTTGAGCCAGTCAAGGCACTTGGAAGGGCTGGATTACTTGGTAAAGGTCTTCTCAATCATTTTGATGGTGGAGTTGAGGTCTTGGACGATCTGGACGATCATTGGACTGCCAGGAACCACAAAGACGAACGGAATTGGTTTATGCAGGAGTTGCAAGATTTGGCCGCCGAGAAATCTGTTCGAATTACTATACTTGGGTATGTATATTCTGTTGTGCCTACCTGCCTGCTTTACTAACTGTAGTAGTGGTGATGTCCACCTAGCGGCGATCGGTCAGTTCTATTCAAACCCCAAGCTCAAAATCCCGAAAGACCAAGATCATCGTTACATGCCCAACATCATCTCTTCCGCTATTGTCAACACTCCACCACCAGACATGCTGGCCGATGTGCTTAATAAACGCAATAAAGTCCATCATCTAGACCACGAAACGGATGAGGACATGATCCCTCTTTTCACCCACGATGTTAACGGTAAACCTCGTAACAATAAACGACTACTGAATCGCCGAAACTGGTGTTCAATCCGCGAATATGACCCTGAATTGACACCACCTCCCACCCCAAGTACTCCTTCAGACGAACGCAGTCCAAGTCCACCACCACGCCGCGGTATACTTCGGCGTTTATCTACGTCTCGTGGTCCCAGCTATCGCCCCGATGCAACGGCACCGCCGCTCTCAAACCCTGGATTTTTCAACCGTCGTTCTTCATTCACTTCGCGACGCTCATCAACAGAATCTCAACGACCGGGCACCCTAACGCGGACGCTGTCGCTGACGAGGAAAGACTTCATGCCTAGCAACTTCTTCAAGCGAAAAGGGAAAACCCAGCATGATACCGGGATCAATGGATATGGACCAGATAGTGAGACCGATACTGACAGCTATATCTCACCACCGCCAAGGTCAGGTATTCGTGGTGGCAGTGGCGGACCTCTGGATTCTCCGGAGGAAGACTATTTCACTGCTGGAAATAGAAGGGAATCTGCACAACCTGCTGGCAAAGCTACTACTTCAGTCGCAGGTAGCACCCCTCAAGTTGGAGGTCTTGTACGTTCAAAATTTCACAGGACTCCTACTGGTCTGAGTGAGAAGCAGCGGGTGTCCGCAGAGAATGGGAGGCACGATGTAAACTTGGAAGGGGGGTTAGACATCTGCTTGAACATTGAAGTAAGTCAGAAGGATCCAGCGGGGATTACAGTGCCGTATCGACTGTTGGTGCCGAGGCTGTGGTACGACAACGATGATCTCGAGGAACGGCTGTCAGTCAGGAGTAACAAGAATACTGGGCTCAGCCGACTGATGAGTTTCAAGAGAAGATCATGAGAGTTTTGATGAGCATCGGTCTCATACGACAAATGACGGTGGAATTATGAACTGAAGCATTTATGACTTGGCAGTGAATGGACGAAGGAACAAAAATAACGAAACACAGGAAATACATGTGCTTATATACTCTTTCTTCAAGTATTATACCCTGTTGTAGTGTTTATCAAAAGCGTTGAAATGAAACTACGTTCAAACTCGATTCTCGGTTTCTTGCATAGGGAGGGGTTTGCTAGCCGAAGCGATTATTCGTTGTTCATTTAATCATAGTAAATCAAATATCCAGAATTTGCAAGGCTCTATTGTTGTCGCCATTTGACGAGACCGCAATTGGGCACCTTTAGCATTCCCTCTCTCTCTCCGTACGATGACACTCCTTTCATGGCAATGAGAAAGAGAGGAAATAAACTCAGCCACGAAGGAGGAAGCCAAGAAGTAAAAGATCGAACTGTGGCAGTCAAGCTTCGAATCGTAACCAAGAAGATAGGCTAGGATGACCCTACATAGCACTAGTCTCTCCATCTTCGCTCAGTAGAGCTTTGGTTATGATAGCCTTAAGATGAAACCGAGGTTTTCTTGCTTAGCGTTAGAAATGGGGTTAAATAATCTAAATCTACACCTATCGAACTATGAGTGATCTGGACTCAAAACCCCGAGGCGGCAGACTCTTCAGCATCGCAATCCCTGACATACTCCCTCTCTACGCGAGTGAGGAGAATGGGGATGAAAATATAGCTGGCTTATTTAGTTTCTGCTACGCGCAGAACAAAGTCATATGTTTGGAAAAGAATGCTCAAAGTAGGTGACATTTGGTTCTACCTTGCCATATCAACTATCTCAATCTTTGGGTAAGTAAGCTTTCGTAACCAATGTTTTAAACCATTATTCATTACTGTACATAATTTTCTGGGCGTTTTCCGTCATTCACCTGTGAACATTTTCCCTCAATCCGCTCGTCCTCAAACTATGCCTATGCTCAGGGGAAAACGGTAAGTTCAGAGTCGGCTCATTCGGTTCTCTCTCGGCATTGTCACCGCTAGCCAACGCCTGCCTCGCCGCATCTCCTAAACTACTATCCGTACTGTTTCTCCTCGACTGCAGCGGCGTTGCTATTCTCCCACTTAAAAGCCCCCTCACACCGCCTGCCCTTCTCGCTGGTAGCTCAGTGTTTCCAGCCGAACAGACGTACATTAGGTACTTGAGATTTGGAAGAGTTTGCCTAATATCCTGTACTTTGAGTCCTTGACTTTCAGCGAGGCACTGGATGTTTTTGTTAAGTAAAAAGACGCCATAATCGAAGCGGTACCGTACTGTGCCCTTCATATATAATGGGTACGTTCGTGAATTGTCTGTTAGAATGGAGATGAGGTCTTGTATCAGAGATCTTGAGCCAAATGCCTGTACAGGATAGGGCAGTGGAATGCTGAGATAGTATTGAAGCATATCTACTACTCGTGTAACATAGCCGAGGGCTGCTGAGATAACTTCTTCGTCTGATTCGTCGAAGGATGTGTTTGGTAAGGCAAGCCCACATATTGTGAATAGCAGTGGCTGGTCGGTAGGTTCAATTGGGAATATCTGTAGAAGTTCTTCGCAGATGCGTCGTCTCTGGCCTCGCATCTCCTCTGAAGTCTTTCGCAATGTCTCCCGACAGCTTTCTAACTTGCCCTGGGCATCGTCTACGTCACTTTGTGCCTGAGCTTGTACATCTACACCGGCTTTTATGGCATGTCTTCGAGCTTCAATTGAAGCCTTCAGTTCTGCACGCCGCTTAATGGATTGCTTCAAGAATTTCCGTTCAGCGATGACATATTTCGAAGCCAGCTCTGCCTGTTGTTCTGCTTGGGCGGATTCGTCGACAGGATTTTCTGCTAAAATTTTATTGATCTGGGTTGTAAGCTTCTCTCGCGTTGCCAAGGCGTCCTGTATTGACTCGTCGAGGTTCGAAAGCCGCATGAGCGCGCTGTATGACGACGTTGGAAGACTTGGAAGGGCTTTCGGCTTTGCAGGCTTAGAGGCAACATCCAGTGTATAGATGCCATCGCTCAGGTGAAAAAGAATACAATTGGAAGAAAATGGGTGACTCTCAAGCGTTCCGATAAATTGGAGTGCTTGAAGATTGACCTCCTCCTCAATCAGATTCGTAAAATCCTCCCCTCTCTTGACCCAGATCTTGATCGTAACAACATTGAGACGCGTGATAGCCGGGCCATACACAGATATGTCAAAAAATCGAAATGTCGGATTCATTGCCTTTTCAACAACTTCACTAATATAGATCGGGTCATCCTGTCCCTCGCAGTGCAACGAAAAGAACGTATCCGCCATCCTGCTGTCCATGACATCTTCAAGCTTCTTCTGCCTCATTCCAGCACTCGCATTGACCCAATTTGTACTTGTCCTCCGTGGCTTCGAAGGTCGGAGATCGCCCGAGGAATGGGAATGGTGGAGTGGTGGTTCGCGCAAAGCTTCGAGCTTTTGCGGAGTCTTGTTGAGAGCTCCATCGTCAATGGTTTGTCCGCGCGGTCGTGAGAGCGTTAGATTGCGGATGTATATGCCTTGCAGGTGGCGCAATCTCCTATTCTGGGGGAGGAGGAGCGGCCGAGACGTCTCAGCTGCCGTCATGATGGTGAATGTTGAACGACGACGAGGTGTTGACGTGAAGGGTGCGACAGCGCCGAAATGGAAGCTGGGTCTTGGCGAGATCTGAAATTTCAGCCTCGTGTGACAAGGCTGACGGACATTCACAGCATGTCTACACCACACCAGATCCAAAGGGTTTATCACCAAGGTGACTTCACTCATTTTAGAATTAAATTCCTGATTAACGTATCCGTGTTTCGACTGATACTTCTGACAAAGACAACACTAGCAATCCAAGCAGCTTTAAGCACACGGTCCAAAGATGAGCTCTAGTACAGGCGGAACTACTTCAAGATCTTTAGTTAGTTGTGGTTTAGTAGTAATGCAAATCCTAGCTCTGAGTACATTGTACGGCTTAATGATTATTTATCGCAAATATGCTTACTGCTAATTAAGCATACTCTGCTTGTGCACCGCCTTTGTTGTCTACAACTAGCAGAGGTAGCTAGCTGACCCTTGATCTGAAGGAAAACAAACTAGCACAACAGGAAAAGAAGATACTTTTCTTCCAAGAAAACCTGCACTGCTAGGTTCTATTGGTTTACAAGCTCAAACTGTATATTTACCGGAAGCTTTCTATAATGGGCGTTGTGGGTGATAATGAGTCGTGACTCATTGTGTTGTTCTGAGTTATTGAACATTTTTGTCGCTGTCCTTGCATACCAAGTGGGTATGGTAAACCATTTTTAAGTTATGCAAGAGTTTTTCAAAGAGGGGCTTCAACGTCAACATGTGGTATTTGCATGGGTTCATTTTTGACTATTGAAATGGGGTTCCAGTGCATTCTATTGCAAGTTATCACAAGTACTGTGCTCAACGCAGATCACCCTCTGGCAGGTTATCACGGCTTGCATCGCCCCTCCCATAAACCCGCCTAGCTGTTGTTCCTGAAGAAACCCTCAATGATTCTGATGAAGGTCATGGTGATAAGTGTCCAGTCTTTCCACAGACAGCAACAGCTTGTGCCTCTTCTTGAGTTCCCTATGCCTCTTCTCCAGTTCCTTGCACCTTTTTTTCAATTCCCTGTGTCTCTTCTCCAATTCCCTGTACCTTTTCTTCAGTTCCCTGTGTCTCTTTTTGATTTCCTTGCATCTCTTCTTCAATTCCATGTGCAGCGTTCTCCTCCCCTCCAGATTCACCACCTTTAGATTTGCTGTCACCAGATTCGCTGGCATCAGAAAATCGGCTGTCATAAGATCCAGTATCTTCTTCCGCTTCAGATGACATGTTGATCACTTTAGCGACCAAGTCGGCAAAGTAGACTCTCTCAAGCTCGAGAAACATTTTCAGCTCGTCTCGATCTCGCCAGTAGACCTTGCCAGGACAGAAAAGCCACGTCTCCAATGCTCTGCCTTCCAAGTTGGAAGGATCAGAGAAATGGTATCTGCTTTCCTCGACAGTCAGACTCTTCTGGTGCCATCTAGATCCTTGGTCCCATAACTTGTTTTTGTATACATGTTCGTGTGGGTTGTCAAGTATTTCTTTCCATTCCTTCGTCACTGGATGGTCTTCACCGAAGCAAGCCGCAGTAGTCTCGACTGCTCGCTTACCGAAGATTGGTGTACGTTGAAAGTCTCCCTGAGCGATGCCGATATAAAAAGCCCGACGGTAAAGCAGCTCATATCTGGTATCCCTAATGCCCATGACCTCCACGAGATATTTATATTTCCAGACGTCCAAAATGGCACGTTCAGGAAACTTGATCATCCAGTCGGGGTCTCCGATACTTCTGCGGAGCTTCTCCATCTCTTCAAACTGCTCGGCGCTGTGCTTCAGGAAGGCCTTATTGCCATACCCGCAGGTCTGACGGCATCGACATTCGAACTTGAAATGTCTTGACATCTCTTCCCGGCGCACCTTCCAGTGCCATCTGCCTAGCCAATAGTTGACGTTTATCTCTTCACCGATGTCGATGTTCTTAATAGCGTAGACATGTCCTTGCTTCTCTGTTTCGCCAATTTCGCGGACGCTGAAGTGTGCATTGGCAGAACAGTCTAGCGAAAAAAATTAGTACTTTTCAACAAACGCAAGACGACAAAGCGAAAATCTTTGACAACGAGGACGTATAGATAGATAAATGAGAATAAAAACATACCGTGATTGATTCGGGCCAACTCCGGAAAGATCCCGAGGTTCGGGGTTTCGTCATCACCCAAGATGTTCATGGGGAGGGAATTGGCTTGGAAGATCTGCACGAAAGGCCGCCTCTTCTGGGGCTCTGGATTGTACAGTGCCAAGAATGCTCGTTGAGTGTCCTTCGGCATCTGCTTGATCAACTCCGAGATCTTGCTGTTCTCTTGATCCAATTCATCGTCCGCGTGTTGGGCCTGATCGTGAAACTCTTGTCCTCTGACGAGGATTGGAGAATCAACAACAATCAGCTCACCACGCTTGATGCGTTGAGTGGCGACCATGCCAAGGCATTTCTGTCGACGGAGTTCCTTTCCAGGGTACTTGTGTCCAACATCTCTGATCTCGTACTTCAGACGAGGTTGGGGACGTGTGGTGCAGTACATGTCGCTGAAGTTCATGTGGCAATGATGTGACAGAAAGGTTGTGGAGTGGAGAAGGTCCTTTGGAGGAAGAACCGGTGTTGGGATGGTGTTTGTGAGCTTCTTGCGGCACTGCAGCGAGCAAGTAGCAGTTGGGAAAGTTTGTTGTTGTTTGGAGAAGGCGTGGTAGCGAGCAGGAAGGAGAGGCTGCTTATATCTCGAAAACTGCGGGATTGGTATTTGCGGAGCGCAGCGAATTGTGACTAAGTAATAGCGACGACTAAGCGACGACTAAGCGACGGCCAGTGTTTTCCACTACATTGTGGCCACAGCACAGCTACATCAACATTGTGCGACAATTCAAGGCGACCTTCTTTATACAAGGCCATCTTCTGGGCAGCGTGCAAATCCGACACATCCTTTATGTATCGCGGTTGAGAGGTTCTATAGGTTCTACGTCGGCTTTTCACTTCTATGTTACAGCAAGATAGGGGGTATCAGCGCCGTCTCGTATTAACAACCTTTTCTACTTAAGGTACAGTTTATGGACGTTTGATCCACTTTTTAAGTCATAGCAAGATAGGAGGTGTTAGCGCTATCGCGTATTAACGAGCTTTTTGTCACTGTAAATAACTTCAGCGATTAATGACTTCTACGTTTAATATTCTCAATATCACTAGTTTTCGCCTTCTAAGCCACAGCAAGATACTTTCTTTCCAAGTCCAATCATTCAATTTAAACAATGATAAGATAGAACAAAGACACTATCCATTTCTATACTAGAATCTATAAAGGTCAAAACCTTGAAACCATCTGCATTATCAAAAGTTTCAAACTATATCCTGTACAAGCACATCTCTCTAGAAACAAAGATAAAGCTAAGACCTTGCACGTGTAATGTACGCTTCTACAGCTTATCTTTATTCTATTCCTAACATTACTACAACTCTTAATCACATATATAAAACTCTGCCTTCTTTATTCTCAAGTTAGTATAGAAGAGGAAATTGTGTTGAGTACCCTTCCCTTCCTTTATCTCTGGTATCCAAGTTAGATTGGACTTCCTGCATAATGATCCACTCTTAAGGTAGGTAACTTAAAGTAAGTAGGTAACTCACAAACAAAACAGGACAACTCTCACTTTCAAGTCTAATGATATGGACCCATTTAATAAAAACACAGCAGGAGTACAGTACCTACCTGTACAGTAGCCTTGTGTGTGTAAAATCAATCTATAGATATAAATAAGTGAAATTTACTTAACTTTCTTAATCAGACACACCAGCTTATATTCAGCAAACCGTAGCAGCGATTGACTACTTTTCTTCGTTATTTCTTCTTTTCTTGGTAGGAACAGCAATTTTGCTTGAATAAACCCCAAGGATATTCTAAGTACTAATATCTATTTCACTGTTGTGTTTGCAGCTCTATCCTCTTACTGCGTAGTGAATATTCTAATCAGTATTCCTCACAAATAGTGATCCTGTGTGCTTGATATCGGGAAAATGCGATGAATTGCATGCTAAACTACTAGATAAAAGACAAGTCAAACCTCCTATGTATCTCCATACCCTCTAAGTAAATACAAAAGATGTCTAATTCTTCTTGGAGTACGGCCATCTCCAATCCTTGATGTAAGCCGGATCAATACCATTCTCATACGCCTCAGTCTTAGCTGCAATCTGGAAGTTCAGGAACTTCTCCCGGACACCGCCAGCCTTGTTGTGCAAGTTTGGTATCCGATCAATAGCATCAATGGCAAGACTGTAACGATCGGTCTGGTTGCGGATGGCGAGTTCGAAGGGGGTATCGATGTTACCCTTCTCCTTGTAGCCGCGAACGTGGATGTTGGCTTGACCAGGTCGCTTGTAGGTCAAGCGGTGGATGAGCCATGGGTAGGAATGGAAGTTGAAGATTATGGGGCGGTCATCTGTGAAGATTGCTTTGTATTCGCGGTCGGTGAGACCATGGGGATGGTCTTCGTTGGAAATGAGTTTGAAGAGATCGATGACGTTGACGAAACGGATCTTGAGTTCGGGCATATATTCGCGAAGGAGTGCAGTGGCGGCTAAAGCCTCGAGAGTTGGGACGTCTCCACAGGATGCAAAGACAACATCAGGGTCGGCATTTTGATCATTACAGGCCCAGTCCCAGATACCGAGACCCTTTGTGCAATGCTCAACTGCTTCGTCAATGTCGAGGAATTGGAGATGGTCTTGCTTATCTGCCACGATGACGTTGACGTAGTTGGTACTCCGTAAACAATGATCTGTTACCGAGAGCAGACAATTCCCGTCAGGGGGGAGGTATATCCGGACAACATCGGGACTCTTATTTGCAACAACGTCCAAGAACCCTGGATCTTGATGGGTGAACCCATTATGATCTTGTCTCCAGACAGTGGCGGTAAGAAGGATGTTGAGAGAGGCGATTTTGACACGCCATTCAACCTCGTTACACTTCTCGATCCACTTACAGTGTTGATTGACCATCGAATCTATAATGTGGATGAAAGGCTCGTAACTATTGATCAGACCATGTCGACCAGACAGAATGTATCCCTCCAGCCATCCTTCGCAAGTGTGTTCGCTGAGCATTTCCATCACACGTCCGTCAAAGGCCAAGTTTCCTCCATCCTCATCTTCCTCAAAGTACTCGCCCATCCACACTTTCTTTCCGGATTTGTAAATCGCTCCAAGTTTGTTCGATTCGGTCTCATCGGGACCAAAGACGCGGAAATTGTGCATATTGTGCGCCATAACATCACGAAGGAAGAGAGCCATGTTGGACATGCTTGGAAGGTTTGAGACACCAGGATCAATCTTTTCAAGGGCGTACTTCTTGAAATTTGGTATGTCCAGAGGCTTTCGGAGAAGGCCACCGTTTCCAACAGGGTTTGCACTCATCCGCTTGTTTCCAGTCGGTGGAAGCTCCCTCAACTCTTCGATCAGACGTCCCTTGGCATCGAAGAGTTCTTCTGGCTTGTATTCACGCATCCAGTTCTCTAGAACAGACAAATGGGCTGGGTTTGTCGCGACGTCAGGAATGGGGATTTGATGTGCTCGCCAGAAACCTTCGAGGAGTTTGCCATCTACCTTTCGAGGTGCGGTCCAGCCCTTAGGACTGCGAAGAATGATCATGGGCCAGTGGGGTCGGAAAGCTTTCCCTGAGTCCCGTGCTTGCTTTTGGAACTTGCGGATCTCAAGGACACAGTGCTCCATCGTTGAGGCCATTGCTTGATGCATGCTGTCTAGGTCGCTACCTTCGACAAAGTAAGGAGTCCATCCGTACCCAATGAAGAGTGCCTCGAGTTCCTTATGACTGATTCGGGCAAGGATTGTTGGGTTGTTGATCTTGTAACCATTGAGATGTAATACTGGAAGAACAGCACCGTCTGTGATGGGATTCAGGAATTTGTTACTATGCCAACTAGTAGCCAGTGGGCCTGTTTCGCTTTCGCCATCGCCCACCATCGTGAGAGAAATCAGATTGGGGTTGTCAAAAACCGTTCCGAAGGCATGGGAGATAGAGTATCCAAGTTCACCTCCCTCGTGTATGCTGCCAGGAGTTTCTGGTGTTGCATGACTACCGATGCCGCCCGGGAAGGAGAATTGCTTGAAGAATTTCCTCATTCCCTCCTCGTCCTCCGACTTGTCAGGGTATACCTCTGTGTATGTGCCTTCGAGATATGCATTTGACAGAACTGCTGGCGCACCATGCCCGGGACCTGAGACAAACAAGGAGTCCAGGTCGTACTTCTTGATCATTCGGTTGAAATGAATCCAGGTGAATGACTGGCCAGCATCAGAGCCCCAATGCCCCAGTAGTCGTGCCTTGAGATGTTCTTTGGTGAGGGGTTCCTTGAGGAGTGGATTCTCTTTGAGATATAACATGCCGAGACATAGATATAAACTGGCACGGAAATAGGCGCTCAGCTTGCGGAGGTCCTCCTCACTGAGAGGCTTCCCTTTCACTGTTGATCGAGCAACTCCATAAGCAGAGATGCTCTCGACCTTGACGTCGTCGGCAGTAGGTGCCATGCTCACGGTCGCGGGATGTGTTTGAAGATTCCAAGTGTGAGTCGTATTCTATGAGGATTTCCTTTACTGTGGTTGATGTAGATCTGGGGATGCTGGTCGATCGGAACTGGGAGCTGAGAAGTATATATAAGAGCGCCTCCAAAGAAAAGTGCACAGCCTCGTCGACTGGCCGAGGATGGATGGAGGGGTTGGAGGGGAAGGGTACGTGTACGTGGGAGGAATGATAGGCCTGGAAGAGGAAAAGTGGCATGTTGTACAACCGTTCTGCAGTCTACAATCTCTCTGCCAGTCACCTTGCCTCAAGGGAGGGTGGTAGGCTTTCCCCGTGAGATCTCGCTGGACATTGAACATGCTGACCCCGATTGCCAACATGGCGTGATGGGGGGTATGCAATGGAAGCCACCGAGTGTTCCGTGGATGTTCTCCGACTCTGTATGGTGATGGTGAATACGATGGTGAATGGTGATTCCCAACACCATGCAGATGCAGGTCGCGTTACCAGCAACAGGAGTCTTTGCATGCTTGGTGCTTCCCCACGGGCGCCGACGACCGATTGAGGGCCGAGGCCTCATTCTCATAGCCAACTTCCTGCGCCATAAAGGTACGGAGACATGGCCGAGGCTCAATATTGAAAGATGCAGGCCTCACTCCACTTGCGAATGGGCTGATCATGATGTACCATACGCAGAAGAATACGACTCTCTCTGCTTTTCCAACAATCCAACTCTGCAAGTGAGCGGCAAAAAAGCGCGAGCTTCTGCCTTGGAGAACACGGCCAACGACGGGTTTAAGAAAGAGTTGGCTTGGGACTGTATAGGAAGAGCTGACCATGCCATTGTGGTCTGATCTTGGGCATGTCGGGGACTTTTGATCGCCGCTACCAGTACTCCGGGGAAATACGGAGATAAGGAGGCCTCGGTTTCCAAGGCCACTAAATCCAGTGGCGGCGACACACCAATACCTCACGACACCATCTTCGCAGAAGGCTTTTGTCGATGGAAAGTCATTCTTTGTATGGAGAAAATCGCCTCTGGGTCAGTAACTTGAGGGATTGAGATCTTGAAATAAGGCTTGGCTTGTGTTTTGACATGAACCTTCCTAATGTCTTTTATATATGGAGGTTGCGACTCAAGTGCAACTGTAGTCTCTAGGTAGAATTTTCAAAGTCACTTTAACCATGAATTATATATGGGTGAAGACTTTGAAATGATACTCCATGACACCATGCTCTGTTAAGCGACGCTTCTGTAGGCGAGCTGCCCAAAAGAACTCTGAAAGTTTGAAAGATAGTATTCAAACCATTCAGCGTCTGAAGAAAATGGAATGAGTTCTGCAAAAGACCATAGAGTCATTGATAAAAGCCTTAAGTCACCCAAGCTAATTCAATGTTTCAGGGGTGTGACTGTGGTCTATGCCCACAAGAATTTTGTTATTTTACTCAAGTTAATTCAATGATTTCAAGCGTATAGCAGTGGTCAGTGCACGTAGCTAATATAATAACAGTATCATACAAGACTGCAGACCAGTTTACTAGCAATTTGAATAAGTATTGTCACTTCAATTATCACAGATGTAGCAACAAGCTAGCGAGAAGACATAGTATAGCGATGTAACAGTGTTTTATCTCCCCTAGTCATCTTTTTCGTACCGCAGGGTCAGAACCTCATAAAGCACTACTGTACCGACTCCATGGATAAGGTATTATACTAGCGCAAACAAATCCAGAGACATATAAGGATGGGTTTGTTGTTCTTAAGCAATCATGTGCAACCCTTCAAGTTCCCAACTAACTCAGTACGAATGCTAAAAGTATTATCCAGACCTGTGTATGTAACAAGTTTCTATGTTAAAAAATACGTTGAAGGATTGTTAAGGGAACATATATGCAGGTTTTGATCGGCTGGTAGTTAGTAGTCCAGCACAGCAAGATCCAAAAGGCTGGAGCTTCAATGCAGGGACTTGAATTAATCTAACCACATATCCCTAGCTATGCATCGCAACAATCGTACTTACGTACAACATATGATGATATGATGTAGTATGCAACCTAGACAGACGGCCTCGCTTAAATACAATTACTGGTATGGATGCGAAGTTCTGCATGGTATACCAACGCAGCGGTAACCTTTACCCCGGGATACAAGGTACATCCCCCATACAATTCTGTATAGATCACCTTATTTCATCTGTCCCAGCATTAAGGGTGCATGGTGCTGTGAAACCGCACATCAGAATAGTCATTTATGTGACTTTTGTGGGTGAACCAAATTGTTGGGACTGATAATATGCACCCTTTTTTCATATATCCTCCGTGATTGGTAAATAGTCTTTTTGGACTTCGTGATGTTCGTGATGTCCCCTGCGATGCAAGATAGCCGACCGGAATAAGGGAATTGAGGAGTCACAAATGTTTCCCCTAGGGACTTCACTCACTATCACTACTATCAGCTTGCACATAGTGCGGCTGGATCTCCTGCCCATAGCTATATGTGCCTTCTTCCGACTGAAACGAGTCATCTTCAACCTCGATAACATCTTGAACAATTTCTACATCTCCATCCCCATTCTCATACCCAGCTTCCTCATCCTCCTCGTCAGGCTCAGGCGACAAATCTCTAAGATTCACACCGACCCTCCCCCCATTCCCTTCAACATTTTCAAACAATTCCTTCGCCCTCGTCCTCTCCTGAGCCTGTATCTGCTTCCCGCACAGATGATCCTTCCTCCGCTGCTCAAGCAGAAACCTCCGATCTCTGGATCTCCAGTTTTCTGCAGAACCTCGTCGGGACTCGTGCTTGAGATATTTTTCTTCTTCGGCGTCTGGTGGTGCCGGGACGCTTAAGTCGCCGATGTAGAGGGCTAGCATTCCTCGTAGTCGGAGAAAGACACTGCTCTCAGAGTAGGGGACTTTCTGTAGCGCGTCATCCTCGACCATCCTCTTTGCGAGTATTTTGGCGGCCTCTAAAGTATTTCGGCGGATAAGATCCCTCTCTTTCCATCGTACTTCTTTTCTCTTGAATCGCCGCTTTATGTCTCGTGTATATTCGTCCCCCTCACTATCAGCATCATCACTGTCATCACTGTGACGACCATAATCATCCTCGTCCTTCTCTTCCTCAGCAGCAATCCTTCTAAGTTCCTCCTTGTGCTCATATTGCATACCATAAATCTCCCAACCTAACAGAGCCGGCCAGAATTCCAACGCAGTGACAGTGTCAGGCAACTGCCTCATATGGGGATGCTGCAGGATCAACGTCTCAAAATACTCCTTCGTCATCTTCAACCCAGCAGCCGAACCCCACCTCTTCTCAGGGCCATTTACCCTGTCCAAGTTCTCATCCCGATCCCGATTCAACTCTTCACTATCGGAACCCAAATTCTCCTCCCCATCTCGCCCTTCCCCTTTCCCTGTCAGATCGCTATCGCAACTTCGCATAAGCAACTCAGCTCCAATGCCCCAATACCCAGTCGACCTTAAATTCATGCCTTTCCCTCCCAGCTCCGCACGAATCAACATAGCATACGCACGTATAGCTCGTGGTATATCTCCATCTTGTAAACACTTATGCACGACCGTTGTCAAAACACTCAAATGCTGCAGTTTCAATCCAGGAACCCTCTGTTTTTTCTCTGGCACTACCGGTTGTACTGTTGCAGCCTCCTCATCCTTATCCGTAAACCTAACTGTGAATCCTACTCCATCTCTTTCGCTACTGCTTTTCCTCTTGGGCTTTTGGACGACAGGAAGTTCGCGGTCAGGAGGTAATGATCGATGCGGAAAATTCGGTACTCGTTTCGAGGGCAATTCCTGGTCAAGTTCGAGGCCCGCGAGTTGGTATTGTATGATTTCGGAGGGTGTAAGGCTTAGAGGGTTGGTTATGGCTGGTGCGAGGGAGGCTGATGCGCGGTCCGAGTCGGGGAAGTCCTTTTCGTCGTCATCGGAGAGGGAGGGTGTTGGGGATAAACTACGTTTGCGCTTTCTGCCCTTGGGAGCTTGCGGATTATATTGAATACGTGAAGGAGGGGGCTGCGTGCCCGGCCAGACGGGGAGGGCGAAGAGAGGCATCTTAAGTTGGAGGTCTGATGTGTTGTACAAAATGCCGGGAAATATTGCGACAAGGCTGTGATTAAAACTACCACAATGCAGAACTAAGATCCTTGCAAGTGCGAGGCTACCTTGGCCATTATGCAAGGCTGAGCATAAAGGCTGAGTAGTGTAGTCCTGGTTACCAGGCGGGTTTGAGGAACTTGAAAGGTAAAGATCAAAAACAAGGACCATCTGCATAAACACTAGACAAAGTCCTTACTTGATTCGGTGCCGGCAAAATCCTCCCATAAGTTTTATTTGCTTATTCATCACTCACCATCTTGTGAGTTCTTACAGTACATCACTTTATTGACATTTCCCAATGCGAAACTTTGCAAACTAAACTTGAGATTATTCGTCTTCTATGTTACTACATGCTCGAAAGAGACTCATTCTCCAATAAAGACGTTTACTCTCTCACGACAGGACGAAACCTGACCATCAATCGCGGCTTCTTCCACAAAACTCTTAACTCAGTATCCCTCTCCCAGTCCACGTCCGGACTTCTCAACTCTAAATCAAATTCCCAAGTCAATCTTGCTAAAATGATCCTCATTTCCATATACGCTAAGTTAACGCCCAAGCAACCTCTAGGCCCCAAAATGAACGGTTTGCTAGCTTCCTTAACATCATTCTTGTAAGCAGGATCGTACAGTTCGTGATCTTGCGGGAGCCAGCGCTCGGGATGGAATTCGCGAGGATTGTGGAAGTAAACCGGATTGTGTGTTGTTGACCAGGCTGAGGTTGAGACATTGTAGCCCTTTGGTACATAGTGACCATCGACTAGTGCACCAGGACTTACGCGTGAGAAGCCGGCTGATACTGGCGGGAAGATGCGCAGGCCTTCTTCGATTACGGCAAAGAGGTAGGGAAGGCTTTGGGTGCTATCGGCGTTAATCAGGGCGGGGTCAGAGAAGGTGGTTCGGATCTCTTGGGCGAGATGGTTAAGGGCTGAAGGATTTTTGACAAGGTAGAAGGTTGTTCCTATTTGAGACTGTTAGCTAAACAGCGATATATGTTGCTTGAAGGTCCTATACCAATCAAGAATGTTGCGGTGGTCTCAGATCCCGCATTGATTAGACTGCTAGCTTGTGCTCGAAGAAAATCCGGAGTTACATCGGTTGCTTTATCTGAAAGTAGATGGGAAAAGAAGTCGTCTCGGTCAATGTCTCTTTGTAAACGTGCTTTTATCTTGTCCATGGTAAGGCGATGATGCTCTTGCCGTTGCGATAACATGTCCAGGGACATCATCAATTGAGGTGCTAATTTCATGATTGGTAGGCGACGGAGGACATCTGGCAAAGCGCCACCAAAAATGCTGTTGAGAACGATTCGGACCCACCTGTCATTCGGCAACTCGGTGTTAACATACATGTTCTTAGAAGGATTCAAGAGCAATACAATCGTGATCCAGGAGTAAAGAGCATTTATCCACGGAAAGAAAAATTTGCTCCGAGATTTTGACTTACGGATGAGTTTTTGCATTCTCCACAGCACCAAATGATTCCCCGAAAGCAAGATCTCCGATTATATCAAAGGTGAGCCAGTTATACCACTAAGACGATATCAGTAGGTGAAACTAAGAAAGCATGCAAGCGATGAATTCATTGCCTACCTCTTCCACGTTGACTCCCTCTTCAGTATTGCCCAACCTCTTAAGCTGATCCGTGAACATATTCACATAGTGTAGCACAACATCAGTCTGCAGTCTAAGTGCTTTCGAACTGAAAGCATGCGCAAGACTCCTTCGTATCTCTCGATGTTTGGCGGGGTCCCGCTCCGACACGATACTGTGGTTGAATGCAGGTCCGAGGTTATAGAACTCGCTCTTGACGAAAGTCTTTTTGCCTTTTACGGCGTGTCCATGTACATCAACATAGCTTTGAGGTGTTGCAAAGTCGCTGTGGCTCGTTTAGATACAGTGCTCTTTGCAGCATGGCGGTGAACTTACACATCACCAGGGGCGTATCTGACCACGGGTCCATATTCTTGATGCAGCTTTTCCAGGTCGTAAGTCCATCGACCACCCAACCTATTCCAGTAAGTTTATTTGCATATACTGTACTTCCTTTCTTCTTACCAATGTTTTGCGTACCACTACAAATTGAAAGTCAGCGTCCAAATGTTTCAGACAAAGATTGACACATACCCAGTTCGAGACTATTGCCCGTTTGGGTCCTGGGAACTTGGCGAGCGGATGGAAACAGATATTGTATATGCATTTTGATGCGACATAAAGGACACCCTGACCTCGTTAGCACTTCTGGGCGACTAAGGCAACTCCTAGGCGAGGAAGCGAAAAGACTCACGAAGGCGGCGGCGAATGCTAACAATGGGATTGTATTTGCACTGGAAAGGCCAGATTGAAAGGACATTTTCAAGGTCTGGAAGGCAAGTTGCTAGTCAGTTCAAATTAAACCAACATCGGGAAACCAATGGACTTTATATGGCCACAGACAGAACGCTCGCTCAATCATGTACAATCTAACTGCACATCATCATCATCAGTATCCTCAAGAAGTCGACAACATAAGGAGTAACCGCAAGACGGGGCCTACTAAATCCGAGCTACCTAGTCTTTGATAGGGCAGGATGCAGGCTCGGTGCCGGCCTTGCCTTCACGCCCGGCATGAAAAGCCCCGCCCTTTCATGCTCTTTAGCCTCTGTTCCATGATTTGTCTACGGGGTAATCGTGTACCGCTGATTTCCGGAATACACGATTATGTCCGTACCTACCTACGTACGTCGCTCTTTGGAGAAAAAACAGGCCGATTCGTGCACGGGCCACACATATATATCTACTACTCCAGCTGTACAGTCTCGAATACTTCGTTCATCGGCCTGTTTTTCCTCCTCCGAAGAGCGACGTACGCGACTGCAGAAGGTTCGGTGCGCAAACGACTCCGAAGTCCTGGCAGATCGATCATATGCCAGCAAGCATCGATAGGTCATTACCACCTGGACAGTGCTACTACTGCACTGCAGGTGTGCTGTACTGTAGCTCCCGGACTAAAAATAATACAAATGGGGTAGCTAGGCAAGGCCATGAAGGCCGCGCTTATTGGGCGCAAGGATGATTTCAGCGAATCGGGACTGACTCGGCATGTCCCGCAGACGGATTTGCGTTGGCACAGTCCTGTATGTATGTCGTACCTAGGTACCTTAGTACGGTACCTACGCCGGCCGGCAGACGACCCACGAAGTGACCTACTCAAGTCACGAGTCACCGAGTAATCTCTTCGCCTCTGTGCCTTTTGTCGAAAGGTCTCCTTGCGGGTCAACGAAACTATCGTCATCATCATCATCATTGTCATTATCATCCATTTCCGAGTCCATATTGGAGTGTGAGTGTGCCACGTGAGAACCTGCAGTACATAATAGGTTATTCGGCTATGTCGGCACTTGGTCCGTACACCCGTCATCTCTCAACGTGAAAGCATGAACAGACAGATGCAATGCAAAGTAAGCTACGGGGACTTTGGGTGATATGTCCGTGTTATCTTCTCAGCAGCTCGTCAATAATACCTTGAATGTTTCAACCCCTCTTTCGCACCACTTGCTATTTCGAACCGATCGTCAAAGGGCTGATATAATTTCCTAGCAAGCTCCGAACATCATCTCGAACCAAAGCCGCTAAAAGACGATACACAGTAAGCCAGAGGCTTTGTGAAAATTTTAACCGTCATAAGAAATCGTCAAATCTCGTCATTGCAGGACAGCCGAGGCAGCCTACTGCAGTTCGGACTGCTGGGACTGGGCTGTAGCAGTCTAATCCTAGGTCATAAGGCGTTTTATAGATTTGCAATCGGAGGGATCTGCACTGAGAGCTCTACTAACCACCGAATCCAGCAGCCAAGGCCATCGAGCCAGCGTGCTGATACACGGAAGCTAGATAGATTATCAGGGGAGACGCATCCTAGACATAAGCTGATGCTCCCAAGACAAAAGATACTCATCTTTCGTGAGATGCAAAGTACAGCGAAAGTACAGCACTGCCACTTTAGACCCGACCGGAGGCTTGTCCTCTGCTTCGTGGCCACAAGAGGCTTCGCATTAAATTACTAGCGAAGAAGAAAAGATTCAAAAGGATTATATCACTAAGCTTGCTAACAGAACGATGCGGTCGACAAAGATAGGACTTAATACACGAAGGATCTTTCGCCGAATTGGTGCCAGTGAGGCGGGACTTGGAAATCTGCAAAGTAGAGAGGAGAAGAAGAAGCAGAAGAAAGTAAAGGTGTTGTTGGCTTTATACAACGAACACTCGTTTGTTTTCTCGGAGGGGACGAGTGCGATGCAAAATGTGTAACGTGATCATGAGGTGGATGATCGCTGGCAGGTAGGAAAATAAAGCTTTGGAGGCTGGCTCTACTGCCGTACCTGGCATAGCCGCACCCTTCAACCCGGCGCAGGGCCTTTTCTCCAAGCCGCCTTGGACGATACAAGCTTCTCAACACGAAATGACGAACAAGTAGAGACCAACGCAGAATTATGCTTTCGCACAGGACAGCGCTTGTAAGCAAATTCCCAGCGCATGATATCATCACATCATCTTTGTGTACGGTATCGAGACACCACACAGGTGTATCGTCCTCTTGCTGTATGTTTCGATCGCGGATGGTTTCATTTGGCACGATAGAGGCAGACGGGTGTTTTCTCAGCGAGGATGCCAGGAGGGCGGTGAGTCGCATCGATGTCGTCGTGGCTTCGGCAGGACCGGTCTTCTGACATGTCAACCCAGCAGCTGGGGAGTTGAGCTGACGTTCAACTCAAAGACATGACTGATGGCAGAGCACTGCGCTCCCTCTCTCTCTCTCCCCCCCCCCTCTCTCTCTCTGTACGACGATGTGCATGGTGCGACGGTGGTTGTTGCTGCTGCGGTGTGTCGAGTCTGTGTTGGTGGTGGTGACTGCTGGGGAAATGGCGTGAATGGAATGGATGCAGGATGGGACGATGAACTCCTCGTATCAGATAGGGGCTGGTGTGAGTGTGGTTGGTGATCTTGATTCTGCGATGGCGCCCAGATACCTCAGGTACGCACTCACGCACTCCACTCCCCAATCTTGACTGAGGCTAACAGAGCTCGGATTGGCTGTCCAGGAAGAGTGGGGACGCTTTGAAATGAGTAAAGTCTCCTCCGTACCGAGTAAGGTAGCAATTGGAAAATATTTACGGCGAGGATGAGATGCGCTGACTAAACCATCTCTGGTGCTCCGGTGCTCCTCAACGCCCTTCTCTCCCTCGTTCGGCATTTTCCCCTTCCTTCTTCCGTGCCCGTCCTTCCTTTCCCACCTTTGTATCTCTTTCAACACCTTCGTTCGCACTTGTTGCAGTTGTCGACAATACCAATTGACGAGCGCGCGAGCGACTGTCGCCAATCTATTTGCTAACGGTTACCTACGAGTACCTAGCTAGGGACGGCGCATCCTTGCTTGGTGTCTTTTCGAACGGAGAGAAGCCCGGTGCTGCTTGACTGGCTATTCAGATCCCCCCTTCAATCATGGCCGCCGCCGCCGTACGAAACGTCAGCTTTGCATCGCCTTTGGCAGATGCGAAGTATGCACAAATAATCGGCAATCCTCAAATCGACGGCCTCCTCGCCCGCTTCAGCGAGATCAGTGGTTGGACTTTGGCCGTCACCATTCTTTTGGTGCTGGTCGCATATGATCAATGTTAGTCACTGCAATGAATGATAGATCTTTCTGGGCCTTTCTGATATTTTCACAGTCAGTTACATTACGCAGAAAGGTTCTATCGTCGGCCCAAGATGGAAGATGCCCTTCATTGGTCCCTTCCTAGAGTCAATGGATCCCAAATGGGAAGAATACAAGGGAAAATGGGCGAGTGGAGAGCTTAGCTGTGTCTCTGTCTTCCACAAGTAAGTTTGCCCTGGACACTACCATTCTGCTGAGTATGGCCCTGACAGTCGCCATCCTAGATTCGTTGTTATTGCCTCTACTCGCGACATGTCACGCAAGGTCTTCAACTCTCCCGGATTCGTCAAGCCTTGTGTGGTAGACGCTGCACATAAGCTTCTAGGACCAACCAACTGGGTGTTCCTTGACGGCAAGGCCCATGTCGACTTCCGTAAAGGACTCAATGGCCTGTTCACTCGCAAGGCCCTCGAAACGTATCTGCCAGGGCAGGAGGAAGTCTACAAGGTTTATTTCGAGAAGTTTTTGAAGGTTTCCAAAGATGCGGGTCTGAAGCCCGTTCCTTTTATGGCCGAATTCAGAGAGGTCATGTGCGCCGTTTCCTGCCGAACCTTTGTTGGTCACTACATGTCCGATGAGGCCATCAAGAAGATTGCAGATGATTACTACAACATAACTGCCGCTATGGAACTGGTTAACTTCCCCATCATCATCCCCTACACGAAGACATGGTATGGAAAGAAGGCTGCCGATATGGTTTTGGAGGAGTTCTCAAAGTGCGCTGCCAAGAGCAAGGTCCGCATGGCAGCCGGAGGTGAGATTACCTGCATTATGGATGGATGGGTTATGTCTCAGATTGAGTCCCAAAGATGGCGCGAACGTCAAGAGGAAGGCCTTTCCATGGAGGGTATCGAGAAGCCACAACCATACCTCCGCGAGTTTACCGACTATGAGATTGCCCAGACCGTGTTCACCTTCTTGTTCGCTTCCCAAGATGCGACCAGCAGTGCTGCAACATGGCTTTTCCAGATCGTTGCGCAAAGACCTGATGTTCTTGAGAAGATTCGCGAGGAGAACTTGCGTATTCGAAATGGCAATAGAGATCAGTACGCGACTATGGACTTGATTGACCAGATGCCGTATACCCGTGCAGTTGTCAAGGAGATCTTGAGATACCGTCCCCCAGTCATCTTGGTGCCATACCTTGCTAAGAAACCTTTCCCGATCACTGATAGTTACACTGTTCCCAAAGGTCGGTGGTATCGGTTTCCTTGAAGTGACTTTCACTGATACTCGAATAGGTGCTATGATCATCCCCAGTGTTTACCCAGCACTCCGTGATCCCGAAGTATATACCGACCCTGATACTTTTGACCCTGATCGCTACTATACTGGCGACGCAGAGGTCAAGGGAGCTAAGAACTGGCTCGTGTTTGGAACTGGCCCCCATTACTGTCTTGGACAAGTCTACGCACAGAACAACCTGGCTCTTATGATCGGTAACGCTTCAATGAAGTTGGACTGGGTACACCACGCAACACCAACTTCCGAGGAGATCAAGGTTTTCGCTACTCTATTCCCCATGGTAAGCCAAGATGCCTGACTTAAAGACGGGGTTCCACTGACTCTTTGCCCAGGATGATTGCCCATTGGTTTTCACCCAACGAAGCGTCGAGGACAATGAGAAATTCATGGCAACCTACAAGCCGTAATGATGATATTTCGAGACTAGAAGACGAGTAGGATTTATGTAATGATTAGGCTTGGTAGTGATTCCCTTTGGAGCATTTAGATCCCATAATTTTTCCACAAGCGTTGCATTGCAGTAAACGCAAATAGGGCGGCTGTTAGGCGTTAATGAAGATGCGACTGAACTTAAAAAGTTGGTCCTCTTTCTGGAGCTGGTATCGTCTTAATAATAGTCATTTTAAGTAATTCATGATCATCAACACTCTCGCCATGACTGTATGTTCCTGTTGGAGTCACGAGTAGCCCAGATCGGTACTCAGTGGCACCGGTGACATTTCAGCATCTGCGGCCAAGGCGGAATGGTCTAGTGTCGCACTCACAATTGCTAACTTACTCGCACCGCCGTGCTAACCTTGTCCAAATTTCAACGTAGCGGAGTAGGACAGACATACAGTAGAATCTGATCTGCGTAGGCTGCTGGGAAGTCCTAGTCGGGTAATCTTTTGGAATGCGGTATTTCTAGGTTGATTGTTTCGGAGTTCAGCACGGCGTTAAGTTGATAAGGGGTGCCGGCGTTGGGATTCTGTCAGTTGATGATTGAAGACGAAGGCGTGCGTGCCTACACGACTGTAGGTAGGCAGACATTGATCCGAACTATCGGTAAGATCGGGGGGTTCGATTGATACTGGTACTGTACAGTGCAGTACCAGTAGAATCTAGAGATTTAGCAGATTGGGTTTGCCTGAGTCGCTCGCCACTGTTGATAAGACGTAATATTTGCGACTGTAAGTAATGCAGCCACAAGCCAGTACCTCGTTCTCATTGCAACGGAGCCAGTAAGGTTTTGTTTGGGACAGTACAGTAAGTCCGAGGGTCCGGTAGCATCACTACAGAGTAGAGCCCAACGTAGTCATAATAATTACAGTATAACTGGTTGCGTTTATACATGCAAGGTGTCGGGTTGTTTATGGATCTCCGAGTCTGTCGGCCGAGTTGTCGGGCACGTCTCTGTCCCCTGAATCGCAGCGTCCTGGTCAACATGCTGCGTGACAATATTTGCCAAGCGCTCGCTCCTTGCTTATGGCACCGGAATAGGATGTCGAGAGTGCAGAGCTCAGATGACAAGAACGAACCTTAGTGGTGGAGGGATGGACCTTCCTATGTCTCCAACGGATGAATCAATCGCGTCGCCGGCGAATCGGCCTTTCCAAGGGCCTCAGCTTACTCGTATTGAATTCAAAAAGATGCTTGCTGTCTTGTCCACGATTACCAGAGAGACATTCTAGACAAATCTGAACGCTCAGCGTGAGCGAGATCCTGGCATCTTAGCTCTGGAGAGCGAATCTGAGTTTCCCGCTGCGAAACCAGCAATGACTCGCCAATCCTGAATTCTTTCCTGACTCTTTCCCTCCAGAAGTCTATAGTCGAGAGAGTCTCAAGAATGGTATCCCCTTTAAAGTCAACGTTTGTGACTGCAACTTGGAAGTGGATCCTCGAGTTTCTGATTAGCTTTATGAATATATAAGTGGTTAGTTTTGTGGCTAGCATTTCAGAAAAGAATGCTTACACTATCTGATCTATGCCAATGCAACGTTCGCCATGGAGC